>CM072814.1:57512759-58112759 GCA_036937905.1 Salvia rosmarinus
CCGACGTCCCAAGTCCAACGTCCAAGTCCAAATTACCGAAAATGTCCGAAAGTCCCAAATTAAAATTAGATATATTTAAAATCGGACTTGGATTTCAACGGACTCGGGACTTCGATACCGAAAATCAAAATTTCGGTCCGGTCCCGAACCGTAAATTTGGACTCGGGGTCCGAATCCGTCGGGACTCGGGTCGGGATGGAATTTCAGTCCCGGTCCCAAATTCTCACCCCTAATCACTTTGACTAGAGCTATTTCACTGTCTTGGTTGGGGCCCATCAATCCAAAGGGAGGCTGTTCGGCCCAAAAAATAATCAAGGCTTAAAAGCTTGTGGCCCAACTAGATCCAAAGTCGGGCTAGTTCGAGCTACCATGGACAAAGGACATGGTTTTTTATTTAAATTCCACGACTGCTTCCAATACTGCGATCTCGTTGGAGTCATGAATGAGCTTGTGATGTCGCTGTTGGAAGAAGTGTCATGTGATTTTGTTTTTTGTTAAAACGACCTCGTTTAGAGGGTGAAGTGAAAAAAAACTGCTCCATTAACCTATTAATTCACTTAAGAATCCAGAAAGGTGACTCATCATAACATTGTCAAATTCTTTGATGCGAGACATTTTTTGAGAAATGCTGGAATATATGGGTTTCTTTAGAAAACGTAAGTTTGCGACATTTACTGTAAAGGATGGGGCATTTTTTGAAAAACGCTGAAAGACTAATTTTTAAAGAAAAAAAAATATAAATTGGGGATATTTTTTTGGAAAAGATTGAAAGTTGGAAACATATAATATGATTAATCATAATTTTAACATCTTCAAAATTCTATTATTGGAACAACGTCATGTCATTGACAAATATTATTAAGAAAAATTAGAGTAACGAAGTTGCTACAAATCAAAAGTCTAAGTCATTATTCCTTTAAAAGAAATGGAGTCATTATTGAACTGTTCTGGAAGTGGTATCAAATTGGATTAGGGTTACTTGAAACTTGACCCAAATATTTATGAATTTTTGAAGGGTGGGATTATTTTATAAAACTCACTTCAATCCATATACTATGATTAACCCATTTCATCATACTCATTCCTTACTTGATATTTGTTCATTTAATTTCATTTCGATACGTCCACAAAATTCGTTCATTTTCATTTTATAGATATGGACTCCCCTAAAGTAAACACTTTTACCTACACTTAATCCATTTATTTATAAAAAAATCACACATAGTCCACATTTTACACTCACATGATGTATTTTATTATGTGGGTTTCATTCTGCACTCATTTTATACTAATTGCATTTATTAAAACTCATGTCGACAAAAACTTGTTCCAGAAGAGGAACATATCCCCCATGAGCCCCCACACCCCAGTTCCATGAGAATGTGAGGGGGTAAATCACGGTTACTCAACAGTTAAGAAACTATGAGCACTTTGCCTAGTGTCCACAAGGAGCCACCCTAAAGAAGGTAAAATTCTCACACTACGGCAGCTAGGATTCGATCATTTGTCATTTTTCAAATCTGCTAGCTCTTAATCAATTGAGCTAAGTCATTTGGGGGTAAAGAAATTCCAGTGCCGACAAAAACTAAGAACATATATGGTGGACGAAGGGAGTACATGGTAAGATGTTTGTAGAACTTACTCTAGTCAGCATGCTGTCTACGAGCTCAGAGTTTTGACTTCCATTGTTCTGTCTGCCTGTGACAATCTCCAGCAAAAGCACACCGAAGCTATAAACATCTGCTTTCTCCGTCAATTGTCCACGGGCTAGGTACTCAGGTGCCAAGTATCCCCTGCGTGTTTTTTCATTATCCAAACTCACTATTTTAACTTCTTTTTCGTTGGAAAACGATAATCCAAATACTTACAAAGTTCCAACTATCGCGGTGCTGATGTGACTCTTATCTTCCTGGAAAGATCGAGCCAGCCCGAAATCCGCAATTTTGGCACCTAGTTTCAAATCTAACAGTATATTGCTCGCTTTTATGTCTCTGTGAATGATTTTTGTGTGTGATTTTTCATGGAGGTATACCAATCCCTCTGCTATTCCTATAATTATCTTGAATCTCTTCTCCCAATTCAATTCTTCACCTCTGTTTGATTCTGTCAACAATTCACGATATTAGTTTTTTAGCAATTAATAATGTATCGGAAAGTATATACCACAATGACTAAAAAGAAAGAGATGGATACATATCACTTAAAACCAAAGACTTGGAGTTGTGTATCCCTTTAAAATCAAGAAAAGTAAACACTGATAGTTGAATGACTTCCAATGATTCAGGGGTGGAACTAGGGAAACTGAAGCTTATCCATCAAACTAAACAAGCAAAGTTCAAAACAGATACCTAAATTTTGAAATTCCAAGGATAGGAAAACATACCAAAGATAAATCGATCTAGGCTCTTGTTTGGAAGAAATTCATAAACAAGAAGACTCTCTGGTCCTAAGCAACTGAAACCTAGTAATCTCACTAGATTTTTGTGCTCAATGCTGCTTATAATGTTCACTTCGTTGTAGAAGTCTGATGCTCTATGTTTCGAGTCGAAGAAAAGCCTTTTCACAGCAATCTCTCTTCCATCAACCAAAACTCCCTGGACCAAGATTTATTTGTTCATTTCTATGAGGGGCAGATGCAGTAAAATAGTTTGCCGAGAGCTAAAATAGAAAATTATGATGAAACATTAAGGTTTTAAAAAAATTGTCGGGGGTTCCCTGTAATCCGCAACCGATTACTTTGAGTATTAACCTTATACACCGTTCCAAATCCGCCTTGTCCGAGCTTGTTTTCTTCACTGAAAGAATCGGTGGCTTTCTCGAGGATGGAATATTTGAAGTGCAAGTTTCTGTTGTTGAGATTTTTGAGCAACTTCTCTGCATCACCTGAAATGGTAAGGTCTTTTGACAAGGATTAGTTAAGCAACTACATATTGCTTGCAGTATCCAAGATAGGTTGAAGCAAGAAAGGACATTCTCGAAACTTCTAGACTTTTGAAAGTGATATTATGACTTTTATGTTGATCACCTCTAATAATTTATACTTGTTATGTTGATTCACACAAAATTTACTTCACCTAAAATGAAAGTATTAATACTCAATAAAAGAAAAATCTATAATTTTAGGACGGACAGAAAAAGAATAAGAGTATTTTTATGGAACCGGTGAAAAGTATTTATTTAATCTTCGACCTTTTCTCTTCTTTTGAATGGTTCTATTCTTCCACGCACAAAACCCAATGACCGCTCCAACAATCAAAGCAGCTGCAACAGTGACTGCTGCGGCTGCAATGGCTGCAACTTTGCCTACATAGGTAAGGAAAAGCATCAAAATCAAGCAAAATAAGCCAAAACTAAAGCAAGAAGATTGCACTTGTCTCACCTCTAACATTTCCATGTCCAGACATAGGATTAAGGAAATTGGTGTCTGAATACCTCATAAAACAGCCTGAGTTGAGGGCCCGGCCCTCAAACGAAGGCAAGCAGCCCGAAATGGATGCGGACGCATTCTCCAGGCAGGCCTGGCAGGCCTGGGCATCAATCGTTCTCCAGCAGTCGGCCAAAACATACGCCGACTCGCCTTTACCGGCGGGGTCGACTACGTGGGCCCACCTAAACCCACTATTTCTAGGTGCAACTGAGGCTGCCTCTAGAATAGCCTTTTTGGCAGATTCTTGAAATGCAGAATCTTCTCGAGTTCGATTCCCACAAACCACCTGGTCGTTCAGACCGTGGTACTCGTGAAAGAAGCTATAGTTCTCGTACCGCATGAAGCAACCGTCGAGGTATATCCTGCCCCCGTTTGCGGGATGGCACTGGGGCACGTTGGTACGGGCCTCCGCATAGCAAAGGGCGCACTCCGTTAGAGGGATGTCGCGGTAGCACTGCGCGAAGCCGTAGCTCCCGTCGGGCCCCTGGCCCGTTTCCGCCACGCCGAAGCCTGAACTCCGGATTTGGAGGCTCACGTTCTCCATGGTGGCAAAGAAATTTGGGACGTAAACGTTGGTGTCGTTTTGGAGTTGGGTCCCACATATGATCTTGATTGTCCGAGCTCTTGGATCTGCAAATGATGTATCTTGGAGTAGTAGAATTATGAGCTTGATGATCATGACATGGCCAATCGGAGATGCTTTCTTCATTATGATTCTCTCTCTATCTATCTCTTTTTCTTTCATTGCTCTTAATCATGAGTTGGTAGGGGCAAAAACTTATTCTCTCTTTCTTTCCTAAATTTTCTGAAGTGAGGGAGCAGAAAAAAGGTGGAATCGTTGATCAAAGGATATAATGTGAAATATGGACAAAAGATATGTAAATGAGTATAAAATAAAAACGATCACATATTAATGTGAAGTTCCATGCTACCTCTTATTAGTGAAATATTAGTGATTTTTAATTCTGAGACATGTTTGTGTCACGTAAAATTCAAATTGGAACAAAATATACAGTAGACGATACATACAAATGCCAACAAGCTAATGATATTAGGTTGCATTAGATGGTACAATATAGAATTTTCTATATTGAGTATAACTGTAAATGGTCCGTATTCTATTACGTATTTTGTGTCACGTGAAACTGAAATTGTAATAAAGCATAGATGAACTAGTGCACAAACAAATACCGAAAAATCGAGGATATTAGGTTGTACTGGATCGAATAATATAGAATTTTCCAACCAAGTGGTCAATTCTTGCACATCAAGTTTGAACCTTCAAGAAAAAATAAAGAACGGACAAGAAAAATGATTGTCCTAATCTAGCTACGACTTCAATCATGGATTATTGTAAACGATCAATTGATTTTCTGCACCTCATCACGATCGATCAATCCATTAGAGAACGGTTATTTGAAGAAATTACCCGAAGGAAAACAATGATTAGAAAAACATAAAAATAAAAATTGATGAAGTTACACACAACTAGGCATATATCTTACTTTTTGTCATAAAAATAGAATCTTGGCACAAAATAATGAAGAAAAAAAGATTAACACCACAATTTCTCACCTCTAAACGCTGGGAGTAGGCTTCTTTTGCTGATACAGAGAGAGATGCTAAGTGAGTGTTGAATATTATTATGTGATGTTAGACTGAAGAATAGACAGATGTTATATGATTACCAATACAAATTTATGTCTTTGTTGAACTGTAGAAGATTGGAAAAAAGACTTTGAAACAGCACGCGGAAGCTTCTTCAATTTCCGGAAGAGGACTTCTACTCTGCACCGTCTCTAGTTTTTCTTGGATGACCAGGAAATCCGCAGTCGCAACTCGCAAGTGTGATTCAAATTAATATTACCATTAGGTCATGACTCATCCCAAAAGCATATATAATCATATATATATATATATATTGAAAATTCGAATTTTATATACTTAAACCTAAAAAAATATTAATCAACACAGCTTAATTCACACATACTACTTAATATATTACTTCGATCAAATTAAAATGGTGGTTGAACGAATAAGAAATTGGGATTCAAAGTTAATGATGGAAAAAGAGCTCGAAAGTCTGTCCTTAAATTAGAAAAATGATGAAAATGGACTTGTCTAAAAATTACATGTAAAGAAAGAACATGGATGTCGTTTTCACCTACACCCACCACCACTGGGGGTATTTAAAATTTAATATGAAATTTTCATCATCTTTGACAATTTGAAAATTCCAATCCACCAACCCCTTTTAGAAATTATAAAACTTAATATTACTATTGTGGAATTTTTTTGGTAATATTTTACACTGCTATGGATTTAAAATCTAGTATTGTTATTCAGAACTTATTTTAATTTTACATTATATTTTCACCATCAGAAATTTGATGGCTCGTGTTTGTTACATGCTCAGAAGAACAATAGATTGAATTGTATTTTGATAAGTGATAGGATATTACCAACCGCTGCTCCCCAAGATCGAGGCCCAATACAAGAAAAGCGACGTCAAGCTCGGCCGACAAATTCGGCCCAAGAAGACCCCTAAAACCGTTGGGAACGCAGAAGGCCTACCATATCTAAAAGAATCCTAATTCGAGAGGGATAGGATTAAGATCCTATCCAAGATCTCGAATCCTACTTAGAGAAGACCTTTGATTAAAGATCAGGTCTAAATAATTGTGTATAAATAGAGGCTAGATTAGACGAAATAGGCATCGACACTCTTTGTAATCGCTTCTTACACATTCAATACACGAATACTCTCTCTCGCTCCGTGGACGAGATCTAATTCAAAGATCGAACCACGTAAATCCTTGTGTTCTTCTCGCATTTATTTCCTAACGAAATTAAGATCGATCACCGCGCCGCTCGTGGGAAATGAAATTTTGTGTTTCGATCAACCATCGCATAGGAAATAAACATGACCTGTACACACCGAAGTCATGCATCCAGACCGCCGCCGCAACAACAACGCCGATGGCGAGAGGAACGCCGAGCTCGGCTCGGGAAGAGCCCGATCGAGAAGAAACCTCAAGGATATGTCCAAAGTCTCGACGAGCACGGACACCCGCCCTGCAGGAGGCAGGATACCATAGCGAAGGAAATCGCGAAGAACAATCCGGGGAACCTCCGGCCCGCAAGTAAATCTTGGCGATCTTTGTCGAGGGTTTCGAGAAAAATAAGGAGAGCTTTCTCCAGTCCTCAAGCATGTGGTCGCCACGCCCCGAAGACGAACGCCAAGCCTCATCTAGGTACGAGGTATCACAACGAGAGGTCGGGGCCCAAACCGACCGCGAAGGAACGAAGCGACGGGAGAGGACTTCGTGATCGCCACGGCCGCCCCGATCGCGTAACGAGTCCGATCATGAACTCCGCCCGCCTCCAAGGAACGAAAGCGGAAAAGGCATCATGGCCACCGTGAGGTCGGTCCGAGTCACCAAACGAAGTTCGATCGTCGAACCCGTCCCAATCTCCGTGAGGACGGCTTCGATGGGTACGGAAAATAGTCACCCGTTCTCAAACAGATACTCAACACTTCGCCCCGGATAAATACCGGTACCGGCATCGCCCCTATGACGGATCGAGGGACCCACGTAACTTTCTCGCAGTTCCAATACAACATGATCAACCAACGCCTCAAAGACAGTTCATATGTGCAAACTCTTCCGGAGTTACTCGTCGACAACGCCCGCAGTGGTTCGATAGTCCGCCTACGGAAGCATCGGCCTATCGCGACCGATGGCGCCTTCCATCGAAGGTTCTTCCGTAAGCGAGTCAAACGCCGTCGGCACACCTCCTCACCATAAGGCAAAGCCGAACGAGTCCGTCGGTGACTTCATGACGAGGTTTAACAAGGAGTGTTTGAAGGTCAAGACGTGAACCACTGTTAGTCATCTCGGCTTTCCAAAACGGCATCTTTCGGGGCCTTATACCGAGAGATCGTCATACGAACCCCGTCTCATGACGGGCGTGTGGCAAGATAGCCAACCGGTTCGCCAAAGCGGACGAGGCTGATAAGAAAAGCGCCAAGCGCAGCAAGGCAGAGCCCTCGGAAAAAGGAAGAAGAGATGAAGGAAGGAGATCGGAACCAAGGCCCCAAGCGCCTGAAAGATTACATCGCCTATAGGTCGAGTGCTCGATCCGCGCGACACCCTCGAGCGACCTCAATACACCCGATTGACGAAGCCGAGGGTAGAAATCTCACGCACTCCATATGAACTGCTCGAGAAGCCTCACCGATGATGGAGGAAAGAGGCGCCGAACTGTGGATAAGTATTGCTCATTCCATGAAGACTATGGGCACGACATCAAGAGTGCAAAGAACTCATGGGAGAGATAGAGATGTTGGTTCGGGATGGACCCTCAAGAAGTATAAAGGGCAGGTCACCAAGCCGACCAAAGAGAAGAGAAGAGAAAGAAAGGAAGAGGAAATTGCACCCCACAAAAAGCGTCACGACATCGATGAGGCGAGACGACGAGTCCCAATATGACGGATGATCTCCACTATTACGGGCCCCCTGAGTCACGAAGTCCTCCCCAAGGTCAAGTTCAAGTCCTAAAATCGGCGAGCCTAACAACAAGAGGTTCGAAGGACGAGGCGATCACCTTCTCCGAGGACGACCCGTACTCATGCAATAGTACCCCACCGTGACGCGCTGGTGATCCATGCGAAGGTCGCGAATAAGTTGGTGAAGCGTGTACATTGATAGCGGCGTCGGTAAGCATCATTTTCAAGGAATGTTTTGACAAGCTAGGGATAGAAGAAGCCGCACAAGCCGCCCGCCACTCTCAAGCTTCGTCCAAGAAGAGACGCGCGGAAGGGATAATAGAGCTACCCGTCACGGTGGGAAGTCACCAACGAGCTCCACCAAGGTGGTGGAATTCTTCAGTAGTGAAGGCCCACCGCCATATAACATCATACTAGGCGAGATTGGTGAACTTATTTGGCGGCGGTATGCTCAACGCACCACCGACAATGAAGATACCCACCACAGGGGAACATCCGTGATCCGAGGTGATCAAAAGCAAGCGAGGAATGATGGGTTGCCTTACGAGTGCAGGGACCTCGGTCCAGACCCACAGGCATAACAATTAAAGGAACCCGAGGAGTTGGAGTCAAGAAGTACACTCCCGACAACCAAAGCAAGAGGTCGCATTATGACGAAGATGAGCCCTTAAAGGTCGTCAAAGTTGGTCTCACCAAGGCACCAAATAAAGAATCGATCATCCAACTCCTACGGAATTCGAGATGTATTTGCTTGGTCTCCCTCGACATGATCGGAGTCTCACCAAGTATCATCACCACCGCTCAACATCGACCGAACATAAAACCGCTCGATGTAAGCAAAGAATTTTTGCAGCGAACGGAACCAAGTCATTTACGACGAGGTGAACCGGTGTTAAAAGCTCGCATCGCTCGAGGTCAAATATCCGACCGGATAGCCAACCCGGTGATGGTGAAGAAAGGAGGAGGGATGGCGAATGTGTATCGACTACACCGACCTCAACAAACATCGCCCAAAGGATTGCTATCCCTTCCCAACATTGACAAGAAGGTCGACGCTACTGGTCGGATACTTAAGTCTTCGGGCTTGGACTTATACAAAGGGTATCACCAAGTCCCGATGGGCGATTTAAGAAGTTTACCAAGACGACCTTCATTACCGACTTGAGTCTTTGCATATAAAAAGATGTCATTCGCCTCAAGAATGCGGTGCTACCTATCAAAGGATGGTGGACAAAATATTTCACCCTACATAGGTCGAATGTGGAGGTATACGAGACGACATCATCGCAAAAGTAAGGAGGAAGCCGCATGTGTTGCCGACCTCCGGATCGCCCCTCGGCCTTCTCCGAAAAATCAACTCAAATCGAACCCCGAAGTGCACGTTTGCGGTCCGTCCGGAAAGTTCTTAGGGTCTTTGGGTTTCAAGAAGGCTAAAAGCCAACCCGCCCAAGGTCCAAACCATTTTGGAAATGAACATGCCAAAGACCATCCATGACGCATACGTCGATTGTGTGCATAGTTTCAAAAGTCATGGATAAGCAGCTACCCTTCTTCAAGATACTCAAAAGGCCCCGAAATTCTCATGGATGATGTACACAAGTCCGCTTTGAAGATCTCAAGAGCTACCTCGCCAAACTCCCCACTCTATCCGTCTCCGAAGAGGGAGAGGTCCTTTCTCTACCTCGCCGCCTCTGACGAATCCATAAGTCTTGCGCTTGTACGAGAGGAAGGACGCCACCGGTGTATTTCATCACCGAGCACTAAAAGGCCCGTAAACGAGGTATCGCCCTGAGAAGCTTGCCTTAGCATTGGTAAACGCCATGAGGAGACTACGCCCATACTTCCATGCACATCCCATACAAGTCCTCACCGACTACCCACTTCGGCAAGTATCGACGAAGCCCAAGCCTCGGGGAGAATCGCGAAATGGGCAATCGAATCGGGTGAGCACGATATATCCTTCGCCCGCCAGTTATCAAAGGTCAAGCCCAGCGGATTTCTGGCCGAGGCTAACTTCACGAGAAACCAAGCCCACCGAATCCGTGTCGAGACGATGCCAAGCCGAACCAATGGATGAAATACCAAAGGAGTGCTGGCAACTCTCGCTGACGGGCTTCGGGAAACGGCATGGAGCAGAATCCTACCCTAGGCCGGACGGCAAGAGATCACCTACTCACCGGTTCACATTCAAAATACGAACAGTAGAGTATGAAGCCTCGATCGCAGGACTTCGCCTAGCTCAAAATCTCCAAATACGAGCCGCAAGTTCACAAAGTGATTCTCGTGTCGTAGTAAGCCAAATGTTGGGGAAATCTGAGCAAAAGCAACGGGATGAAGAAATACCTTGGAAAAGCAAAAAGCCTGCAACGGATTTTCTCATACTTTCAGATAGTTCGCATCCCAAGGGAGCAAAACACTGAGCTGACATCTTAAGTAAATTGGCCTCGTCGTCAACGAGCCCGCCAGTAGAAGAAGTCCAAAGCAGAAGCATAGACGATACCGATGACGGAGCCGAGGTCAATGTAGTCTCGGATGAAGAACCCAATTGGATGACTCCCATTCGAGAGTACCTGGAGAAGGGCGAACTGCCCCATGACAAGCTGGAAGCTAGGAGGATCCTGAACAAATCTATGCGATATACAATTGAGCAGGGGGTCCTATCTGAAATTCATATCTCAAGCTCTCTTAAGGTGCTTGGGTCCGAACCGAGCTGATTACGCTCATGAGAAGTGCACGAAGGATCATGCGGAAGTCACATCGGACCCCGAGCCTTGTCAAAAAGTCGTGAGATGGGGATACTATTGCCAATGATGTTCCGGGACTCAATTGACCTTGTGAAAAGTGTCCAAGTGTCAACTCCATGGGAACGCATCGAGGCTACCGCAGACCGACCTCACCTCCATACAGAGCCCTCGCCGCTTATGCAATGGGGATCGACATCGTAGGCCCTTTTGTAAAGCACCGTGATGCCCAATTCCTAATTGTTGCGATTGACTACTTCACGAAGTGGGTGGAAGCCGAGCCCTCGCAAAATCACAAGCAAGAACGCCTCAACTTCGTGCTCGAAGAACGTAGTATGTCGCCTCAAGATCCTCATATCCTCCTTTCGGACAACGGAACACATTTCACCGATAAGACATTCGAGAATGGTGTCAAGAGCTTCGGATCCAACAAAATTCACCTCGGTGGCCCATCCTCAAGCAAATGGTGGGACCAAGTCACCAACATGACCATCGTGAAGTGATCAAGACTCGCCTCGACCGAGCTAAGGGCCTTGGGTGGAAAATTTACCACAGTCTTATGGTCATACCGAACAACACCTAGGACCTCGAACGAGAAACGCCCTACGTTTGGTGTATGGAACAAGCGGTGATCCGGCAGAATTGGAGTACCGAGTCCCGATTATTGACTTCTCCGTCAAGCAATGAGGAAAATATGCGAGTGATCTAGATCTACTGAAGAAAAAGAGACCTCGCCACATCAAGGAAGCTCGGTGCACAAGCAACAAGTAGCTCGGTATTACAACCGGCCGATGTTAAAACCCGACAATTCCAAGTGGGCGACCTCGTACTCGAAATAATGAAGTCAAGAAACCCATACACTCGGCAAGTTGGAAGCCACATGGGAAGGACTCACCGGATCGTGAAGTCCTCGGCAAAGGGCCTATAAGCTCGCCCAATTTTCCGGTGAGCAATTACCCAACGATGGCACATCATTCATCCAAGAGATATTATGCATAAGTGTTAAAGGTCGAGTCTTGTTCGGTCTTTTTTTTTCGTAGTCCTGCTTAATCGAGTCCGAGTCTTTCTTTCACGTCGTTTTTATCAATAAAATTTTATTTTTGTGCATGTTTTATTTGTCACTAATGCATAATTAATCTTCACCATTATTCTATACCCCTACGGAGGAAAAATTCCCTCGACGGAGGTCAGTTACCTTCGTTTCATACGAAGATGAATTTAAACGCAGAAGGGACCACCCTCCCGATGACCTCGAAAAACAGAACCATTCCTACATACGAGATCGATTACTTCGCTTATTTCAAGGTACTCTCTCTATGTAGAGTAAGAAGGGACCACCCTCCGATGACCTCGGCAAAAAAAGCGAGAACCATTCCTACATACGAGATCGATTACCTTCGTTTATTTCAAGACGGTGACTCTATGTAGGCGAAATAAGGGACCACCCTCCCGATGACCTCGGCAAACAGAACCATTCCTACATACGAGATCGATTACCTTCGTTTATTTCAAGACGGTACTCTCTATGTAGACGAAATAAGGGACCACCCCTCCCGACGACCTCGGCAAAAAATCATTAATTCCGAAGACGGAACTCTCTACAAGGACGAGCTACCTTTCTATGAGAACGAATTCCTTCGTTTATTCCGAAGACGGAACTCTCTACAAGGACGAACTTCCTTCATTTATTACTTTTGTTCAATATAAAGTCAATACTGAAGCAAATAAATCTTTCTTATTTCAAAATAAGTTATGCAGATTACATATTACGGCGGAGGAGACCGGGAAAACCGAGCCAATCCCTAGAAAAATCGCGATTCACGGCTCATCTATACTAATCCTATCTCTACCTCGTCCTCGATCTACACTATGAGCTCTGCCAGCCCGACCTCGGCCACTCGACGATAAAGCTCGCTAGATCGACCTCGGCCACTCGATGGACGACTTCACCCCCGAGGATCCACGTCGTTCGAGGGCATGCCAGCAGACGCCTCGAGCTATCCGCGGATCGTCAAAATTCGGATTATTTATTGTGGGTCGGGAAGCCCGTGAAGAAGAGGCCTCTGATCCCGTCGAGCGCTTCTTGTTTGTGGTTGTCGAGCAATGACGGTCTTGTATATGCTTCCGAGCCTTTTTAATTCAGCGTACTGCTCCGTGAATTGCCAGGAGGTCCGACCATATTCACGCCGGTACCTCGCACAACGGGCAGCGGCCTCGACAACCTTGGCTTCAACTTCCGAGATAGTCATCCCACTATTTCGATGGATGACCTCCTCGTACTCGGCATGCTCCTCAGCTATTAATTTAGCCTTCTCCTTGGCGACCTCGAACGACTCCTCCAATGCAAAGACGAGCACAAGCTCGTCACGGCTCTCCGGCGACTCTATGCTTAATATCGACTCGCGCACATGGCCCAGCTGTCCCTTTATATGGAGGAGTTCGACCTCTTTTAATTCCAGAGCCCGCGACAAGTCTTCAATTCGATTCAACCAAGGAGAAGCATCAAGCATTTCAGGCGACAACTGAATAAAAAGATAAGTGTCTTCACATAAACTTGTGATTTTATTAATATGCCCTTAGCGTCGATGTACATTTACATTCAAAAAAAAAAAAAAGAAAGAAGGGGATCAATCGACCCTCCAAGCTTCGAACTGCCCACTCGGCCCGCCTCCGAACTCGCAAAGCCTCGGCCTCTTCCGCCCTAACTTTGGCTAGTTCGGCTTCGGCCTCCTCAGGAACTACCGAGCCTCGCCCGCCTTGAACCCCATTGCTGCCTCCCGACCCTTTGCAAGATCAGCCATTAGGCGTCGGTCGGGATCTCGGTCCACAGGCGGCGCGAGCAGACTCGCGATCGCGAGAATCAAGATGAAGTCGCTCAAAGACGGAAGCTCCTTCAGCCGCGGACAAGGACATCGAAATAGCCCGCCTCGGGACATCATCCTCTATCTCCTCATACACATACTTGATTTATCCACTGGTAGTCTCGGCGACTTCTTCGATTGCATCCGAGACGGCGCGCTTATTGAGGACCTCGGCGCATCATCGACCATCCCGAGAAGCCCCAGGCAGAATAGCCACTCCGCAAATGCCAAGCATCTCCTGCGAGCTCGCCACTCGGCCTCCCGGCCGAGCCTCCTCCAACTCTGCTTCATTAAGGCGACTTGACCTTCGCCCGGCTTCCGCCGCCCTAGCCCTTGCCGCCTCCATCGCCTCGGCCGCCTCGACCGCCGCCTTCGCCGCCTCGACAGCCGCTGTATCCGCCGCCTTCTGTTTGACGAGGTCCCGGAGCTTTGCCTCGGCCTCGCTAATCTCTTGGACGAGGAGAGTCTTCTCCTCCACTTCCTGAGCATACCGGGCCACCCCGTCAAACTGGCTAACAGCACCTTTCAAGAAGTCCGTTATGAGACCGGACATCTGGGCCATCCCGGCAGACATCTTGGCCACCTCGGCCGACACGACCGCAACCCCCTATACAGAATCCCATCAGGTCAGAAGAATAAATTCTTTATACTACTTCACAAGGCATAAGAGTAAGTACGCTACCTCGGGAAAGATAGGGGGAGCTCGCTGAGTGCTAACGACGACACATTCGGTCGGCAAAGAATCAGCTGACCTCGTGGATAGCACGCTTAACCTCTTAAAATGCTTAAGAGGCTGCGACTCAGGGGACTTCGAAGCCTACTCGCTCGCTTCAGGCATATCCTCGACATCCTTCAAAATCGAGGAGGGGAGCTCGACATCCTTCAAAATAGAGGAGAGGAGCTCGACACCGGCGCTCGACTCCTTCCTCTTCTTCTTCTTATCCCTGATCAAGTTCACTGCAAAAAAATATAAGAAGTCAGGCATACACACACGGATAATCATGCAACAAAAGACAAAAGAGAATGAGGGGCCTCACCCTTCACCGACTCCACCTCGGTGGCAGGATCATAAGGGCTAAGCCCCGCAGCTGCAAGCTCGGCCTCGGTAAAGGCCTCGTCCACGAGACCTACTTTGTCCAGTGCCTCCTCCAGGCCACCGTCAATCTCGTCAACCATCACATCGGTGATCTTCTCCGATCGCCATGTAAACTCAAGTGATCCCTCGAACCGACAGAACAAAAACTTCTTCTGCCAGTTTGAGATCTTCGACTTTATCTTCGTTTTGAATTTACGACGGGGTGATAAATAATACCACCCCGAACCACCCTTCAGTTGCAAAAAACGGAGAACAAGCCCTAATGTGAAAGGAAAATTATGCCGATGGGCATAGACACCTAGGCCCACCAGATGCCGGAAAGAATTTGGCGTAAGTTGGGCAAGTGATATGCCGAACATCTGTTGAAGTTCGACATATACGAGGATAAGGAACACGAAGACCAGCCCGAGGTCGTCTTCGACACGATGACAAACCCTCCAGGAGGCACAAGCCCTATTCTCCGGACGGGGCAACATAAATAATATCGGAAGAAATATGGTATTGGGAGACAATCTCCTTTACATCGGAGATTGTTAAAATAGAAGAAAAGAAGACACTTTACCAAAATCCCGAAAGAGACATATAAAACCACCGCTTAATCCGATCACGACACGTATATATCTGACTCGTAAGATTTACTAGAAAAGAAGAAGCCATAACTTACTTTTGGTTTTCGAGGATGATGGTGATGAACTCAAAACAACAATGGCGACGGTTATACAATTTTTTTTCGAAGTTTGAAAGTCTAAAATTTTGAAATAGCAAAAGTGATATGAGAAATGGCGTATCAAGGAAGATTTCCCCCCATTATGCGCTTTATCGGGAATCCAACCGCTGCCGCATTAAATGCGCATTAAATGCGTATCCTGTGTCCTGTACTCAACGACGGCAGAAAAATCCCGTGTTCGACCTCGGCTTAACGCCTCGTCAGGTGACGCCAGACAGAAGACCTCGGCTTAACGCCCGTCGAGAGGCCACTGAAGACCTCGCTAACGCCCGCCGGTGAAGTCGGCCAGAGACCTCGGCTTAACGCCCGTCGGTGAAGCCGCACGGCAGACCCAGGTTAAGCGCCGTGGGTAAAGTCATGCAGAGGACCTCGACTTAACGCCCGCCGGAGAGGCCACGGAAGACCTCGGCTAACGCCCGCCAAATGAAGTCACCGGAGACCTCGGCTTAACGCCTCGTCGGTGAAGCCGACAGCGCAGACCTAGGTTAAGCGCCCGCCGGTGAAGTCATCCAGAGACCGGCTTAGCGCCCGTCGGTGAAGCCAAGCGGAAAACCTCGACTTAGCGCCCGGCAAGAGATAGTAATAACGCGACAACCTCAAGCAGATGCCTCGCAACCGTGGCATATGACTTGAAACATTGACACATACCAAGTCAGATCGTTCGCGCCCCGCCTCGGCATAAACAACCCAAAAACCAATACGACCTCAACCTGCGTCTTTTTTTGGGGGTTGTGATAGGATATGGCCCAACCGCCAGGCCCAAGCATCAGGCCCAATACAAGTAAAGCGGCGTCAAGCTCGGCTGGACAAATTCGGCCCAAGAAGACCCCTAAAACCGGTGGGAGCGAAGGCTCGGCCATATCTAAAAGAATCCTAATTCGAGAAGAGATAGGATTAAGATCCTATCCAAGATCTCGAATCCTACTTAGAGAAGACCTCGGATTAAAGATCTAGGTCTAAATAATTGTGTATAAATAGAGGCTAGATTAGACGAAATAGGGCATTGACATTCTTTGTAATCGCTTCTTACACATTCAATACACGAATACTCTCTCTTGCTCCGTGGACGTAGATCTAATTCAAAGATCGAACCACGTAAATCCCTTGTGTTCTTCTCGCATTTATTTCCCTAACGAAACTAAGATCGATCAATAAGAATTACGAGGTGTTTGATAAATGCTGGTGTCAGATTATGAGAAACACAAATTGATATGAAATAAATACAAGTTATGTCAGCTCATTGAAAAGAATATACTTGGACTGACCACGTATACCATGTCAGATGCAAAAATTATAAGTCAGTAAGGTAACTCAAGACTATGGACCGTGAAACTGGACCCATGAGCCTAGATCTGCAGACCCAGGACCGCTGTTATGGGTTAGTAAAACGACATTGTATATGTGTGTAAGTTACAACCACAAGGACTCCTATCTCCGGATAGGAGCTGGCTCATTGTGGATAGATCTCTAGCTCAAGTAATATAGTATAGGTTTCTGAGGATATGTACATATCATATTCTTATAAGGATTCATATCATCTTATTCAATGTCATATTTACACGTATAAATACTCTCATCATACATGGGTCAAGTATGTAATCTTAAGCTATCAATAAGTCTTTAAGTACACTATATTACTTACTTGAGCATTGGTATATCTATCTGGAGACCTCATTCGGTTCTATTTTGCAGTTGGTCAGATTCCCATATATTCCGACGGTTCAACAAGATATTTTAGTTCCACGCTTGTAACCTTTACTTAGTCACTACCACGAAGTACGCCTATTTTTATAATTATTTATTAAATTTATAAGTTGAATCTATCACAAATAATTGAATGGTATTTTGATATGAATCATGATGCTCAAAAAGTGTTTTGACAAAATTGTAGCAGAGAAACCAACCGAAAGAATGGTTGGCTTCTTTATGCATCAGCAAATCTATTCACACAGCTTGCTTCTCTTACAAAATAAATAGGTTAGGTGTATCCTAGGAAATAAGGCAGAGCATCACCTGGGAAGAAAAACACTGGCCTTGTGTCATGAAACTCCATACTCTCCTTATCCATGAAAAGAGGCTGCTCTTTCGCCTCCATCATCAGTAGTGCCTTAGACATGAACATGATGAGATTTATAGGGTGTGCACTAGTCACGACTCGTAGCATCTCGACATAACGTCCATCTTGTTACGCTCGCCTAGCATTAAATTTCGATCGATCAGCTCTTGCACTGGTCCTTGTTGGAAATGATTCCATGCCTGGCACGAGAAGCTTGTCAGAGCGGGAATCGTCGAGGTATTTGTGTAAATAGGTATAATCCATGGAATCGCAACAAATTGTGTAGTTGTTGATTGAATTGTAGAGGTGTCAAATGGATTGTCGGGACCAAAGGGAGAATGCAAATAATCAATTATTATTTCTAATTAAAATTTATTAATTCATAATTTTTATTTATTAATAAATTTAATTAAAACTAAAATAATCAGTTAATAATATGGTAGGTCCCAGGCATGTGTGGAGAAAGGAAACCACCTCAAGGAAGAAATCGGCCATTACCAAACTTGAAAAATTGACTAGGACCATTCTTTTTTGGAGGTATAAGCTCGTTCAAAAGGTGGGTTTTCCTACCACCCAACAAGTTGTTAGTAACGAGTATGTAGAAACGATAAAAACAAAGCTGTATAAAACCGAGGTAAGAGTTAGACTCTTTCTCCGCGGATAATTTAGCTTCGCTATAGTGCACGCGGTTCTTTAGCTATTATCTCCAAGATACAACGGTTTAACAAATACGAGTAGTTACACTACTAGACGTATTTCGGAGAACTACTTGATACTCGGGACATAGAAGCTTTGAAGAATGTATGAAGTAGATTGATTATCTTCGTTTTGGTGTGTTTGAATGTGTATCAAATGGGTCTATTTATAGAGAGGAATGTATCTTTTCGCGAAGAGGTACGTGCCATTCATGTGAAAAAGGTATGTCTTTTCATATGAAAAGGTACGAATTAACTATCTCTAACCGCTTTTAACAACCTATAACCAACTCTATTAAATAAATTCATATGGAAACTAATAATTTTCCAACAATCCCTTACATGAATGACATTTAATGCAAATACGGGTTTTTCAAAATTCCGACGACCTATTATTGCATCAGGATAGGTAGCTTTTGGCTTTGAACCTTCCTTAGTATAGGGTTATCGGATTTAGTCACTGCTCGGTGAACACAATGTCTTGAACCGGTTAGTTTTTGTGTAAACCAAGACAATAACACATACACAATAATAGATATAATATCTTTCGTTCTCACGTTGTGTCCATTTTGCAACGACTTTCTGCAACTTAGAAGCCCAAGAAATAGCAGTACCACCATAAGTAAAGATATATCCGGTTGTACTTCTCTTCCCATCTAGATCATTTGATGCCAAATCCGCATTAACATAACCTGCCAACACGACACTCTTGCGGTTGAAACATAGAGCTTTCTTCGTGGTGCCTCTCAAGTATCGTAGAATCCACTTGACCATTTCCCAATGTTGTTTGCCCCGATCACCCATGAACCAACTCACTACTCCCATTGCTTGAGCAATATCTGATCTTATACACACCATGGCATACATGATGCTACAAATTGCCTAAGCATAGAGGACTTTCATCATTTGGGCGTGTTCGTCTTTACTCTTCTATGACTCATTTCTCGAAAGCTTGAAGTGACTATCCAACGGGACACTCACATGCTTCGTTTCAATCATGTTGAATATTTACAGGACCTTCTGAATGTAGCTCGCCTGTGAAAGATATACATTTCCCACCATCTTGTCGCACTCGATTCTCATACCCAAAATCTGCTTTGCCTCTCCAAGATCCTTCATGGAGAATGTTCAGACAATTACTTCTTCAACTTATCCACCTCATTTATGTCAGTTCTGCGACCAACATATCATCAACATATAAATGAAGGATATAATATAGCTCTTGTCGAACCTCTTATAATAGCAACAATGATCAGTGTGGCATCTTTGATAACCAATCTCCATCATGAAACTATTGAACTTCATGTACCACTGCTTCGGAGCTTGTTTCAAGCCATATAAACTCTTCTTCAACTTGCAAACAAGTCATTCCTTCCCTTTTACTACGAACCCGTCATGTTGTGTCATATATAATTCCTTCTTCAAGTCACCATGAAGGAATGTTGTTTTCACATCCATCTAATGTAGCAGCAAGTGTTCGTGTCGCTGCTGAAATTCTTTGACAACCAACTGGGCTTTGTAGCGTCTGCTACCATCAGCTTCAATCTTGATCCGGTAGACCCACTTGCAATGCAGGGCCTTCTTGTATTTTGGGAGCTCAACGAGTTCCCAAGTACCATTTAGCAGAAGAGATCCCAACTCATCATTCATATCAACTCTCAACTTTCGTCTATCACCACCCTATGTTATTTGCAACTAACACACCGAGTTTGGTTAAGTTATATATTGCCCTCTAGTGCTTACGCAGATAGCACCTCGTTATATTAATCATGTTCCCCACCATCGTAAGTAATAAACAATAGTTAGAGGGCGAATACCTATCGGGTGCACGTCGCATCTCTAGTCGGGTCTTTCCGGGGTGATCTCCTCCGCGGATCGTCCGGTGGTGGAGTCCTTGGTTCTTCGTCGAGAACCCTTTCGTCATTCTAACTCTCCTTGCTCAACTCAAGTTTGGGATGTCTAACTCGACCTCTTGGGATTCGAAATTGCCAGAATTCGATGCCTCCAATTTCTATCCTTGTATATAACATGTTCATTGAAAACCACATCTCTACTACGTATAATTTTTCGGTTATGCTCATCCCAAAGCTTATAACCGAACTCATCACCTCCATAACCAATGAATGTACACTTAACAGATTTAGCATCCAACTTACTTCTTTCAGCAGAATTAATATGAGCATAAGCAACACAACCAAAGATCCGTAGGTAAGATAGATTTCTCTTTTCCAGTCCATTCCTCCTCGAGTATTCAATTTTTCAACGGAAATGATGGACCTCTATTGATCAGGAATGCATCTGTGTTGACTGCATCTGCCTAAAATGTCTTAGGCAACCCACTCTTCAGTCTCATGCACCCTTCTCGCTCATTCAACGTTCTGTTCATGTGCTCTACCACTCTGCTCTGCTGGGGAGTTCCTCTCACGGTTTTCTCCATGTAAATCCCATTCTCAGCACAATACTCTTTGAACTCACAGAGTTCATACTCTCCTCCATTGTCGGATTGAAGACACTTGACTTTCAGCCCTGTTTTATTTTCTGCAAGAGCTTTCCACTTCCCGAAAGTATTAAAAGCATCAGATTTATTCTTCAAAAAATAAATTCATACCTTTCGAGTGGAATCATCGATGAAGGTCATATAGTACTCTGAACCACCAAGAGACTTTATAGGGGCTGGTCCTCATAAATCATTGTGGACCAATTTCAATTTATGCTTTTTCAAAGGTCGACCACCTCTCAAGATACTCACTCTCCTTTGTTTCCCAAAAACACAGTCCTCGCATAGGCCAACTTCAACATTTTTGAGACCTGACAGCCAACCCTTCGAACTCTTTTCTTTCATCCCTTTTTAGTTCATGTGGCTTAGCCGACAGTTCCACAAGTCAGCATTGACAATAGCTCCTGCAAGATCAATACATTCTTTTGAGTTAGTTGTTGTATACAGCGTATCCTCTTTCTTACCTCGAACTACTATCATGGCTCATCTGGTGATCTTCGAACTACTGCAGCCAAACGTTACATAATATCCTTCAACATCAAGTTGCCCGATTGAAAGTAAGTTTCTTTTCAATCTTGGAATGTGTCTTACACCATTCAACTTCAGCATCGATCCATTTGATGTGGTGATATGGATATCTCTATTTTCCACGATCTTTAAGGGCTCGTCATCTACAAGATAGACTTGTCCAAATTTGCCAGAGATGTAGTGCTTCATTATCTCAGCATCACTGCATGAATGTAACGACGCTCCAGAATCCAACACCCACGATTCCAACGGACTCCTGACACTCAAGACCAACGCATCTCCAATATCATTTGTGGTTGTGTTTGCTGTCTTCTTGTCGTTCTGACAATTTTAAACTTTTTCGGTGTTGTGCACTGACTTTTGTAATGACAGAACTCATCATAATTCTAGCTTGATCGAGTCTTTATCCTTCCCGAATTGACTCTTGCCTCTAGACTTTGATCTCCCCCTGTTCTGCCTTCCCTTCGATTTGCCTCTGTCTTATGTGGTCACTGTTGATCCTAAGGTAGATCCAGATTCCTTCATGCGAACCTCTTCGCTAATAATCGAATCTCGTGCCTCGTCAAAACATAACTCTATCTTTGTCGATGGATCACTTACATCTGTCATCATTCGGCCCAAAATTCTGGCAGAGAAGATAACATAATTAGGGCACGTGCCTCATCGTCGAATCTAATTTTAACCGAGCCCAATTTCGAAGTGATCATGTTGAACTTGTTTAGATGTTGTTGTACCGACATACCCTCTGACATCTTTAGGTTGAATAACCGTCTCATCAGATGAACCTTGTTCGTAGTTGATGGCTTCTGGTACATCTGTTCTAGAATCACCATCATCTCCCTTGCCGACTTGGCTTCAGTCGTGTGATTGGTTACGTTCCTGGACAATGATAAACGTATCGCACCATCGCCTTTCTGTCCAATAGCCCCCACCTCCGGATCCATCTTTTTGGGTTTTTCCTTCAAGGGCATATACAAATCTTTATCTTAGAGGTAATCCTCAATCTGCATCTTTCAGAATCCGAAATCTGATCCATCAAACTTCTCGATTGAAATCTTCCCATCCATCGTTGTGATTATTCCCTCTGAACCTGAAGCTCTGATACCAATTATTGGAAAACACACACCACAATCACGATAGAAAATAAAGAACTAATAATTCTTTACCCAATTCGTCTTGCGACTACGTCTGAGGGCGATGCCAAGCTAGGGATTTCACTATATGTTTCGGATACAAATTACATGGAGAAACGACTATTAAATAGACAATAAATAAACCCTAACCCTAAGCTCATTAGGGTTCCACCTGGGTCCAAAAAACATAACCCAAAATTTGGATCATCGAGATCGAGCTTGAGTGTACAGTCCATTCAGGTTCCATACTCCAACAGGTCCTGAAATTACGAGACTCTAGGCGAAAAGGAAAAAAGAGGCCCTTTAAAAATAAAATTTCGATAATATTGTTGCTAGCTATAGATAACACACGATTTTGTTTCATGCTTGCTTGATTGCATGACTTTAGTATAAATATAATGTGTAATGAACTAAGAAAATAAATATAAAATAATTTAAATTTTCTAGCATTTTGACAAAAAAAACTTCAATATCATCTTGAAGCTCAGTTTTTCTAATACTTGATTTTTAATGCATATAAATGCTAACTCATTTAATCTTTCTCGAGACAGTAGAATACAAATATAATTTTATCAATTTTAATTTTGTAAAACTTATTTCTATTGAAGCTACAATAAGGTTTAGTTAACAATATTTTATATGCAACAAAAACACTAGGAAATCAATTTGACGTTCTAACAAATTCATAAGTTTTACCATTTCACTTTATTTTTGATATTAAACACATTTGTGGAAGAACGCAAGCATGAAAAAGTTGAAAGAAAAAAAATAATTTTTTTAAGAAAAAATAGAATTAATAGACTATTGATAATGTACTTATTTTTAAAATTTGGGTGCCCAGTGCCTAGGCATTTGCCCATTAGTTACGCATGAGGGCCGTCTCTGCCCTACGCTAAACCGCAGCTCGTGTCCCGTTACCGCCGTACTATGGCCCGAAGCTTGTATTTGGACGGTTATTTTGTCCATAGTGGTGACGAAGTTTGCCACGTTAATGGTGGGGTTTTTGCTCGAGTTGTTTGCCGCAAATGAGCTTGATAATTTGAGCTCGCAATGATAATGATCAGGGAAAACATGATCAAATTTGGAGTGATAGGGTTGCAATATAGTCATTGAAAACACTAAAGAATAAATTGAAAAAATGAAGTTTTCGTTACTCTCAAACTACTGTGTGAATCTTATTGTTATCATTTGTAAATTGTAACGTCCAGCAATAACAAAAAACAGAAAACTGCACAATTTAATAGGTGAAAAATGTAGACTTCGTCTAGTTGCATCAATTTTACTGAGCCCAGATATATATCATTTCTAGAACGTTCAAATCTTAGCAGCAGGAAAATAAAATAATGAAGAAAATTTTAAACTAGAAATTCGAATCTTACCTCTCAGTTTTCGAGGCTTATTCCGCAGGCAGTAAGAAAATTAATTATGTAGTACTGTGCTCAGTGACGATGTAATAGTTAGATGGTATAATTGAGAGAGACGGAACTTTGGTCGGAATTCATTTGTACATTTTTGATAAACTTTAGTGCACAGGAAAAAACACTTCGTTCACGTTGAGTCTTTATTGATCTCTAACAATTTCCACGTTTGCGTTTTGAATGTGATCTCCTACTATGTTATGTAAGCTAAGTGTCGACGAGTTTAATAGTAATATTTTGAAATTAGAAATATTTTCATATTTATTTTGAAAGCTTGTTAAACCCAACTCAGATGAACTTTCAACTAACTATTTGCGTGGGGCACTGAATTATTGAATTTGATTTGAAGTCTTATCTTCTGCCAACTTCTGTTCATTTGACTTGTCTATATGGGGAGAGAGATTGTTGCGATATGCTTGTCCAACCTTATTTATTTTAACCCCAAAATATCACTTGCATTTATGTTTCAGTTATAGAGTTTGAAGCATCTCCAATGATTCACTTTATAATAGAGTGAATTCTCCATTATTGTAGAGTAAAATATAAAATATATACAAATTTATTTTTAACAGTCATCTCTATATTTAACTCTATAATATAGTATTCTATTTTATACTTTCTATTATTAAGTAAAAAAAGTTAAAAGAATGAATTATATCACTTTACATGTAGAGTGATATTATTTATTTTCTCTAATATAGAATAGAATAAAGTGTATTATTGAAGATCAAAACTCTCTATAATAGAGTGGAACTCTCACTCGATTGTAGAGATATTGTTGGAAATACTATGATATGAATGAAAAAATTATGTCACATCATTTTCCGGTCAAAATAAAATTTTGGTCAATTCATTTACTATAAGTTGATAAAATATATTATTGTTTCAATATTCTATAAAACATGTTTAAAATTAAAATTTGGTCAGATTATGAATATTTTAGCAATTAATCCTTCAAATTGGTATTCAATTAAACAATCGAGTCCAATAACGAATAAGAGGCCTACTGGGCATGTACCACCCGAAGCCCATCTGATTTTATTTCTTGAAATCCTGTCTCATCTCAAAACCCTAGTTTTTCGCCCATTTCACTCACTCCCATATTCGCCGACGGGGAGAGAGAGAGAGGGGCAGAGGTCAGCAGAAATGGTGACTTACAGGGTGCGTAAACTTCGTATATGCCGACACACATGGTAGATTGATGAAATTAGTGATTTTGATGGGCAAATGTGATTTATTCTATTTCCTGTTGTACATCGTGCAGTTCCATCAGTAGCAGGTGGTCGGCAGAGCTCTGCCGACGGAGGCGGAGGATCACCCAAAGATTTACCGTATGAAGCTCCGGGCTACCAATGAAGTCCGCGCCAAGTCCAAATTCTGGTATTTTGCTGATCTCAGGGAATTTAATTTAGGTGTTTATTGCTGAATCTTTGTCTAGTTTTAGATTTTTGATGAATCGAGGACCCTAATGAATGCTTTAATATATAAGTATGCTGTTTGAGTTATATTTTCATCTATATTTCGTATGCTGTTTGAGTTATATTTTGGTAGTATTGTTGCATTAATGATGCTTGTTTGCATCAGTTGAGCTGGTGGTTATGTTTCTTGAATGATTTTGTGTGTGAAGTTATTTCTTGAGGAAGCGTAAGAAGGTGAAGAAGAGCAACGGTCAGGTTCTTGCTATTAATGAGGTTTGATATATTGAACATCGATCATCGCCTTACGAGAATTTTGATGAGTGTTTTATGTTGCTTTATTATATGTGATCGTAACAGGAACTTTAATGCTCCATGTAATCCGTTTATTGTGTATAGTGTATTGTGTTTACTTTGATGGATGAACACAAATTAGCCAACTATATACAGTGTTTACCTTTTCTTGATATTAAAAGGGTGGATAAACCAATTTAGAGTGAATTAAATGGAGGATATGTATATGATGTGTATATCACTTCCTCTTCAAAACATCAATGTATATCATGTCATGATAGAGAAACCAGACTAAATATGTATATCAAGTATCTTTATATTATGTTTAGGGCACCATTTCTATGGTGCTGTCTTGCATCAGCCATCGAAGTCAACCTGCTTTCATTTTTTATGTGCTCTTGTTGTGTTAATGAATAATTGTTGATTATCGTGTTCGCATTTATCAATGCTTTTTAGCTTCTTCTGTATCCATCTCTAGTTTTCTAGTTCACACAAATGCTATGATATACTTTAGAAAATATATAGCTGTAGCCTGTATATTAGGTATGCACAAAAGCTCAGTCTTCCACGGTATATTTTTTAATTATCTATTGTCTATTTGTTTCCGTCTGCAGATATTCGAGAAGAATCCAACTACATAAAACTTCGGCATATGGCTACGGTACCAAAGTAGGACTGGCTATCACAACATGTACAAAGAGTACCGTGATACCACTCTGAACGGAGGTGTTGAGCAGATATACACTGAGATGGCCTCTCGTCACAGGGTCCGTCATCACATTTGTCCGTCTAGTGGCTGCGTAGGTTCAATGGAATCTCCTGGTCTCCAGTCTATCTATGAAAGGGTGAAAGCCTCGGCACTTCTCCGAACTGACGATTAGAACAAGAAGGAATATATCCCTGCCAAGCTCTGGAAGAGGGAATGCACCTAGCGATTCCACGACTCTTAAGATTAAATTCCCCTTGCTTTACAGGAAGGTTAGACCCCCAACCAGAAAGCTCAAGACCACTTACAAAGCAACTAGGCCAAATTTGTTTATGTAATTTGCTTCTAGGGAGAATTCGCCTGGCTTATCGTGACGGTAATCAATTGATTCCGTGTTTTTTTGTGAATGCTTCTACATTTTTTGGCTGAGCTATAACCGATTTTGTTACATTGGAGTATCGAGAAGAAATTCAATGGATTACATTTCCCTTAATGGTTGAGGTGTTCAGTTTGTCTTTTTATTTTTGGCAAATCGTCTAATTATCATGCTTATTACTGAGAATAAGCCTCGGAGCTAGTGTGCGATTAGGGAAAGAGGTGGTCTCTGTGCGCGCCGCGCACAGTGAGACCACCTTAATTAATTAATTAGTTAATTAATCTTAATTAAATAGTTAATTAATCTTAATTAATTAATTAAATTAATTTTAATTAAAATTTATTAATTTAATAAACTTTAATTGTAAATTAATAAATATAATTTTAAATTAATATAACTTAATTTTGAATTAACAAACTCTAATTTTGAATAATAAAGCCTAATTATGAATTAATAAATCCTAATTTTGAATTAATAAACCCTAATTTTGAATTAATAAACCCTATTTGGAATTAATAAACCCTAATTTTGAATTAATAAACCCTAATTGAAAATAATAAACCCTAATTTTGGAATTAATAAACCCTATTTGGAATTAATAAACCCTAATTTTGAATTAATAAACCCTAATTGAAAATAATAAACCCTAATTATGAATTAATAAACCCTAACTTTGAATTAATAAATCCTAATTGTTAATTAATAAACCCTAATTATGAATTAATAAACCATAATGAATTAATAAATTATAATTAAAAAATCTAATTATCCTTAATTGCTATATTTAATATAAGTTTTTATCCTAAAACAAAAGAAAAAATATTAAATAATAATAAAAAACAAAAAAAACAAAAACAAAGTGTGCGCGCACCGTGAGGCGCGCGTACACAAGTTTTTGCCTTAGGAAAATAGTATGGAGGGAGCTAGAGTCCAAATTTTTTGACGATAAAATGTGCTAAAATTGATTTTTTTTGTTGGCAAAATAATAAATATATTGTTAAAAATTAATAAAATTTGGTTGGGGGTCGAAAACTGCAAGTAGGGCCGTAGTCGAGTTGATTTAGTTAGTGCTACTTTCATAGGTTTGAGGTTTTGAGCTCAACTATAAAATTCCAACTTGAGCTTGAACTTGGCCAAGCTCTCTATTATTGTTCTTTTTATTTAAAAATTTCAAGAGGCATATGAAATTGAGCTTGAGCTCAACTCGATTATTTTCAATTAGGCTTGCAGATTATAGAGCCTTTTAGGTGATTTTTATTTTATTTTTAGGTCGAGCTGATTTTATTAAAAGAACAAGGTTGTTAGCAAGTAGTTTAAATTCAAGCTTGATTTGAGTAACTTCAAGCAAGTTTAGGTATTTTATGAACGGGTGGATCCCGAATAGCTTACTAACACTGAATAATTAGCCTAATAATTCTCGTAAATAATAGACATTTCAAAATGTTATAATAGCATATACAAAATAAAGAAAGCTCACTTTTTTGAACTTTTTATCCCCACATGGGACTCACCATTTTGTGTGCCCCTATTACCCTTTCTTCACAAACTAAAAAACCTGTCACAGCTTCTTCACCAATCATTCTATGCAGTTTATATTATATGTTTTATTCCCATTTTTTTTATCTATAGAGCAACTTTATGGCTAAATAAAGTAAACTTTACATACAAGAAAACCATTTTGAGAATGTGGTGATAATTTGTGGGATGACAACCTTGTTTGGTGTGAGAGAGAACTACAAAACCTAGGACCACTTGAACTTACCTACTTCTCTCCTTATTTTTGTGAAATTCTAATATAGATAGTGGTGTCGCTATTGGATAAGACACTTTTATTTGTTTGGTGGTAAGTGTGGACTAAATACTTTAGGTTAGATTAATGATGCAAGATAATTTATATGTAATAATGAGTTTAAACAAAATGAGAAGTTTCAAGAACAAAGTTCCTAGGGTAAATCAGGAGCTAGTGGTGCATTCATGTTCGGTTTAAGGATAAGCATGTTTTTGGACCATATTGAAAATTGAAATTAGAATAATAATATTAGCAAACCAAGTCGAATATGCTCGAATTTAATTTGGTTTTGGGTATTCTAAACCGAACTTAATCTATTATGTGCAATTGAAAAAACCAAAACCAAATTTTTTTACGGTAAAGTTTTAGGTAAAATGTTGAAATGCTTTGAATACTATATTAAAGCATGATCAAATTTTTTTATAGAATGCATTGAGCAGGAGGCTTCTGAGAAGTTAGTCTATTTATCAATCAAACATTTATTTTATAACAAGAATCACTACAATACAAACATTACATAAAGTATACAGGAAAAAAACTGAAACTTTGCATAGTGATGCATTGTAAACTTCCACTAACCTAAATAAAGGAGGACAGGAAACTAAACTTTCCAACAAGATAATCTACAAATAATTGTCCAAATTACATAACTTACTCATATTTATATTCTTTCACTATTCAAATGATCAAAGGTCAATCCTGCAATTTCAGCCCAATGCCATGTCTGTTTCTGCAGCATGCAACTATATAAACTGTCACTAACCACCTCAATTCCCCTGTTTCCAAACACTCAAAAATATTTCATTGTATCAGAGTGGAAAAGATGAAAAGGGCCAAAACCTCTTCTCTTCTACTCCTCTTTGTGCTATGCCTCTTCATTTTAGCTGCATTTTCCACAATTGAGGCGCGAAAACACCATGCAAGGAAGATCAAAATACACAAGCATAAGAAGAACAAAAATGGTGATGCATCTCTTGTTCCTGCACCAGCTCCACTGCCTGATTCCAGCGCCTCAAAATTGCCCGTATTCAACATCCTGTCGTTCGGAGCTAGGGCTAATGGAGTTTCGGATGACTCAAAGGTGCATAAAATTGCATGTTCTTGTGCACAAAAAGCATGCAATTTCTTGAAACTGACACCTTTTCTGTCGTGTTAAACTGATCAACTAGGCGCTTCTAGAAGCATGGAAATCGGCCTGCAAAGTGACGGGAGGCGTTGTGGAGATACCGGTAGGGCATGAGTTTCTGATCAAGCCTCTCACTCTGAAAGGGCCATGTAGGCCTAATCTTGTCTTTCAGGTAAGTGCCTCAAGCTGAAAATAGCCTGCACTTTTTATGTTACGATTTATGGTTTATGGACTATTGCACAGATAGACGGGAGCCTTCTAGCCCCTCCCAAAATAGGGTCGTGGCCAAAATCCAGTTTGTATCAATGGATAAATTTCAAATGGCTGCAGAATTTCACCATCCAAGGTGCTGGCACAGTTGATGGCCAAGGCTCAAATTGGTGGATTTCTTCTCAGCCTAATCAAGTAATGCAGCTTTTCTTTTCTAATGATATTCAGCCACGGAAAGAAGTCTGAGTTCTAATTACTATTTCCTTTCAATGAAAGCAGAAGAAGAAAGCTAAAAGAATTCCAGACATAAAACCAACTGTAAGTATTCTTCAATTTGTATGCATTAGCCTATTAACATGAAAACAAGAAACTGAACCAGTTTTCTTGATTCAAAAACAGGCTTTGAGATTCTACAAAAGCTATGATATCACAGTTGTTGATATAAGAATCATAAACAGCCCCTTATGCCACCTCAAATTCGACAACTCGAAACGAGTGAAGGTGAAAAATGTCACAATTTCTGCACCTGAAAACAGCCCAAACACTGATGGAATCCATCTCCAAAACTCCCAAGATGTTGAAATCCTCCACTCTGACATTGGCACAGGTCACCCCCCCCTCTCTCTCTCTCTCTCTCTCTCTCTCTCTCTCTCTCTCTCTCTCAATTCTTGGCTTTCTTGACAGGAGATGATTGTGTCTCAATACAAACAGGCTGCTCCAACATCCATGTCCATCACATAAACTGTGGCCCCGGCCACGGCATAAGGTAAGCAAACATCACCCCAAAACACACACATCACATTTCAAAATGAATCAATATGTCAAAATGACTATTTTCATATTTTAAATATAAAATTTTCCCACAAATAAAAAGAATAAAAAAAATAGCTTAAACCACTCTTTTGTTCTTAATTGGTGAATTCAAGGCCAAATTCACGAGTTTAGAAGTTGGTAATTGTCAACTAAGATTAGTTTTAAGGCAGTTCACCACCAAACCTATTATTTGGTCGTGAATTACTCTATTTAAGGGGCAATTCACAATCAACAAATATGTTTGGTCTTGAATTACCCTATTTAAAGAGCAATTCATAACAAAACCTATTATTAATCGTGAATTAAGAGGTAAAATAGTAAAAGTGACTTGTGTTATCTCTTTTTATCTTTACTATCTTAAAGTGTCTATCGTATTAGTTCACTCCAAACACAAACGATACTTGTTTGTAAACAAATACAGCTTAGGAGGACTAGGCAAGGAGAGGCGCGTGGCGTGCGTCTCGGACGTCCTAGTCGAGAGCATCACGATGCACGGCACTCTCTACGGCGCAAGGATCAAGACATGGCAGGGAGGCCAAGGATCCGTAAAAAACGTGACATTCTCCGACTTACAAGTCACAGATGTTAAGGTTCCGATCACCATTGATCAATACTACTGCGACAAGAATGTTTGCAAGAATCAGACTGGAGCGGTTGCGATATCGGGAGTGAGATTTGATGGGATTAAGGGAACTTACGCTGTGCAGCCGATTCATCTGGCCTGCAGCAGCTCCATTCCGTGCGTGGACGTCGACCTCGTCGCGATCGAGCTCCAGCCGTCTCGGAACTACGGTGGGTTTCAGCAGGCGCTGTGTTGGAATTCTTATGGGAGATCGTTGGGGCCGCTTGCGCCGGCGAGTATGGATTATTGTGTGAGGAGTGGGAGTGATGTTGTGAGGAGGATTTCTAGGTCTCATGATGTTGAGTGCTGGTGAGTCAGTCAGTTGTTCAAGTATTTTGAGGGAACTAAAAAATAAAGAATTATAGCAAAATTAGCGGCCTAATTATGGTTAGCAATATGGACTTGCATAGTGAATAAAGTCATCCTAAAATTTTAGTTCGAATTAGGAAAGGAATGTTTACTCCTTTTTCTTTTTCTTTATTTGACTTGGGGGACAGAATCTTTACTCTCTAGATTACTGAATTTAGTTTTCATCATTTATTTCGAATTCATTAATCTTTCATCATCGGTTTTTTTTTGTGTGTTTTATCAAGAATGAAAGAAAGTTAAGGACAAACACTAATTTAGAGGTGGATTTTGTTTCAATGACCGCGGCAGAGAAATAATAGGGCTGTACCAAATCAAATATTTTTCCTAAAGAATGTCACTTTTTTTTACATATAGATGAATTGTACTTCTTTCAGGTTTAATCAAACTACTGAAAAATAGTCACTAAAACAGAAATTTTCAAGTTATTCTATCGAATTAATTCAATAGTACGAATTTCGAAGTTTGTAATACAATTATACAATATGAAATGCGAAATTCACCGGTAAAACTATAAATAAAATTTAGCTACTTTTCTTGCATAGATTACTTGAACCTTTGAATAGCCGCCTAAACAAAATCCAACAGACAACCCTTTTCAAGGTTTAGTATACGAGTTGTTGAGATAATTATGTATTTTGATTAGATCCCAAAAGTTGTTTGATAATTACCTTGCTTTTTTTTTTGGTCAAAACGTACGAAATAACATAAAACGACAAAGACATATTACAAACTGAACTCAGGTCATACCCGAGGGGATACAGCCAAGTTCCCGCAGAAACAAGGCAAGGGGAGGGAAAAGGACCTAATAGCCAAAACACCTAGGCCAAAGAGCGACTCGCTCAAACTATGAAAACAATAAAGAAACCAAACCATCTCAACAACCCCTAAGTGACGTAATAGGGCGGGCCTCATTAAAAATCCCATGACCAGTGGAGAAAAGAGTGCCCTTGTGCAGTGTAATCGCGGGGCACAAGGGGTGTGGTATGTGAACACATGCAAACACATGAGGTGCACTGCTTTGGTTGGGCCTAAGCAGTCCCTCAACACACACACCCAAAATCCACTAACAGAGAAGAAATACAATATAAGGCATCCCAAAAGTGGATCCAAAAACAAGACTGAGACATCCCTCAGCTTACTACAAAACCAACTCAAAATGAGAAACAACAAGGTCCACAGGATACAAAGAATATAAAGCAGCATAAACATCTTCTTGAATACTCTTCACAATGGTCTTCACATGAAGGGATGTCTTCAAAGTTGAGCTTATTACGCATACCAAATGTGATTCACGATCATTGCTAGACCAATGCTTGCACGAAGGATGATTGCGCACCCCTTCTTCTCCTCTTTATGTGCTTTATAGCACTAGCAACGGTAGTCATCCTCATCGGGAGGCGGAGCCAATCTTTAATATAATTCCAAACCGCCTCCGTGCTCTTACACATAAAAAACAAATGTTCATGAGACTCTAAATGGGTATTACACACTGTACATACCTGTGAGATATTCATGAAGCTGAGCCTATCCACCGTCTTAAGTCTTCCTCTCATGGCAAGCCACATAGTGATGGAGAACTTAGGCGGGATGTAATCTTTCCAAATCGCCTTGTGCCAGTACTGCCTCTTTCCCTTATCTCGGAGGTAGTGATAGGCATCTCCTGTCCCCTTGGAACCAAAAAACTCTTAAGAAGATCTGCAGCTCTATCATGATCACCTCCCGAATCTTGCAAAAAATGATCACGAAGGATGAGAATATTCTTAAGAATGGGAGATAATCTAATGTGAGTAGGAAACTCCCATATGGTGGTGGTCGTCAAGTACTCAGCATGTATCCACTGAATCCACAGGGAGTCCTTCTTGGTATGGATGTTCCACAAGGTCTTTGCTAGTAAATCTTTGTTCCAAGTCGAGAGATCTCGTAGACCTAAACCTCCTTCATTCTTTGGTAGACAAACAGCTTTCCAAGCAACATGACAATGTTTCGAACCCCACAGGAACCTCCTAGCCATTGTATTGATGCGATCAATCACGGTGACCGGCAGAGGAAGAACCTGCAACCAGAAACACTCCACTCCTTGCAGAACCGAGCGTATCAACTCCAACCGTCCTGCAGTAGATAAATTTAAATTAGACCAACGGTGGATAAAAGACGCTATCTTCTCCACTAGTCCACTATACTGAGTGACTCCTAGTTTCCTTGAAGATAGAGGTATGCCAAGATATCTTGTCGGAAGTTCTCCCATTGGGAAGCCGAATAGATCCAAGATCGCCTGCTTCTCAAATGGTCGAACTCCCGCCATAAATATCAAGGACTTGTGGTTATTAATCTTCAGGCCCGAAGTGCAAGCGAAGTCCCCAAGAGCATCCGCAAGCACCTCCATCGATGCAATGTCCCCCCTGCCAAAAAGTAACAAGTCATCAGCGAAGGCAAGATGCGAATGCATGGAAGTACTACACTTAGGATGAAAATGAAAATCCAACTCCCTTGTTCGCTTCTTCAACAGTCTCGAGAGGTACTCCATGCAACAAAAAGAACAAAGTGGGTGACATCGGGTCACCCTGCCTAAGTCCTCGCTGCCCAGTGATGAACCCATGAAGCCCTCCATTAATGGCCAGAGTATATGTAGGCGAGGTGACGCACGTCATGATCCAGTAGGTGAAACATGGATGAAAGCCCAACCCATCCAAAGCCCGTCTGAGGAAGTCCCAAGAGATCGAATCATAAGCCTTCTGAAGGTCAATCTTGAGCATGGATCTCGGGGTGATCCGCTTCCTCTCATAGCCTCTAAGCAATTCCTGAGCCAAGAAGATGTTGTCTGAGATGTTCATTCCTCTCACAAATCCAGACTGTGTTGGATCAATGATCTTACCCATCAAAGACGCCATCCTCTCAGTCAGGATCTTCGTGATTGTTTTGTAGACGATATTGGTGCAAGAAATCGGTCTGAAATCAGCAACCGTGGGATTGTGATGCTTCTTATGAATAAGAGTGACCACCGAGTGGTTCAGCTCCTTCAACAGGACCCCCTTCTCAAAGAACTCCCTCACAGCCAAAACTACATCTTGGCCAACGATATCCCAGTTCTCTTTGAAGAAGGCTGAAGGGTAGCTATCCGGTCCCGGTGCCTAATCACTCGCAATGCTGAACAGAGCATTCTTAATCTCCATCTGGGATACCTCCATAACCATATCCACTCTGTCTTGCTCATTAAGCCTGGGGCCTTCCTCAAGCACTGTAGGGTCAAATCCACTCGTGGGAACTTTTACACCAAAGAGTTCAGTGTAGAAGGTCTCAAAAGCCTTGATGATTTCATCCATGTCATATGTCGGTTCCTCCGTATCTCTGCACAAGAAAGAAATGGTGTTACGCATGTGGTTTCTCTTCACCATGGAATGAAAGTACTTAGTGCATCTGTCAGAGAGGTTGATGTGCATGTTCTTCGTACTTTGTTTGAAGAAACTACGCTCAACCTCCTCCAAGAACTTTGTCTTCTTTCGAAGACCAAGTTCTTGTTCTAACAGATTCTCATTCATGGGGTCACTATCCAGAGCCAACTGCACAGAATGCAGTGTAGCTCTAGAAATACTCTTCCTCTCTGTTAGGTGTCTGAACTCCTTGAAATTAAACTCCTTGAAAATATGCTGCATCTTCTTCAACTTTGCTGCCAAAATCCACTGCGGTCGACCAGTCACATGTTCACTCCTATTTTCTTCAAGCAGGTGTTTGAAGTCTGGATGCTTCATCCACATGTTGAAGAACTTAAAAGAACGGTGGAACCTAGTCACATCTCCAAAGAGAGTGATCAGTGCCGGCGAGTGATCAGACATAGTGCCTCTAGTCAGAAAGTTTGTCCTACAAAAAAGGTTAGCATCCAACCAAGCATTATTAATCAAGACTCTATCAATCTTAGAATACTTCATCGTATTGGTCCACGTAAAGTGGCATCCCGTCGAGAGGGAATCCTCGAGTCCTACGAGAGCGCAAGTATCAACAAAGTCCTTATACTCTCGTTCAAGCGGTACTCGTCCTCCGATCCTCTCATCCGGGTCAAGAACACAGTTGAAATCTCCCGCGACAATAGAAGGCTTTGATGGATCGATGTGGATGATCAAAGAATCCCAAAGCTCACGTCTATGTATAACCTGCCAAAAACCATAGACAATCGAGAACCCAAAAGTGGTATTAGTAATTAAACAAGTGAAATTGGAATGGATCACCTGTTTCTCTCGTATGATGACATCTACTCTTATCCTCTTTGGGTTCCAGATGATTAGAATCCTTCCCCCAGCAACCTCATCAAAATTGTGCACAAACTCCCATTGAATGAAATGTTTAGCCATGAAATTCTTGAGCTTCAGCTTAGTAAGCTTTGTCTCAATCAGGGCGATGGCATCAAGCTTATGCTTGAACACATGGTCGGCAATTGCAGATTGCTTTTGAGCCTTCTGAAGGCCTCTTACATTCCAGGTCGTAAAAATCATCGACGACGTGTTCTGCGACTAACAGGACTCCCGACCTTCTTGACTGGAGAGCTTTGGCGGCTTGTGTTCGATTTGCTCCTAGTGATGCGGGTAGTAGGAATTTCTACATCTTCATTGTCGTTTGACTCACCTGCAAGGTTAGTTGCAGTATAATCATCAAATGAACTAGAGGATGTAGAGTGTACCGTAGATTCCGACACAGAGTTAATTATCGGAGGTGCCTCCAATCCAAGAATAACCCGAGTTTTGATTGGTTCCAGATTTTGCAATGTACTTTCTGTGATTGGATCCCTTATCTCTGAAAAAAGCTTGCGTTGTCCCCCTGCAATAGGTGGTCGAGATAGATGGGTAGTTCGTGTAGGAGGTTTTTGGGGCTGGGTTGCCTGTAGAGGATTCTCGACAGGTGTTGAAGGTTGTGGGCGCTCGGGCGAGGATGGCACGGCCGAGGGATGAGTGGCTGGCTCGGTCGGATCCTGCCGAGAACTCTTGAAAGGATGGCGAGGGCTCTCAACCGAGGATGGTCGATGGGTCTCGGCAGGTGGTGAGGGCTGGGTGTGCGAGGATGGCCGAGAGGTATCGGTCGAGGAAGGAGGGGACGAGTCAGTTCGAGAATTTTCGGTCGAGGGTGGTGGCTCGTCCGAGGGGTTATTCTCGGTAGAAGAAGTACGAGATTTCTCGGCAGATGGGGAAGGGCGAATACGAGCTTTCTCGGCAGGTGGGGAAGGATGAGTCCGAGATTTCTCGGCCGAAGTTGGGCGTGTCGATGAGACTTCTCGGCAGAAAGGTGTGTGGACTCGGCGGTGTCATCCGAGGAGATGCAAATCTTGGATATCAAATTTTTGTTCTTGTCATCAGATTTGGCTTTATTAGCCGAAGGTTGGCCAACTTCAAAATTTTGTGTATTATCGGAGGATTCAAAGTGTATGTGTGTATTTAAAGCCTCAAATCGGTTTTTAATCTCAATCTCACGTGTGATGGGTTGAGATTGAATTTCTTTATCTTTTTTAGGGCGAGAAACACTTCTTCGCCTCCAATCAGCTCTTGGTGCCGGAGTCTTAGATGGTCGTCCACGCACTGGAGGTCGTGGTCTAGGATCTCTTCCTCTAGCACGTTGCCAAGCGTCATTTCCTGCATGGTTAGTCATACCTCGTGGGGGGTTCGGCACCCCACGTGGTCTAGCAATATTCGCACAAGAAGACGCCAAATGGCCCAATTTACTACACGTTTTACACATCTTAGGATAAAAGTCGAATTTAATAACTTGTAAAAACGTGTTGTCCGTGTGCAATTGCAAATTAACATACTCCATAGGTTCACGCAAAGCATCAACTAATACATGGAACCTAGGTCCATCTAAGTTATTCTTAGCAATTGTCCTATAATCAACCTCAATGGGATCTCCTAATAATGAAGCAATTTTTCCTATAGCATTCGGATTCCATAGTTCAAGAGGTAGATTAGGTAAAGAAGCACATACAGGAAATTTAAAGTCCGGGGTAGAATCGAACCTAAATTCAGTAGGCATATGACAAAGGATTAAAGGAATACCAAACAAAGCATAAGGTCCCGAATTGCGCACTTGTTCCATATCCTCCTTTTCAAACCTGAATGTGATCCATCCATTTGGATGGTATGAGATTCTTGTCGTTTTTTTCCAACTCAACGTTAGCCGTTGTGTTGCTTCTTTGCCGGGAAAGCGTCCTGCAAAAAATCCAAGCAAAGAGAAACCCCATCCTTTCGAAATAGGGGTGTAATCATTAGCCTCAAGAGTTAAAACTTCATTGACAATACTAACCTCAAATTTGGCTAAGGCAAGGTCTGCCTTTCTCACGGTAATCGGATTAACAAAGTGGCCATCATTCCAAAACCAAGGCGACGTGTCATGTGTGTTGGGGACGTCGTCGGAAGGCTGAAGTTCGTCGTGCAATTGCTCTGCCGAAGCATCCTCGAGGGGGGTCTCCTCGGCAGGTAGACGCACAACAGGTTGCGTGGGCCGTGCGGATTTCCTCGGAAGATGTGGGAAGTACTCGGCGTAGGTGGCTTCGTGTGGGCGTGGGTAGTTAGTCGAGCGCTCATGCTCGGTCTCACTCGCCAGGTCTTCGCCAGTATCATGGGGGGTCAACACGGATCCCTCGGCAGTTGGCCGTAGCTCCTCGATAGCTCGGTGTGCCAAATTCTTGTTATCATGTCGCCCAGAATTTCTCGGCGGGGGTTCGATCCTCGACAGCGATGGGAATTGCTCAGTTCGTTCCGTCTTGGTTATCAAGCGTCGAGAAACCTCGGCAGGTGTTGGCCGAGGATCTCTCGGCAGGATTCGGTTGGGCTCGGCATCTTCCCCCTCGTCTATGCGCACGTACACTTTCGAGCTCAAGTCCTCGGCAGGTGTGTGCCCAAGGATGTGGGCTCACATTATTTTGGCCCGATCTTCCGAATCATTAATGGGCTCATAATTATCCAGTCGTCCAAACCCACGTGTAAAAGGACTATCAGATTGGCCTCTATCGGCCCCTCTCGTAAGCAAGACAACCAAATGGCCCATGGGAAAATTCAAACGGATCTCCTCAAAATGGTAACCGACAAATAAAATAGGCAATATTTAAACTTTCTAAAGCAATACGACATGCAAATGGAATGAATATTCAGTAAGGTAAGCTTTCCAAATAAATATAAGGTAAGTTCATGCATGCATGGAAATATACCAAAAACTTAATAAGGAAACTTAGGGCAATCTCCACACAAGGTATGTGTGACGACCCGACTTTCCAATGAAGTACGGATCATATGGATCGTCACTGGTATGATAAAGCAGCGGAAATAAACATAGCTAATCAAGGCAATCAACCAATCAACTACTTAATAACGCATAGGTTAAAAAGGGATAAACAATCGATACCAACTCAAGTCTAGAAGGACTTGTCAAAAAGGTTCAAGGTTCAACATAACCCAATCAGTAAGGAATTTAAAGTACAGTACGACCTCCAATTCAATACGGAAATAAGCGGTTATAATCAAAACATTAATAATATCAGAGTTAGGCAGCAATTAAACGTGTGGACATGCATATGACGATGCATGCCCAAGGTTCTAGAAACCTTTCTAATTAAGCATCAAAAATAGCGCTACTCGCACCACCGCACCCATCATCGATCCTTGCTCAACCCGCACGCCAAAAGCGAAATGCGGGGCTAAGTACAAAAGTACTCGATGGACTCGTTGCCAAAACATTTTCTTTGTCAAAAGTTATTAATCGCCCACAATAGCATGAGGATTTTAGTTAAAGACTCATGCCTATCAAATATTTTATCGTTTTCCAAAAGCGTCGCCCCGACTATTTCATTCACGTTGTTTCCATATCGATCATTCATTCATTCATTCCATTCACAAGACTATGGAGGTGGCGCCACACATAGTCGCCGTGACGATCGAGGTAGCTAACCTTAACACACAGACACACGTGTACACAATCCGAGTTAGTCCTTAACTAAGTCGGATCCGATCGTTACCCTTTTTTAACGTTGGTGGACCAACTCATTCACATACCACATTGATATACCAATCTCAGATAGGATAACAACAAAACATAAACATTTGGCAGTCAATAACATTTCATGTGATAATATTTCATAATGCTTTGTAAAACATGCTTTGAGATATGCATAACATTTTCGTTTCAAGAAAGCCCACCTGCTAATCCAAAGCTTAGTGGTTCTAAATGAGCAGGGGTGAGTATCCTTCCTCAGCAACTACGCCCGATCGAACCCTTCATAAGAAAATAGCCGTTCTTAGGTTCTTTCTATCGATCGATGGTCGCTTATAAATTACGACTTTAAAGTTCCCAATTAGGGTTTCTTTATGATTCTATGTGATTGTTTTAAGATAATTTCTATTATCTTACATTCCCAATTCTGAGGCTATATTACCTCATCGTCCATAGGTGAACTTCAATTATGAATTACATAATCCGAGTCTATCCGTGACTCTTAACCTTAGTTTTGTTATAACGTTATTACGTTATAGGTTATCGGTAATCAAATTATGATTGGTAAATTAGGATATTCTCAAGCCACTAACTAGACTTAACAATTATAGTTACGCCCTAGTAGGTTATGTGACGACTTGTCGTATAGCACGATAATTAAAGAGGAATATTGACTTACAAATCAGTGGACATATGCCATCATGTAAGTAATTAGTACTTAAGAATAAATGGAGTACTTGAGGATATTAACTCGGCTTTTGAGACATAAGGATCGACATCATGTGTTCGAATCGTTGCTTACATTCGACATTGTCTATTTAACTTAACTCACGGAGGTTACATATGTCGATAATCGTTATTCATTATCGAGTTGTGTTTACGCCCGACTAATGTCGTAGTGAGTTGTCGTTATTGAATATTAACGTTGTAGCTCGACTCTTGGTTTTTCTAACGTAGGAACTCACGTTTGGGTATCCTTTCATTAATAAAAACCCTAATTAAGTATCTAACTTCGATTCTTGTTTATTCCATCTTAAGTTATCGAAATTGGTCGATTTCTTTTCGATTCTCGTTCATATAGTATTATGTTGTTTACGTTCGGGGTTTTGGTTTGTCGGTTCAACATAAACATAAACATTCAACATCGACAAAACCATACACAACATAAACTATGCTAAGCATTAGAAACCCTAATTTCTAATGCAATACACAATCATTGTGTAAGTGTGCATAAGTGTTTCATTCATCCACTCTAATCACAACCATTCATTCTAAGTTTATAATTAACCATCATAGCATCATTTAACATTAGAAACGAACTCATACTTAGCCATTTCATACGTTTTCGATAATTAGCAACAATTAGCATACGTATCCAATAAATTCCAATAAAATCATGTTGTACTCCTATCATACTATAGAATTTAATTATCAACTCAATATCATCATATAAAATTTTAAACCATAGGCTAAAATCTTTGTAATTTTCGCAATTTCAAATCAACAAGCTTTGGTGTTCAATAAATTCCACAAAATTATTTCATGCTTATACTATATACTAAACATGAAATATAACTTCATATCATGCATTAAAATTTAAACCCATGCTTTTCATCATCATTTATTTTCAGATTCACATATATATATATATATATACATATTCAAAATTTCCAATCCTTCACAATATGGTTGTATATGTAATAGCATGTAATATTAACACCAACATTTACCAATATTCATAATATTACACATCCTATTATTTTCAACAATAAAAATCAAATAAAAGACTACATATATATATATATAAGCCACGGTTCTTATAAAAAAAATAGGAGAGGTGTTTGAATAAATTCAAGGTTAATGTATGATGTTCATATCATACCCTAAACACCATATCTCAACTATTTTCCTCAACCAAAAATCAAACAACAAATATATATATATATATATAGTATTCGGCTATTTCAACAATAAATAGGAGATGTGTTTCAAAACTCCCAAGATTTATATATGATGTGCACATCATATATTAAACACCATATCTCAACTATTTTCCACAAAAAAAAATATTAAAATCAAAGCTTAAAATAAGCCTATAACTCTCGGCCCTTTTTAAAAAAAAAAAATCCAAAAATTACAGAAAAATTATGATATTTATTATACATGCTTATAACACATTAGAGAGTAACAATATCAAATAACATTCACAAAATCATGCTTTAACCTATTTAAAAATAATTAAAGCATAAATAAAAAAAAAATAAACATGCTCCAAAAATTATGAAATTTTTACAGTAGCCTTAGAACATCATTCTAAGCATTTTTCATTCACGGCTCAAGAGCATTTGGAGGCTCTAAAGTCACCAAAATAAATGGGGAGCAAACTAGGGTTTTTAAACCCAAAAATTCAAAATAAAAATTTCACTCCATTAGGATGGAAGAGGATGATGAATAATACCTTCCTATGGTCTTAGAAGGATTATTTGAGTGTGGGAGAGGTTGGAAAGGAGGATTTAGAGTTGGGGATTTGAAAAGTGTAGAGAGAAATTTGAAAATGAGAGCAAAATTTGAAAGGGGGAAATGGGCTGCTCTTTGGACGTTTTTCCTTGTTATGGCAGACCTAATGGCTGTCATTTCCCATTTTGAGGTGGTCTTGGTGGTAGTTGGGAGGTGGATTGGTCAATTACCCGCTTTGGTATGTTATCACCGACTCTTTAAGTTTTAACGCACTTTCGATCGATTTCTCGGAACCTTAAGGTTCTTTCTTATTAAATAGCCTTTAAAGACTTATTTTAATAATCATAAAAATTTCACGACGTTCGGACGTCGCTCGATAAGTCAATTCGAGTTATCGCGGAAAAAGCAGCGTCCGTGATTAAAAATATGTCCATTCAAAATTCTCTTGAATTTTGAGCTTTCATAAATAATTTGAGTCTTATAAAGCATATTTTATTGATTTAGACCCTCGGTTCGAGTTTCGGGTCGTTCGGATCAAATTAGGGTTTTCCAGATATTTTACCCTGTTCGGTTAAGTTCTTCAGAATTCCCTTGTAAATTGATTCTTATAATTTCTAAATTCATAATAAATCATTCCTTCATGATTTTGGTTGTTATCACTATTTATTATGATTAGCACGGACTGGAAGTTGTTAGGCTCGTAAATAGTGTTTTTAAGGCGGCCGCAAGTATGCCCGAAAATTCTCATCCTTTGCATTCTCACATGTTTTCGTGTGAGGATTCTAAAATGAAACCGCTCGTGGAGATTCATTCTCGATCTTTCATTCTATGTTCAGCTACTCGAAAAACCCTAATCCTAGAGGACTAGTTATCGCTGATTTCTTTAGTATTCGATCTCGAATCGATTCTAATTGCTTCATTGGTTTCCTTAAACATAATTAAGGTCTAAGAACCACAACTAAGTGATTCAAACATCACTAATAAAAGTTTTAAATTTTTCGGTTATTACATACCATCCCTTAAAAGAAATTTCGTCCCGAAATTTGCTAGTTTGGAAAAGATCCGGATATTTCTCCTTCATAGCTGATTCCAGTCCGTGTTGCTTCTTCTTGACCATGGTGTTCCATAGAACTTTCACCAGTGGTATTTCTTTGTTCTCAGCCTTTGGACACGTCGGTCCAAGATTTAAGTGAGTAGTTCTACGTAACTCATATTGTCATCGAGGACAATATCGGTCGGTGGTATCACATGGCTGGGGTCATGTATGTACTTCCGTAGTTGTGAAACATGGAACACATTGTGCACGTTTCAAAACTTGGCGGCAATGCAGTACAGAAGTCACCGGTCCTATTCTCTCCAATTTCATAGGGTCCCGTGAAACGTGGTCGCAACTTCCTTTGATTCCGAATCTCACGATCCCTTTAGATGGAGAAATTTTCAAGAAGACCTTATCTCCTCTTCGAAATGTAGCTCATGCGACGCTTGTCGACGCACGACTCTGTCGGTCTGGGCCTCCTTGATCCGTTGGCGGATCTCGCCGCACGATCTCAATCATTTCTCCCACGTAGTCGTCCTAACACTCTTCTTTCTCCCACTTCATCCCGAGAAAGTGGTGACCGACATTTCCTTCCATAAAGCGCTTCAGACGGGCCATTCCAATAGTCGCTGGTAGTCGTTATTGTAGGCGAATTCCACAAGAGGTAACACTTGTTCCCAACTTTCCTCTATCGGGGACAACGGTCCTCGAGATGTCTTCCAACGCTTGAATGGTCCTCTCTGATCGTCCGTCCGTCTGCGGATGGGCAACGATCTTTGAAATGTAGTCGTGTCCCAGGTTCCTTTGTAAACTCATCCGAATCGGGATGTAAATTTGAATCTCTATCGACGTGATAGTCTTTGGAACTCCATGTAGACGGATAACTTTCTGACGCATAACCGTGTAGTCTGTCGATCCATGTGTTATTGGAATGGGTAGGAAATGCACGCTCTTGGTCGGCCGATCGATGATGACCCAAATAGCGGTATGCCCTTTTGTGATTTGGGTAGCCCGGTAACAAAGTCCGTGGCTATATCATCCCATTTCCATTCCGGTATACCTAGCGGTTGTAAGGTCCCATACGGTCGTTGGTGGAGTGCTTTCACTTGTTGGCACGCCAAACAACGCTCCACAAATGAAGCCACATCTCGCTCATTCCATCCCACCAAAATTTCTCCTCGAGGTCTTGGTACATTTGGTGTCGGGAGTGCGGTATAAGAAGTCTCATGGGCTTCCTTCAAGATTTCGCCTCAAGTTCTTCATCTTACGAACGCACACTCTCCGTCATACAACAAAACATTATCGGTTGCTTCTGTAAAATTCTTGTGTTTATCGTCCTTGATCTTAGCTCGCATTTCCTCTAGCTTTTTGCTCTTCCTCTGAGCTTCTAAGATTCGGACTCTTAAGTCGGGGATTGCAATCAATGTTGCAATACAGCCCTCTATCGTCAGAGACGGGCCTACGACTTCGATGTTCATCCTCTGAAATTCTTTTATAAGTATTTCCTCATGACTGAGGAGACATCCCAAACTAGGATGGGATTTGCGACTCAAGGCATCGGCTACAACATTAGCCTTGCCCGGTGGTAATTTATACCACGATCGTAATCTTCACTAGCTCTAACCATCTCTGTTGCCTCATGTTAAGATCTTTCTGCTCAAAGAAATATTTCGTGCTCTTATGGTCAAGATAGATCTCACATCTAACTCCATAAAGGTGATGCATCCATATCTTTAAGGCATGTACGACCGCTAATTCCGTGTCGTGCGTGGGATAGTTCAACTCATATAGGCGTAATTGCCTTCAAGCGTAAGCAATAACCTTACCTTCTTGCATTAGTACACAACCTAGTCCATTCTTTGAAGCATCCGTGTAGATTGTGTACTCTTTCCGCCTCGTGCATCGCTAAATGCAGTCTTGTCGTCAAGAACTCCTTCACCTCCGAAACTAGCCTCACACTCGGCGGTCCGGTGTACTTGATTCCTTTCCTCAACAGTTGGGTCATGGGTCGGCTATCGTTGAGAATCCTTCGATAAACCTTCGATAGTAGCCGGCAGCCCTAAGAAACTCCAATTTCATTCGGTTCTTGATGACTCCCATTCTCGAATCAGACGATCTTGAGGGTCTACTTTGATTCCCCGGCGGACACAATGTGACCCAAAATGTTACCAGCCTAACCAAAACTCACACTTGCTAAACTCACAAGAGCTGCTCTTGCCTCAATGTTTGTAGTACAGTTCTCAAGTGCTCTTTGTGTTCTTGGTTATTCCTAGAGTATATTAGATATCGTCTATGAACACTAAGACGAATTTGTCTAGGTATGGGTGGAACACCCGCTCATAATATCCATAATCTGCCGATGCATTTGTAAGTCCAAAGGGCATCACGATGAATTCAAATGACCATACCTGTATGCGGAAAGCCGTTTTAGGTACATCCTCTGGTCTAATCCTCAATTGGTGATATCCCGACTTTAGATCTATCTTTGAAAAGACTCGCTCCTTTAAGTTGATCAAGCGGATCGTCAATTCGGGCAAGGGTACTTATTCTTAAGAGTTATCTTGTTTAACTCTCGATAGTCTATACACATCCTCGATGTACCATCCTTCTTTTTCACGAAAAGGACGGTGCTCCCCATGGAGACACTGCGGGTCTAATAAATCCTAGCTCCAAGAGTTCTTGAAGTTGGATCTTTAATTCCTCAAGCTCCTTGGTGCCATCGGTATGGAGCTTTTGACAGAGGCGTAACTCGGTTCGAGGTCGATCGTGAACTCGATCATCGGTTTGGCGGTAATCCCGTAGTTCGCCCGAAAACACATCGATACTCCTTCACGATCGGACGCCTTCATCCTCCTCTCATTCGATCTTCTTCTTCGAGGTGAGCGAGGTAGGCATGGTTCTCGGTCTTGTTCAAAGAACGCCTTGCTTGTAGTGCGGATATAATTGGAACTCTCCTCCCATGTTGATCCCGTGAAAGTCGGTAGATTTCTCTCCGGGTGTTGGAAGGAAATTTTCTTTCATTACACAAGATGGTCGCACTATGTTCGGTTAACCAATCCATTCCTACGATTATGTCCACATCCGTCATAGGTATGACGTGAAGGTTATCTGTCATGACCTTAAGTGAGCCTAGTCCAAGCTCAGGTTCGAGCATATGTGGGTTACCGTTCTTATGCCTCCAACGGAGAAGAAATTTCATGATTTGTTCAGTTGCGTTTAGGATCTAATCCTAAGTTCTCACGCATGCTTCGTAAATAAAGAGTGTGGCGCCAGATCAAACAAGAGGATAACAGTGGTGGAGAGTATTCCCATACCGCCAAGTTTCCTTGGTTCCTCGCGGCTCTTGCGGGAACTCTCTTTCTGGTTGAGGCGCGAGGCCTCGCTTGTCGGGTGGTTGTTGTTCTTGATAAAGTTGTTGTGGTTGCCGCGGCCTTGTTGTTGTTGTTCTTTGTGGTCGCTACCGCTGGGGCCGCCGGCATCGCCATCGCGGTTGTCGCCATTGTTGTCGTCGTTGCCGCCGTGGTTGATATGGTCGCCGATTCGGCCGATAGTCTTGAACCGGGGGCTGTTGTTGGATCGGTTGAGCTTGGATAGCCCGGACCGGTTGGACTTGGTTGGGCACATTCGGACGGCCATTTCCTTCTTGGCGTGTCCCAAGGCAGTCCCTAGAGTAGTGGCCCTTCCGCCACACTGAAGCATCCGTCATTCGTGAATCGCGATGCCCCTTATGACTCCTATGGCACCGGGCACATGGGGAGCACGAATTTTGGTTTCCCCCGCCAGATGCGGGTACCATGGGGCGTCCATTCCCCTGCCCGTGCCCAGATGGCACGTTATTTCCTTGCCATGGTCTCCTGTCGGCCTTGCCAGTGTTGGATCATTGCCCTTGGTGGGGTCCTTCCCACTTCCTCTTCCGCGATCTCCTTGGTGAGTCGGGGATGCATGGTGACGACTCTATCTTGAGCGATGCGGCCTCGATATCCAATGCCCGATCGAGGGCCTCACGGTAAGTCGATCTCCGTGACCACCAACGACACCGATCTCATGGCGAGTCCCGCCCGAAATTTCTCGATCCTCTTCTCATCGGTGTCGACTAGGCGAGGTGCATACCGTGACATTTCACGTAACGCACGGCCGTAATCGTGACCGTGGTCTTCCTCGCGCAAGTTGTAAAACTCGTGCTCCTTTTCTTCCCAGTAACTCTTGGAATGTACTTCATTACTTCCTCTTCAATTCCTCCAGTGAGAAACTTTCCGATTCTTCCTCCGTCGAGGTTTTTCTTCGCCTCCCACCAAAAGTCGGTGGCGCCGATCATCCGGAAGGCAACGCATGACAAGCGTTCTGTGATGTGAGTGGAAATTGAAGATCCGCTCGGAGCGCGACTCCATAGTTCGGCGTCACACGGATTCCGGTCCGTTGAAGGTGGAGTGGGTTTTGCACGAGCAACGCCTCGATCCGCCTACTTTGTGGTGGTGGTGGTGGTGGTGGTGTGGGCCTCTTTCCGGGTTATCGCACGGTTTCTCCTTCTCATGCATCCTATCCTTCATAAACACACGAAATTAGCTCTCGCCTTATACCATCCATCGTGGTTAAAGCATCTATATAAATATATCAACTGGTATTTACATACGTAGCAAAAATTTTAAAACAACGTCGGAAACCACATAACACCATATTAAAACAAAAGGCTCTCAAGAGCTATCATCATGTCATATCAATTGCTTCACGAGGACTTTCATCGCTTTTAAACTTTACAAAAATACGTGTACATAGTATGATGCCCAAAACAAATACCGGCATCACCTGTACCTCGTCATAGTCAAGACAAAAATCAACACGCCACCGTGATCATCAAATAGGTTCATGTCGAACGACTGTCGTCTCCGCATGCATCAAAAGATATACAGAGTATATAGACAAAAGATAATCTAGTCCTAAGAACTAGATCTATGGTCGCCGGGGTGTAGATCGGGCTCCATGCATCGGAGTCAGGACTGGAAGCATGGGAGCTGTCCACTCCCTCCATCTCGTCATCACCGATATATCGCCTCGGGGTCTTCCTCCGGGTCTTCCTCGGGGTCCTCCTCCGGATCCTCCTCCGGTCTTCCTGGGTCCTCCTAGGATCTTCCTCGGGGTCCTCCTCAGGATCTTCCTCCGGTCTTCCTCTTCAAGATCGGGCACGGGACAACGGGCTCGATCCTAATGACCCTGCGTCTTCCATAGCCGCAGGTCTCGCGATCTCGGCCATGACCTCCTCCAAAGCGGTGGGCGTGGGTGGCGGCGGGCCGGTGGAGGCCGGCGGTGGGGAGTGGATATGGGCATGGCATGACCGGTGGTGATGGTCGGGCGGACAATCTTGGGATGGAATCCCTGGTGGTAGGGATGGAATGTGAGTCGTCGGGGCGGAAGGTCCGCGCCGAACATGTCCCCGCCATCGCCGGCAAGAACACCGTCCATCACCGCTAGACAGGCACCTCTCGGATGGAGCCACTCGGAATCTGCCACGCCAAGTGTATTCCCGTGCGGGGAGATACGGTCCCGCGTGGTGCAGCTCCGTACACCGTGAACACATAGCTCAGTGGCTAGCAAAGCGAGGCGAGATCCGCCTGTGTCAAAGCTCTCGACCCCGGTAAATGTAGTCCGCCGATATTTCACGGCGTAACCTCGCCAATCGGATGGCGGTCTCATGATCAAAGTGAGTAAACATCGTGATGTGATGTACCCGGGCATGTCCGCAGCCCATCTGGCGTGTGAAGGCGCCAAAAACTCGCCAAGGTCGCCTCCGTGGCACATCCGGTAGAGCGATGCGATCAGATAACCTCCTCGGGGTGGCCCAGAGGACAGGGGCGTCTAGTCGTGAACACGGTCCGAGCCATCTGAAAAGGAAAGTATCACTATGGTTAGACACGGTAAACATAACGGTGTATCTAGAAGAAGGTACGTACACAATAAACATCTATACAAGGAAGGTTATAGCAATCTGCATTCTTCTATGACCTACATGCTCAAATCCTTATGGCATTACTTTCTTGGTTTGGTCTCCGGAAGAGACGGTATGGTTTCTTAGGGTATATCGTGATCGAGGCCTAGCCTTCTGTAAAGGCTAAGTGGTCACCTTATCTTATCGGGTCTTCGATTTCTTATTTCTATTCACATCATAGGATCATGTCGTATCCGTTCTCATTATGCGCTTACAAATCATTATTTCCTTTTATGCTTCCCTATAGTTATACTTGATTTATTTCCTTATTGTTACGATAGAGGCGACACGTATGACTTTCGAATTCCTTGGCGTGAAGCGGTTGGGACTCATAACAAGATGCAATTTCCGTTAAGCGATCGCTTCGTCATTGTAGATTCATCGCATCCTCATCATCGAATCCGCTCGGATTGTGATTCTTAAGATTTCTATGTTCTCGTTCTTTCTTAGTATTTCGCTCAAATGGGGTACTATGTTCTCATACTAAGTTGGCAGCGAGAGGATCATGCGTCTTAAGAGTCTATGTTATCATGGGAAACATATTCATTTATATCATGCTTCTATCATGCTTCGCATACAACAAGAACACAAATCGCGACACCTTGTGAGATAATCACGCATTCTCATTTACAAGTTCTTAAAGCTTGTAACTTTCATTCAAGCTAATGACTAGTCAATTGAAACAACTTTTCAAATTCAAAAAATTTCCATTTTCCAAATATTTTCAATTTCCCAACAAGGCAAGATTGAAATTCCAATTCACATTTCATATACTTCAATCATTTCAAACAACCTTTAGTTGAAACTTGATTACCTTCTTCCTCGTTGAAGCGTGACGACGATGGAGTGCAAGGCGATGTGCCAAACCTAAACAATTTCTAGACTCATCTTTCAACTCGTGATTGAGGAAAGGGTTTCTGTGGTTGAGAGCGAACAAGTGCTCGATACCACTTTGTGACGACCGACTTTCCAATGAAGCACGGATCATATGGATCGTCACCGTATGATAAAGCAATGAAATAAACATAGCTAATCAAGGCAATCAACCAATCAACTACTTAATAACGATAGGTTAAAAAGGATAAACAATCGATACCAACTCAAGTCCTAGAAGGACTTGTCAAAAGGGTTCAGGTTCAACATAACCCAATCGTAGGCGAGAATTTAAAGTACGAGGTACGACCTCCAATTCAATACGGAAATAAGCGCTATAATCAAAACATTAATAATATCGAGTTAGGCAAGCAATAAACGTGTGGACATGCATATGACGATGCATGCCCAAGGTTCTAGAAACCTTTCTAATTAAGCATCAAAATAGTCTGCTACTCGCACCACCGCACCCATCATCGATCCTTGCTCAACCCGCACGTCAAAAACGAAATGCAGGCTAAGTACAAAAGTACTCATGGACTCATACAAAATATTTTCTTTGTCAAAAGTTATTAATCGCCACAATAGCGCATGAGGATTTTAGTTAAAAGACTCATGCCTATCAAATATTTTATCGTTTTCCAAAAGCGTCGGCCCGACTATTTCATTCACGTTGTTTCCATATCGATCATTCATTCATTCATTCCATTCACAAGACTATGGGTGGCCGCCACACATAGTCGCCATGACCGGTCGAGGTAGCTAACCTTAACACACAAATACACGTGTACACAATCCGAGTTAGTCCTTAACTAAGTCGGATCCGATCGTTATCCTTTTTTTAACGCTATGGACCAACTCATTCACATACCACATTGATATACCAATCTCGATAGGATAACAACAAAACATAAACATTTGGCAGTCAATAACATTTCATGTGATAATATTTCATAATGCTTTGTAAAACATGCTTTGAGATATGCATAACATTTTCGTTTCAAGAAAGCCCACCGCTAATCCAAAGCTTAGTGGTTCTAAATGAAAGGTGTAGTATCCTTCCTCAAGAATCACGCCCGATCGAACCCTTCATAAGAAAATAGCCGTTCTTAGGTTCTTTCTATCGATCGATGGTCGCTTATAAATTACGACTTTAAAGTTCCCAATTAGGGTTTCTTTATGATTCTATGTGATTGTTTTAAGATAATTTCTATTATCTTACATTCCCACTCGAGGCTATATTACCTCATCGTCCATAGGTGAACTTCAATTATGAATTACATAATCCGAGTCTATCCGCGACTCTTAACCTTAGTTTTGTTATAACGTTATTACGTTATAGGTTATCGGTAATCAAATTATGATTGGTAAATTAGATATTCTCAAGCCACTAACTAGACTTAACAATTATAGTTACGCCCCAGTAGGTTATGCTCGACGACTTGTCAGACAGCACGATAATTAAAAGAGGAATATCGACTTACAAATCAGTGGACATATGCCATCATGTAAGTAATTAGTACTTAAGAATAAATGGAGTACTTGAGGATATTAACTCGGCTTTTGAGACATAAGGATCGACATCATGTGTTCGAATCGTTGTTACACATTACGACATTGTCTATTTAACTTAACTTGCGGAGGTTACATATGTCGATAATCGTTATTCATTATCGAGTTGTGTTTACGCCCGACTAATGTCGTAGTGAGTTGTCGTTATTCAATATTAACGTTGTAGCTCGACTCTTGGTTTTTCTAACGTAGGAACTCACGTTTGGGTATCCTTTCATTAATAAAACCCTAATTCGTATCTAACTTCGATTCTTGTTTATTCCATCTTAAGTTATCGAAATTGGTCGATTTCTTTTCGATTCTCGCTCATATAGTATTATGTTGTTTACGTTCGGGGTTTTGGTTTGTCGGTTCAACATAAACATAAACATTCAACATCGACAAAACCATACACAACATAAACTATGCTAAGCATTAGAAAACCCTAATTTCTAATGCAATACACAATCATTGTGTAAGTGTGCATAAGTGTTTCATTCATCCACTCTAATCACAACCATTCATTCTAAGTTTATAATTAACCATCATAGCATCATTTAACATTAGAAACGAACTCATACTTAGCCATTTCGTACGTTTTGATAATTAGCAACAATTAGCATACGTATCCAATAAATTCCAATAAAATCATGTTGTACTCCTATCATACTATAGAATTTAATTATCAACTCAATATCATCATATAAAATTTTAAACCATAGGTTAAAATCTTTGTAATTTTCGCAATTTCAAATCAACAAGCTTTGGTGTTCAATAAATTCCACAAAATTATTTCATGCTTATACTATATACTAAACATGAAATATCACTTCATATCATTCATTAAAAATTTAAACCCATGCTTTTCATCATCATTTATTTTCTAGATTCACATATATATATATATATACATATTCAAAATTTCCAATCCTTCACAATATGGTTGTATATGTAATAGCATGTAATATTAACACCAACATTTACCAATATTCATAATATTACACATCCTATTATTTTCAACAATAAAAATCAAATAAAAGACTACATATATATATATAAGCCACGGTTTTATAAAAAAAATAGGAGAGGTGTTTGAATAAATTCAAGGTTAATGTATGATGTTCATATCATACCCTAAACACCATATCTCAACTATTTTCCTCAACCAAAATCAAACAACAAATATATATATATATATATATATATATATATATATATATATATATATATATATATATATATATATATATATAGTATTCGCTATTTCAACAATAAATAGGAGATGTGTTTCAAAATCCTAAGATTTATATATGATGTGCACATCATATATTAAACACCATATCTCAACTATTTTCCACAAAAAAATTAAAATCAAAGCTTAAAATAAGCCTATAACTCTCGGCCCTTTTAAAAAAAAAAATCCAAAATTACAGAAAAATTATGATATTTATTATACATGCTTATAACACATTAGCAAGTAAAAATATCAAATAACATTCACAAAATCATGCTTTAACCTATTTAAAAATAATTAAAGCATAAATCGAAAAAAAAATAAACATGCTCCAAAAATTATGAAATTTTTACAGTAGCCTTATAACATCATTCTAAGCATTTTTCATTCACGGCTCAAGAGCATTTGGAGGCTCTAAAGTCACGAAAATAAATGGGAGCAAACTAGGGTTTTAAACCCAAAATTCAAAATAAAATTTCACTCCATTAGGATGGAAGAGGATGATGAATAATACCTTCCTATGGTCTTAGAAGGATTATTTGAGTGTGGGAGAGGTTGGAAAGGAGGATTTAGAGTTGGGGATTTGAAAAGTGTAGAGAGAATTTGAAAATGAGAGCAAAATGTGAAAGGGGGAAATGGGCTGCTCTTTGGACGTTTTTTTCCTTGTTATGGCAGACCTAATGGCTGTCATTTCCCATTTTGAGGTGGTCTTGGTGGTAGTTGGGAGGTGGATTGGTCAATTACCCGTTTTGGTATGTTAATACCGACTCTTTAAGTTTTAACGCACTTTTGATTGATTTCTCGGAACCTTAAGGTTCTATCTTATTATATAGCCTTTAAAAGACTTATTTTAATAATCATAAAAATTTCACGACGTTCGGACGTCGTTCGATAAATCAATTCCGAGTTATCGCGGAAAAAGCAGTCCCGCGATTAAAATATGTCCATTCAAAATTCTCTTGAATTTTGAGCTTTCATAAATAATTTGAGTCTTATAAAGCATATTTTATTGATTTAGACCCTCGGTTCGAGTTTGGTCGTTCGGATCAAATTAGGGTTTCCGGTATATTTTACCGGCGTTGGTTAAGTTCTTCAGAATTCCTTGTAAATTGATTCTTATAATTTCTAAATTCATAATAAATCATTCCTTCATGATTTTGGTTGTTATCACTATTTATTATGATTAGCACGGACTGGAAGTTGTTAGGCTCGTAAATAGTGTTTTAAGACCGACCGCAAGTATGCGAAAATTCTCATCCTTTGCATTCTCACATGTTTTCGTGTGAGGATTCTAAAATGAAATCCGTTCGTGGAGATTCATTCTCGATCTTTCATTCTATGTTCAGGCTACTCTAAAAACCCTAATCCAGTGGACTAGTTATCGATTTTGATTTCTTTAGTATTCGATCTCGAATCGATTCTAATTCGTTTCATTGGTTTCCTTAAACATAATTAAGGTCTAAGAACCACAACTAAGTGATTCAAACATCACTAATAAAAGTTTTAAATTTTTAGGGTTATTACAAGATGATCCTCATGTGGCTAACCCGGTATTTGCGGCGGTAGTTTTTAGCTCACGATGGCGGATTGTCAGAATTTTGGTCGGTGTTCTCCGGCGACCAAAGACCGATTGCGCGCATGCCCTCTCTCGATTGACACGTCCTTGGCTAGGTTGTGTAATCTAAATTAAGGCAGCCTAACGACGTACAAGAAATTCCGATGAGAACCTTTCGAACAAAGACAAAGACAAAGACAAAGACAAAGACAAAGCACCCAATACACAATTAAATAAAATTTAAATGATTGAGAGAGATGTTTGCCTGAAATTTGCACGGTGGTTCTCGACAATTTGAGATGGTTCAACCCCCGTAAAAATGATGAACTTCCACGGCTGGGACAGTGGTTGGGAGTCTTCATCGGAGCCCTTCAGCTTTCCGGTGAACGTGAAAATCCCACACCAATCGGTAGCACTTGAAGAAGCTGTAGATACACAAAGAGTGACGGGTATGAAAGTGAAAAAGGTGACCGGAGTTGTCCGTGGAGTGACTGCCGGCGACAAGAAGACGCAAGGAAATAGGGATAAATTCTAGAGAGAATTTTTCGCTAGAGAGGGAACTCTATCCTTAATATGATTTAGTGCTTTTTCAGCTTACCTTGCTGATGTAACATAATGCTACTCACATGTTAGAAAGTTAGTCTGATTCAACAGAAGAATTATCAGTTTGAATAGACCCAAAACTGATGGAGTTCAAACAAGATCAAGTCATCAGATTGATAAGAGTATCGATGCAACAAGAATGAATATAAGCTTCTTGAAGATCTCATACTGAAGGCTGAATACTAAAGTCAGGTGAACTGAAGACTGAAGACTGACGTGCAGCGATACTGATAAACAGAGTTATGGGAAAATAAAGTCGAAGACTGAAGACTGACGTCGGAAGATTGAAGACTCAGAGCTGCTGAAAACAAAGAAGTCAGAAATATGACTAAGTGTCATACTTGGGGAGTACAAGGACCTTGCGTGGAAATGAAAGTGAACATTTAACTCCCAAGTCGAAGCTATAAAGCATACGCCATGCTGGTTAGTACTTACAAGAAGAAACAACATCAAAAAGTTAATCTAAGGAAGCTTTACCGAATAGATCGGTCGAGATATCTCAATAATCGGAAGAAATGAGAAATCGCGGTGGATCTGAACGAGAACTTCCAAAGACGAGAAAGCAAAGACACAATGAGCCATCAACACGTTGAAATGTGAAATGATCATCCTGGTGGAAATAACTTTTGAAGCTGACTTCGCACGAAGGATTCCAACTACTCTCTAACCAGTCCAAGCGCAGCTCTCAACTGTCCAAAATTAATTGGATTTCACTTCCTCGGGCATTGACGATCACATATCTACCCTGGAGGTGGAAGTGGAAGTTCTGAAGAATGAGCAAGCTAAAATTGCTAGCCTGCTGGAGGCTTATGCTAAATGCCTAGAACATATGGACCAGTCTCATTCCGTGCTGAACTAGACTGCCAACAATCTCTCGATCTTCCTCCAGACCTTTATTGATGATGCCAAAAAGGGAAATAGATGAAAGAGATGGCAGTTGAAGCTGAAGCGACGGAGCAGGTCAAATCTACTGAAGAGGAGAAGGCAACAGAAGAAGCAGCAACAGAGCTAGCCAAGGCACTAGCTGAGAAGGAAGTAGCAGAAGCTGCTGAAGAAGTTGTTGCTGGAGAACGCCTAAGGAAAAAGGCCGCTGAAGAAGAAGAAGAAGAACAAGAAGAAGAAGACAACTGCCTCATAGTCGAGCCCACTGCTGATCCTTCCAAGTATATGTACTTTGCAGCCTTCCATGTCGGAGCTTCATTTGAGATGTTAGGAGATCTAGCCCAACTGGAAGCATGGTGGTGCAAGAGACAGCAGGACAGAAAAAAACTGATGGGTGACGCTTAGAAAGCACTAACAGTTGTTGCCCATAGAAAGATGGTTGTCAGTAAGAGGAGTACACCTAGCAAGTTCCAGGAGAAAGGTTTTCTGATGTCGCAGCAAGTTGTAGGAGTTAGGCTCCGCATTGACAAATGGGTGCCTGGTGAGCTCAATGATAGATGGGAACAACTAAGAGAGGAATTCATCATGTGTTATTATTACCTGATGAACCTGCCTGAAGAACCCGAAATCGCGACTGACGGCTTCAAGAACATTTTGTTGGAGTATAGAGATAAACCTTTTATTGACAAGTTCATCAACAGCGCAACCATGCAGCACATCGGTATTTCTGCCCCTCCCAAGCGAGCTATCCCTCCTCCAATGGTAGGACTTTTCATGGATCGAGCCCAGATTGACAGAGAATCTTTGGTGGCTGTTGAGCTTATGAATATTGATCTAATGCAGCAACCTGAGAAATTCAAATGGTTGGATGCACATGTTTTGGCGATGTATGGACATCAAACATATGAAAAGAAGATGAAGAGAAGGAGATGAATTGATCTGGATTTCAATTTAATAGACATGTATAAGTTTGTTGCTAATTATTCTCAAAACTGATGTAATTTGTATCTTAGCTTCCTGACATGTATAAACTGATCCAGTTCACCCTGATGACAATGACTCTTGTCCAGGCTCTGTATTTGCTTTAAATCTTATTATGTTGAATTGACCCATATTTTGCAAAGAATGATGTGATCACAGCAAGGGGAAACCAAATCCTTCTGCTGAAACTGATTATCTATCTATCTATCTGGTCTGTTTTTTCAGTATAAGTATAGCTTTTGGCATCATCAAAAATGGGAAAACTATTGAATTTTTTTTGTCTAAACTATGTATTTTGATTAGATCCCAAGATCTGTTGATAATTGTCTTGCTGATGTAACATAGTGCTACTTATATGTTAGAGAGTTAGCCTTATTGATTACAGGTTTCAGTAGAACTACCAATTTGGAAAGACCCAAGACTGATGGATTTCAAGCATTACTCAAGCCAACTATACTGATAAGAGTATCAGTACCAGCACAACTAAAGAGAAGCACTACTGAAGATTGCATACTAAAGGCTGAAGACTGAAGTCAGGCGGACATAATATTGCAGATTGATGTGCAGCGATACTGATGAATAAAGCTAATGGAGAGTGAAGTCGAAGACTGAAGACTAACCTCGAAAGACTGAAGACTGAAGATCAGAGATTGAAGACTCAGCTCTGCTGAAAACAAAGAAGTCGGATGTTTCCTAGCACCAGTAAGCGTAGGAGGAACGCCAAGTTCAGCGGGATACGAAAAAAGTTAAAGTCTGTATCTATGTTTATATCTTATACTCGTAAACAAGACCAAATCCCAGTTAGTGGATTAACTGAACAATCAATCCGCAGATAAAATTTAAGTGTTATTTACATTCAGTTCTTTACTTTCAGTATTGTATTTACCTTACATATTATTGAACTGGTCATCACTAGCACACACAGCACAACACTGTTTTGAAACACTCTATCAGTATCAGTTTGATATTGAAGAGATAAACTGAAAACTGATTAAGTCAATATTTGACTAAGTATTTTTCGTCAGTTTGAGTTTTCAGTAAAAGCAAAAACGTAACCACCACATTCTACAAGCACATCAGTTATCAGTCCAATTGACCAGCTGTCTCAGTAGTTACTAAGTTTGCTAACTGATATCACTCTGAAGTCGTATCTTGAGGAAAAAGAAATTTAATTTACACAAATATATCCCCTCCCTATACATATCTCAGGGACCATCACTAATTTATGTTGTCCATATATCACAAGTTTAAATTCTACTAATATTTTTGGTCAAATATACCTCATGGAGTTATTATTGTACAAGTATAATGCCCAGACTATAATATATTAAACACAATGGCCGATATAGGAAGGAGCAGGCAGGGTGCTCTAACCCTTACCAAACAATTTTATTTTTAAATTCTTATAAAATCATCAAATTATTGACTTTTGATATTAATCGTTGTGCAAAAGTCCCCATCACTAAATTATACTGCTAAAAAATTCTTGAACTCGAAATTTGGGAAATGCAGCTCCTCCAAAGAAATTTTCTGCATTATAGCGCATTCAGACATAAAACTATATTATTAAGAGAGAAGAGAGAGAGGTGCAAGTTATATGGTGGACCTTCACTTTGCAGTTTGGAAATGGTGGCACAGAAAGGTAGCTACATTGCGTTGGAGGAGGCACCGTCCATTTCCCCTTTTATGAATCTTTAACCGCACGCGCACCCATTAATTTTTAGGAAAAGCTAATTTTATTTTATTTTTTTAGTGTTATATATTAAAAAAAAAGCTAAAAGCTGCTATCCTTCTAAATTCTAATATACTATGCTTTAATTTGGAACTGTGCTTTAATTTGGCTGCCTTCATTTTATTTGGATATCATGATTGTTGCTCGACTCACCTAATTAATCTGCCCAACGAGCTTGAAGAACTCCAGAACTTCTTGATAAAGATTAAAGACATCAAACTTGGAGAATATTGAACGAAAATTCCAATTATATACTATCAATAGCATAGAACATATTTTATACAGAAAACATCAATGAAATAAATAAATAAATTTTCGGACAATGATGGGATAAGTGTTATTATAAGTTTAACATTGTAATGTCGGGATGGTTGGTGGAGCAACCTGTTCAAAGGTTATTCACTCAAAATCTAATGCAAATGATACAAACTAAAGCAATGGGAAGTATAATAGCACTTAATCAGAATTCTGTTAAGATCAAACCAACAAATGGATCTAAAACAAACATACAAGTCCAGTCAGGGCAACAATTTAACCCAAATTAAGCTGACAAAAAAAAGGAGCCAACCAATTAAGACCCTCATCCATTTAAAGGAAAAGGAAGTATCATCCAGTTTTTTCTCTTTTACCCATGGTATGCTGCAGACTGTTCTACAAATTGGAGAAGTCGAAGGTGTGTGAGGTGTACAAACTTTACAAATAGAATTCAACGCATAACTCATTCTCAATTTCAACATGCCTAATAAGTAAGTAGTAGATATTTTACACATTCATACATCAAAAGAGCTTCTGATCACCACGTACCAGTTTCCTCAAAGACTTCATAGAAAAGATAATTCGCATTGAATCTATCTCAACATGTCAAAAGCTTGCACTACAAGAAAAACTAGTTTTAGTGACTACAAAATGTGTGGCGATCTTTGTTTTGTCACTACAAACATATATGTAGTGACAATTATTGTCTCGTCACAAAAAGAAGTTGTAGTAACATTTTCTGTTGTTGTCAATAGTTCTCATCAATATATGTTTGTGACAATCGTATTTGTGTCACTAATAAAATATTTATGGTGACAATAACGTATATAATCACTGAAAGTTATTGTAGTGATAATTTTTACTGTTGTCAGTAATTACCGTCACTATATATTAGTGATGATCGTATTATTATCACTAATAAAATATATATAGTGACAATCAATTCTCTCATCACAAACAAATATTGTAGTGATGATTCTTTTTGCTATTTGTTTATGTTGTCACTATATGTCAAGAGCGGTCATATTTTCTCACTAAATATATATATATATATATAGGGTTGGATCAGGTGAGAACTCACCTTTTTGAGAACTTGAGAACCATGCATGTCGTTGAAGATAATGCACAAACAAGATTAAAGTATGATAATCTAAAACTTTCTAAAATTGTTGCACAACAAAATAATTTTAGAAAGTTTTCGCTATGCACAACTTTATCTTGCTTTGTGCATCATCTTCAACGTCTTATGCATGGTTCACAGAGTTTGCAAAAAAGATGTGGTTCTCATTTGATCAACTCCATATATATATATATATATACATATATATAGTGACAAGTAATCCTCTCGTCACAAACAAATATTATAGTGATGATTTTTATGTTGTTGGCTTATATTGTCACTATAAATAAGTGACGGTTTTGGTTTCCTCATTATATATATGTATATATAGTGACAAATAATTCTCTTGCCACAAATAAATATGTGTAGTGACAATGTTCTTATTGTCGAAATATAGTGTCACTATTGGACAGTGACGGTTAGATTTTCATCACTACATATATATATATATATATAATGACAAATAATTCTCTTGACACATGATAAACCTCATTTCTGTCTGATTTATGATGCCATTTCCGTTCATTTTATAATTGATAAGTGGTCATTTGAGCTTTAGTTTGATATGTTTATGTTTACCTTGAAAGATATTATGTTGTGTGTATTTCGTGTCATTTTTGCATAGGTTTGATTTAAAAAAGGTGGATCACGAGAAAGAGAAAATTCAGCCAAGCTACGCCTCGCGACTTTGTCTCACGACAAAGTCTCGCGAGTAAAACCCACAAGAAAAGGTGAAGGAAGCCTCGCGAGTATGCCTTGTGACTAAAAGTCGCGAGGAACAGAAAGATCGCGAGGGAGGACGGGCGCACAAGTAACATTCATTCACGAACTTATCTCGCGAGCTGAGTCTCACGACCTAAGGCGGACGTAGGGTTACATATAACTGCGCAGTCCAGAATGGTGGGAAGACCTTTTGGACGAGACCTTTGCACGTTTTCTAGAACAGAGAGCATATTCAGTTTATCTTGAGAGAATTCAGTTTTCATATTTAGATTTTCGTTGAGAGTTTAAATTTATGTACAGATTAAAGTTGCTACATTTTTCGTCGTAGATTTCTACGGTTTTATCGATTCTATTCAATTCATGTTATCTTTATTTAATTCTTGTTTTAGTATTTTAATTATGAGTAGCTAAATCATGTATTGATCCTAGGGTTTGTATGTTTGACTAGATTCGTATGATTTATCTGTTGATACTGTTTTGCCGTCCTATTCATGATTTATGATTCTTGGCTTTAATTCTCATGTGCTGGTACCTGATCAATATTGATGCATGCTAGATATATGATTGATGTCCTGACGGAATTAATTACATAGTTGATAAACCTCATTTTTACATGATTTATAAGGTTATATTTGTCTCGTTTCTAATTGATAAAGGATTGTTTGAGCTGCATTTGTGATATATTTCATTTTCTTTAAAAGATATGATGACGTGTGTAGTTTGTGTTATTTTAGCACAGGTTTTGATCTAAAAATGGAGAAGACACACGAGCACGCATTTAAGCTTTGTTGGCTGGAGCTTGTGAGACGTCCTCGCGAAACGATGAAAAATACACACCTCGCGAGGGAAGAAAGGCTCGCAAGGAAGTCGCGTGAGGCCTACACGTGAAGAAGAGGCAGACTTGCCTCGCGACCGCTATCGCGACCATGGTTCGCGAGGCATTGCTCATGAGGAAAACAAATCGCCGCACGGATGATTCGCCAGCGACCGGTATCGCGACCGAAGCTCGCGATGAGCGTTCGCGAGACGACACGGATATTGCATCGCGGCTAGCTATCGCGACTGAAGCTCGCGAGGTAGAGGAGAGTGCGTCTCGTGAGGCGAGACTCCTAGTCCGAGTGTATTTCTGAATCGAAGTCCGAGATGGAGGAGGCTTGCACTATGAACGAGAAAGGGAGCTAGCAATTCATTATAAATAGGGAGATAGACCAGTAGTTGAAAACACCATTCCAGAGCAGAACACAAATTCTTCTTTATTTTCTTTTGCAAGTTCTTTTCCTGTTTAATTTAGTTTAGCTTTTTCTTTCAGTATTTCATTCTAGTTCGTAGTTCAGTTTTTATTCAAAGTTCAGAATTTCTTCCGGATTCAAGTGTTACATTGTTCTTCGTGGATTCCTACGATTTTATTTATTTAATTCAATTTATGTTATTCTTATTTATTTATTTATTGTTTTGTTATTTTAATTATGCGTAGCTAAAGTTCGTATTGATCATAGGGTTTGTATGTCTAACTAGATTTATATAATTAATCCGTTGATACTGTTTTGCCATCCCATTCATGATTTATAATTCTTGGCTTTAATTCTCATGTGTTGGTGTCTGATCAATATTAATGCATGTTAGTTATGTGATTGATGTCCTGGCGGAATTAATTGCATAATCGATATCTGGAATTTATAATACAGTTTTTGCCTTGAGACCCGACGGAGATAGGTGAAGCTGTAGGAGGTTAAATCTTTGTGTGCTTTTGGTAATTAGCTTACTTCTCTTGAGACCCGACGGAGATAGAGTTTAGGCTAACCTACTACTATAGGCTGTCATGGCGGAAACTATAGTTACATTAGTGATCCTTCATATGAATGTGGATTAAATTGGTAAACAAATTAATAGGTTAATTGTGTGAATTTGGTTAGCTTAAGTACATCCCTAGGATCAGTCTTTATATATCGATTTTATTCCTCTTTATTTTCGAGTCTAGTTTTATAATATTCTCTTGATATTTTGTTGCTCGGATAATAATCAAGATTACGTATTAATTACTTCATTGTGTTCTCGAGTCACAGTCCCTGTGGATACGATATAATATACTTGCTGTTTTACTATCATTTATTTGGTAGGAATATTAGCGATCAATAGTCGATCTCTTGAATACATAATACAGACCTTACCTTGAGACCTGGCGGAGATAGGTGAATTGTAGAAGATTATTCTTTGTGTGCTTTTGGTAATTAGCTTACTTCTCGTGAGACCTGACGAAGATAGAGTTTAGGCTCACCTACTACTATAGGCTGTCCTGGCGGAAGACTGTAGTTACATTAGTGATCCTTCATATGAATGTGGATTAAATTGGTAAACATATTAATAGATTAATTGTGTGAATCTTTATAGGTCAAGTACATCCCTAGAGTCAATCTTTTATTCCTGAGTTCATTCTTATTTAATTTGAGTCTAGTTTAATAATCACCTCTTCACTTCTCTTGATTTTGTTGCCTGTATAATAATAAAGATTTTGTGTAAACTAATTAATGTGTTCTCGAATATCAGTCCCTGTGGATACGATAATATACTTGCTGTTTTTACTATTATTTATTTGTTAGGAAAATAAGCGATCAAATTTTGGCGCCGTTGCCGGGGACTGTTTAGATTTCATAATGATAATTTTCTAGATTGTAGTTATTAATTCAATAAAGCTATGCGGCCACATTATGGTTGGCCACATGAGAATATTTTAGTAATTATCAATATAATTAATTAATAAAATAATAATAATAAATTAATGTGTTAATTATTTTGCCATAAATACCATTTTTCCACCTATTTTTTAATGTAAAACTAATTTTTTAATAAACCAAATATTAAATATATTATTTTTTCATTAAATAAAGCTTATTATGGTCGGCCACACTATGGCCGAATAGCATCACTCTTATTAATTCAGGCTTTTATAAATAAATATAAAAAAAATCTGTGTTTTTACTTGGATCTGATCTGGTTTTTGTCTTTTTGTGCGCAGTGCATATTACAAGGTCTCAGAGGAAAGAAGTTGTCCCATTAAATAATGAGATCGAAAGATCGCACATGAGAGACGCAGAGAAAATAAACTTGCAATGGCAGATAGACAACCACAAAGACATGATCAGATGGCCGGAATGGAGGAAATGTTAGCTGCTATGCAACGCCAACTGGCGTTACAGAATCAAATGGGCCAAGTTGGAGGCCGAGCACCACCCATACCGCTCAACCATATGTAGAGGCCACCGACTGATCAGTTTCAAGGTTGAGGATGGGGGCCGAACGTAAATGCGAATAATTTTGAATTGAAACCTGCCCTCATCAGTATGATACAGGCCGAGCAGTTTGGGGGAGGGGTTACTGAAGACCCTAATGCACACTTGGAGACATTCCTTGATATATGTGATACAATCAAGAAGAATGGAGTGCCAGCTGATGCTATCCGGATGCGGATGTTCATATTCTCGCTAGGAGTCAGGCGAAAGAATGGTTCAAGAGTTTGGACAGATCATGGATTACCACGTGGGAGCAGCTCTGTGAGAAGTTTTTATCTAAATACTTCCCACCTGCCAAGGCTCAGAAAATCATTGCGGAAATCTCTCATTTTTCACAATTGGGAGATGAATCATTATTTGAAGCCTGTGAGAGATTCAGAAGTCTCCTGTGAAAATATCCACAACATGTTTTTTCCCCTGAGCAACAGATAACTCAATTTTACAGATGGACTTAATGCTAAAACCGTAGCATTGTGGATGTTTCAGTCAGATGATGCCTTCTCAACAGAGATATCAATTAAGCGTTGATGATTATTGAGGAGATGACATCCAATAGTTATCAGTGGCCGATGGAGAGACAACCGATTAGAAAAGTTGTCGTTGCTGAGCTTGATATCAGATATGATGATTTGTTAGAGAAATTCACAGCATTGCAGAAGGAGTATAAAGCCGAGAGGAAATGACAGCTGACTATTGCCATGGCGTAGAACATTGATGATGCTAACTATGTGAACCAAAGAAACAACTTCCAAGGGAATCAGAGTGAGAATCCAGCCTATCATCCCAACAATAGGAATCACCCAAATTTTTCCTATGCAAATGCTCAAAATGCTCAAACCACCACCTAGTTTTGTTGTTAATAATGGGATGATTGTGGAACCGAAAAAGCCTAGCCTGGAAGAAATGATGCAACAAGTATTGGTGAGCAATCATCAAATTGCAGCGAGTCACCAACAAATAGTGGCTCAGCAAAATATTCAGATACAACAGACAGTGACAGACTGAATAATATAGAGAGCACCGTCAATGCCATCAACAATACTGTCACATCCATTGGAAAACAATTGAAGATGGTGGAAAATCAAGTAGGGCAGATGTCCAATGAGAGAGCCAGGATGCACATGCAGGGGCAATTTCCAAGAAATACGGAGCATAATACAAAGAATCATATGCCTCCAAATCAATGCAATGCCATTTACTTGAGAAGCGGAGCGTCATATATAAATCACCCGGAGTATGTAGAGAAAGAACACGTGGAAAGAGCTAAGGAGGACGAGTACGAAGATGAGAAGACATCCCGTCTCGCAAGCAGTCGTCGCGAGGTAGCCTCGCGAGGAAAGACGATTCTGACACAGGACATAACCTTGCGACCTTCCCTCGCGAGGAAGTGTCTCCAAGTAATCTCGCGAAGCCACACAGAGAGGACCTCGGAGGGAGTCTCGCAACTCAGCCTCGCGAGGAAAGAGTGTGAGCCCTCAGACACTTCCGACAGCTGCTGCTCCATTCCCTCATCGTCTTGGGAAGACGAAATCTGACGAGAAGTTTACTCGGTTTATGGAGATGTTTCAAAAGTCAATATCAACATACCACTCCTAGATGCGCATCGAGATATGCCTTGGTAAGTCAAATTCCTCAAAGATGCAATGGTGAGAAAGAAGTTGGGTAAATTTGAGAAAATCAACCTCTCTGAAGAATGCAGTGCTATATTACAGAGGAAGTTTCCGCTGAAACAAAAGGATCCTGGGAGTTTGACTTTGGAGTGCCAGATTAGAGAACACACTTTCCCCAATGTATTATGTGATCTGGGAGCAAGTATTAATATGATACCGCTATCTATTTTCAACAATCTGAAGATTGGGGAGATGAAACCGACTACCATTTCATTGTTGATGGCTGACATGTCAGTTTCGTATCCTAAGGGAGTAGTCGAAGATGTGTTGGTAAAAATTCAAGATTTTGTTTTTCCTGCTGATTTTGTGATATTAGACATACCTCGACCGTTTCTAGCTACTGGCCAAGCTTTAATTGATGTGCATGATGGTGATGTCACATTCCGTGTGAACAAAGAGGAGCTGAAAATTTCGATCTATGATGTCATCAAGAGACATGATAGTTCAGATTATGAGGATTGTTGTTCCATCACCACTTCCACAGTTAGCCCAGTCTCTCACTTGGATGTTACTCGACCAGTTGATGGGAATTTTACAAGGAAAAGTTTGACTCGGTATAGAACCCCGGATATTTTGTTCAAGTTTGGGGAAGACACTTCCACACTCAGTGGTTGTCTACAGTGCACGCTAAGTATAGGGGCAAACACAAGTTTTTGAAGAAGTCAGTTGCTAAAAAGCGAGATTGATTGAGGTACTGGTATAGCTAAAGACGTTAAATTAAGCACTTGTTGGGAGGTAACCCAATGTTTTTGCTTTGTTTTGTTTTCGCTTTGTGTTGTTTTTGGTTCTTCTTTTGTTTTGTTTTGTGTCTGTTTAGGATTGAGTTGAATGACGAGCAGTCGATGATGATAATTATTTTTATTAGAAAATTTGATTGCAACTGATTTTGTGAGATGACAAGTGTTATGATGATTGCGAGTATTGAGCATTTGAGAACTTGATCACATATTTGAAACTTGCGAGATTTGAGCTTTTTGACTATCATATCATTTCAGTCTTGTTTCTTTCTATGTTGAGTGGTTTGAAATAGCATGTGTTTCTCTAGAATTTGCTCTGGATCTTTTTCGAGGTTGCATCGATGTGCTTAAGAATTGGGAGATGATATTAGATATTCTTTTCTTAGCCTATATACTATCTAAACACTAACCTATTGATCATTTTATCTTTTTGATGAGTCCGTTTGAGCTTACCTTGTTCTTTCATAAAGTCGTGGGTTGGGTTGTGTTAGTTGCATGATGTTTGGTTGCTAGAATTGAAAGGTTGAGAAGAAGAAAGAAAAGAGAAAGAAAATAAATGATGAGAAAGTGATAAATCAAAAAAATAGTTGCTTACCCATATAAGTTAAAAAAATTGTCGGCACAAGTGTGCGAAAAGAACATAAATGGGTAAGTAGCTAGAGCGTGAGATGAGTATATCACTTAGATGACTATTGTGAAGTTCTTAGAATCAAATGATTTTTTGGTGTGGAGAATTGTAATGAATTATGAAAGTTTGGGATTTGTGTCTTGTGATGCTTATTGTGTTTTTCATTGTGGGGTTATGAGTCACTTAGCCTAAATATATCCTATCTTACCAAAGATCCTACATTATAACCCTGTATAAGACCTTTTTTATCTTAGTTCTTGAGCACATATTTGAGCAATGGAGAATTAGACGATTTGCAAGCTTATGGTAGATTCCGCGTGTTTTTAAACATTGAGAGTATGCAAATTCTCCTTGATACACTTGAGTGTTTGAGATTTCTTATATATATATCCATTCGCGAGGATTTAAGTTTGAGAAGGCTTGTGCTTATGATTTTTATGATATGTGGAGTTTAACGGAAGATGTTGTGATTTGATTCATTTGATGTGAATCTTTTGTTGCTCATTGCTCGAGGCTTATTCCTTTTGTTGCTCGACTCATCGCCTGTCTTCGGTCGTCTCTCTTTTGTTCTGCTTTGTTTGGGGACAAACAAAATGTTAAGTTTGGGGGAGTTTATAAACCTCATTTCTGCCTAATTTATGAGGCCATTTCCGTTCATTTTATAATTGATAAGTGGTCATTTGAGCGTTAGTTTGATATGTTTATGTTTACCATGAAAGATATTATGCCGTGTGTATTTCATGTCATTTTTGCACAGGTTTGATTTCAAAAAGGTGGATCACGAGAAAGAGAAAATTCAGCCAAGCCACGCCTCGCAACTTTGTCTCACGAGTAAAATGTAGGGAAAACGTATGTTAACCCTCGCCCCGAGGATCTATCTTGGGTGTTTAGTTCACCATACATTGATTATAAACCTAGCATGCGTCTATATAATTAAATCGCAACACGTAGGGTTTTCACGTGTTTACCTTTGGATCGAAGAGGTCGATGGAGCGAGATGAATGGATCGAATGGATCGAACTCGTGCTTTGACCTTCACGGACTGTATCGGTTGCCCAATCTCCAACGTCGGTGAGGACGATCTATGGAGAATACAGGAAAATCACCGAGCTCTCTTCTATAATACTCGAAAATTTTCTCTCTCAAGCTATATGAGATGGCCGAAAATCTTGTTATCAATATGTGAGCATTAACTAGACTTTATCTCATACCTTATATTTATAATGCACTACCTTAATCCCATATGGAAATTACCATAATCCTATATGGAAATTACCATAATCCTATATGGAATATTACCATAATCTTAGGATTATTTCCATACTATCAGGATTATTTCCATACTCTCAGGATTATTACCATAATCTTATATGGAAAGGATCTATGCATATACCATAAATATAATAATATCCTTGTGGGATAAAGAGAATAAAATCTTGCCTTTGAGAGCTATAGGGGCGCCGATTTCCTCGATTACGGGCCCTGACTGGATGGGCCGGCCAGGATCAAATGCTGAGGAATAAAGATGGGCCTCAAATAAATTAATTATCTTATGTTCACCCCGAACATAAATTAATTTATAAACATTTATTCATGCCACTAGAGAATAAATCTTGACTTACCCCTTTATTACGAAGTTGAGTCGGGCTTGCACTTAGACATTACGAATCCCGTATTTAAGATATCGAGCGTCCATTAATCATTTCTAGCAATCGATCGCTAAAGCGATTAATAACTTCATTTCTTAAGTAGTACCACTCAACCTTATTATTGTACTTGAGCTAACTCAACCTGCGGGGTTTAGTACAATAAACCTTTGAGCTCCTTAAGGGGACGTCATCATCCTAAATGGATCGGTGACTCGACTGATAACTAGCGTGACATACAAGATCGCCACCACCCAAGACGCGGAGAATCTTGGGTTAGAACATATAACCCTCACCCATAACAAGTCAAAGTGATGGACAACAACTCATACTCACCTAATACCTTATCGAGGTTTAGATTATCGTAAGTCACCGAGATCTTGGTTCTTCACGACGGTCGAAAGAAGAACACATCTCATCGTGATCCTTGATACGCCGAGACGTGCCGGCATGACAAGCAACTAAGTCAAGTCACTTCTTATCTATCTTTGCTCTAACCGACAACTCGTCCTTAAGTTGTCTCGGTGTGAAACTTTTATATCTCATTAAACGACCAATCATACGACTTACGTGATCTTCACACCTTGTATGATCTAACTTATATATGAGATAAGGGACACGGATATATGCAATCAAGTATTCAAATCGGATAGAGATTGTAATAGTGGTAACAGGAAACATTGTATACAAGCTCAACCAAAAGCGCTTTCAAGATACAAATCAACATAAAACCCACGAGAAAAGACGGGGGAAGCCTCGCGAGTATGTCTCGTGACTAAAAGTCACGAGGAACATAATGATCGCGAGGGAGGACGGGTGCACAAGTAACATTCATTCGCGAGATTCACTCACGAGTTGAGTCTCGCGACTGATCGAGCTAAAAACACACTCAAATTTACTCGCAATCGTACGAGGTAATTGTAGCGTGATAAGTTAACCCAAGTAGTCTCTCAAGGAAACTTAATAGGGCTATTGTTCGTGTCGCACACAGAAAGCAATTAAATCCTAAACATTCTAATACCAACAAGGGTTTTGAGACATACGGGAATTGAAATACGAAAAATAAACAGCATTCCTAAGCTAGGGGTTGTCAATCCCGAGCTAAACTAATAAAGCATTAAATCTAAACCAGGGGTTGTCAATCCCTAGTTGAACTATGAAAGCGATAAATCGAAAGCAATAAACAAAAGCAATATAAATCGAACAAACATAAAAACAATCCACTGTCACTATGGAATTGAATTCAATAATACTCATAAAGCAATAATACTATGAAATTTAATCCGATAGAACTGATAAATCCAAAACATAAATTGATAAATTAAACTATTCAAACGATGAAACTGAAAGCAGGAATTAAAACTAAGATTTATCTGTCTATGTGTCGTCGTTGAAGAGCTCCTGAAGAACCATGGTGAAGAACAGCCGCGGCTGTGTGAAACGAACTAAGCCCTTTATTTTGACCTAGCGCATAAATATATATAAAGTGAAACAAAGCGCCGGTTTGGAGGTGAGCGTCGGCTCAAAAATTATTCTGTATTGAACATGAACGCTGAATCGGGGTGAACGCCGGCTGGGTGAAGTGTTCTGTCTCACAAATGAGATCTGGCTCAAAGTGAGCGTGCGAGGGAAAATAGTGCACGCGCGCTTGAAGTTGAGCGCCGGTTGGGCAAGGCGAACGCCGGATGAGGGTCGATCTTAGGGTCTAGAGCGAGGTCATCGAGCGCATTAGGAAGAGTGGCGAGGGCGCCGCACGGAACGTCGGGCGGAACGGGCGCTGGGCTCCAGCGCCGGATGGATGGTGTATTTGGACGCGAGGCGAACGGGCGCGCGGAGGAAACGTCGGCTGGCATCGCGGGAAAGCGTGCAGCGAGCACCGGTTTGGGTGCAAGCTGGCCATGGAAGCGCGGCATGGGCGCCGGGCGGCAAGACATGCGAGAAGGCACACTGGCCGGGTGGGCAGCTTGGCGCGCAGCGCCGGGCGAGGCGAGGAGGCGTGGCGTGCGGCGGCAGGCGGACGAGCGGCGCCGGCCTTGCACGGCACTGGGCCGGAACAGGAAGCGGCGCGGGTAGGCGATGGATGGTGGGGTGCTGGGTGATACCCAGCACCGAAAGGAGGCGAGCGGGCGACGGAGGGCCAACGCGCGCGGGAGTTAGGGGAATACGCACTGAGGATTGCACGCTGGTTGAGCTGGCGACGGGCGTACACGGACGCTGGGCGAGGCGCTGTGTGCGCGGGCGTGCGACGGGTGTCCGTGTGCGGCTTTGACGAGTTGGCCCGTTCTCCCTCGCCTAAAACCCGAATTAGGATCCGTTTTCGCCAACGGACTCCTATCGAGATGCACTTCAATATACTTATCCTTGGTAGATCCATTTCATCTTATTTGATGCCATTTTCCTGCAAAACATCGAAACAAACCAAATAAGTCCGAATCGATAAATAATAATCAAACCAACGGCAAAAAGAGAATAAATCATGAGAAACAACATGCACAAAGATATGAATAATAAGCACAAATTCATACCAAACAACTCCCCCACACTTATCCATTTGCTTGTCCTCAAGCAAAGTCTATACTAACAAGAGTAGAAGAATAACCCATGCAACTTAACTCTTAATCCAATCAATCAAACCTCGTTTTGCAATTCCCCAAACATGATGAATACATAGTCAAAGTTAATGTGAAACAAATCTAAGATTGTGAAAATGTCAAATAAATAAGAAGATGATTTTTGCTCAGACCCAACTCTCCGGTAGGGATGAATTAACTAAAATGGTTACCTTTAGCAACAAGTTTCTTTTGAGAACACAAAGAAAGTATTAACAGATTTTGGAACAATGTTCGAAAGGTGAATTCTCGATGAACTCGAGTCTCCTATCGTGGTTTCCCATGCCCATTTCTCAATTTACGAGAAAGAGGGGTAGAATCCTATCCTCCATTTATACAATCTCAACAATAAGTGGAGTTTTAATTCTCCTTCTTTTTCTTCATTTTCACTTTTTTTTTGAAACAAGTATATAGGTAACCACACTGTTAACACTACCCCTCGCATTAGTCGGACAAATCACATCAATAACCCCCCGATTTAAGATTAATTAACACAATCTTGTCAATTCACATTGCACTTCAATAACATAACATCAAGATAAACGGGAATACATCCAGGTTTGACCAATACCACAGAGTTCAGTTGCACAAATCAAAATCCTAACTTACTCGCATAGACAAAGCTTACGTCCAAACAATCAAAATAAGCACAAAGGCACATCACCAAGCGTACAAAAATATATATGTCACACCCACAAAACCAAATATTCTCTCCCCCACACTAAATCGAGCACTGTCCCCAGTGCTCAAAACATTAATAACATAAAAATGGCCAAGAGGATGAGACTTCCCTGATAATATAACAGGGTTGGAATGTGAGCGTGCACGACAGAGTTGGAGTATCACGGCTTCACCACACTGCTTACAACGTCCCAATTTTGAGCAAAACTAACACAGAGACAACAGAAAGATCAAAGAGAACAACAAAACAAGCAAAAAGAAAGAAAGAAAGAAAAGAAAATTCCGTGGGTGAACTCCCACGTAGTACTTAGTTTAACGTCGTGAGCACGACGTAATCTAGTCAACTTCGAACTATCCATAGTCCTTAACCTGCAGGAATACCATCTCAGCCAAAGCATCAGTAGTAACCATATAAGCACAAAGGACAATCAAGGAAGAAAATAATAACTCATTTAAGCTCAAATCGAACATCCTATTCTCCAAAGTGAAATAGATAATTTCAATTCCCAAAGCACAATACTTTGGTGAATTAGGATGTTGACAAATTATGGATATTACCTCAACCTTTGTCCTCACTTTGTACTCCTCTGGGAACACGTACTTCAATTGTGGAGGCAGTTCTTTCACTTCCAGAGTGGGCTTTAGCATGCTAGTAACTTCACGTGCCCACTCTTTCTTCATCCTCCTCCAAGTGTTTGGGTAGCTCTTTCACCTCCAGAGTGAGTTTTGGCGTGTTATCAACTTCATGTGCCCACTCTTCCTCGTCAGTCATCCTTGTAACAACTTCCTCGTGGCTCTGATCCTGCTTCTCATCCTCACGTGCCCATTCATTCTCATTTTCCACCTTCTCTGGCTGCAGCGACTCGTCAGGTGTCTCTCCCATCCCATTCTCAATAATTGGGTCACTTTGAAGAGTAATGACCTCGGAGCTTGATCGGGTTGGTGTGGGAAAGTTATGACTTCAGTCACTTTCTCGTTTTCTACCCCCTGTGACTGCAGCGGCTCATCTAATGTCTCTTCCACCCAATTCTCAATAATTGGATCACTTTCTAGAATAGTGATCGCCTGGACCTGATCGGATTGGTTTGGAAGTTCCCTCCATTGCTGCAACAACTCATCAAGCAGGCTATTAACATGTCCCACTTGCGTCTCCAAACGCTGAAGTGAGGTGTCTTGAGCATCCAAACTTTGGACGAACCTATCCTCCCAAGCTGGTTTCTGAGGTGGAGGCGGCTGCTGCGGGTATGAATACTGAGGTGGAGGTGGTTGTTGTGGATATGAATACTGAGGTGGAGGATTTTATTGTGGGTACGAATACTACGGCGGAGGTGGTTGCTCCCAGTAGGGATTGTAGGCTTGATCCTCGTAGAACGGTGGAGGTGGTTGGTCCTAGTAGGGATTGTAGGCTTGATGCTCATGGTAGGGATCAAAAGCTTGCTGCTCATGGCTGACGGATATCCTTCAGAATAGTCAAACTGGGCTCCTTCTTTGTAAGAAGAATTTGCTCAATACGACGAACTTTCCTCCCCCCAGCTTGTTTGACCACATTCGTCTGCGATACCCCCCGTTACAATGACACCAACAAAAAAAAAAAGATCACACGCCTTTGGGGAGAAAATAACCACCGTAATCTAAAAGAAACATAGAAAACAAACAACACAAACGACACGCCTAAAGTTTTCCCGAACGGCGCCAAAATTGATCGAGCTAAAACATACTCAAATTTACTCCCAATAAATGCGAGGTAATTGTAGCGTGATAAGTTAACCCAAGTCGTCTCTCAAGGAAAACTTAACAGGGCTATTGTTCGTGTCGCACACAGAAAGCAATTAAATCCTAAACATTCTAATACCAACAAGGGTTTTGAGACATACGGGAATTGAAATACGGAAAATAAACAGCATTCCTAAGCTAGGGGTTGTCAATCCCGAGCTAAACTAATAAAGCATTAAATCTAAACCAGGGGTTGTCAATCCCTAGTTGAACTATGAAAGCGATAAATCGAAAGCAATAAACAAAAGCAATATAAATCGAACAAACATGAAAACAATCCACTGTCACTATGGAATTGAATTCAATAATACTCATAAAGCAATAATACTATGAAATTTAATCCGATAGAACTGATAAATCCAAAACATAAATTGATAAATTAAACTATTCAAACGATGAAACTGAAAGCAGGAATTAATACTAAGATTTATCTGTCTATGTGTCGTCGTTGAAGAGCTCCTGAAGAACCATGGTGAAGAACATCCGCGGCTGCGTGAAACGAACTGAGCCCTTTATTTTGACCTAGCGCATAAATATATATAAAGTGAAACAAAGCGCCGGTTTGGAGGTTAGCGCCGGCTCAAAAACCATTCTGTATTGAACATGAACGCTGGATCGGGGTGAACGCCGGCTGGGTGAAGTGTTTAAAATGAATATTTTACCACATTGTGGGTATGACAGCGATTTACCTGTCTACGGTAGGAAGCTGTTATATCTTGTGCACGAGGTGTTATGGTCGTGAGCTTGCAAATGTAGGCCGACCATGGTATTGGGGAGGAGGCCTATTTGCCATTACCGAATGACGTAGATAGGGTATGATCGTAGTTGAGATCCTTCGGGACCAACTCGGGATGTGATGCCGGTATGTTTCAAGAAAAGAAAACATGGTGATATAATAATGAATGATTTTATTGAAACAATTATTCCAAGTGCTTTCTAGATTCTCATTTGAAAGAAAGTTATAAGTTTTGAAAGTTATGTTTGGCATTTACTCACTGAGTACTCTTTAGTACTCATACCCGAAAGACGTTTTATTTGATGCAGGTTGAGCGTGGAAGAGGTGTGGACTTGGATCTGAGCTTAGTTATTTCCCTTTTGTACATATTTGTGCCTGAATGTCGTGTCTTCACACATGACATTCACTACTCTTCCGCTATCAACTTTTGAAAGCCCTAATTCATACTTTTGAAAAACCTTGTAAATAGTTGAAATATATATATATATATATATATATATATATATATGCATTGTAGAGGCTGTGTCCTCACTTGTTATTATTGCCATTGTTGGTTATTTTCTGTGTGCAGGTTGGCTTATCCATAATTTAGAGGTTATGCTCTGCGTGTGTTGAATATTTTATATCATATAAACCCCTTCAGTTGTCCAAATTTTTAATGCATAATCATTCACGGCCTGATTAGTTGATTAATTATTTAATTAATTGGTCGGGTCGTGACAGAGTGGTATCAGAGCAGTTGTTCGCTCTGGTCCTGTGAATTTTCTTTCTTGAGCCAACCTTTTCTTATAAACCTTGAGTTATTGATAAGAGCTGAGTGTTCCAGTCCATCTCTTCAGCTCAACCAGGTAAAGTAAATTGTGAATTATGTGTAAAAAAGTGAATATGTATGCATGTGTTGAAGATAATTCCTGAGCATGGTGAATTATTGTGATGTAGCATGTATGAACATAATTGATATATGATTGTTTTGATCGCATGTAAATTATATTTGATTATAGGATGGCAAGGAAGAAGGTTACCGCTCGAAAGAATGTTGATAATAGGCCGTCGGGATTGGGCAGCGTTGATAGATTTTACTCCTTTAGAATGAGAGAGGAGCAACACCTGCCGTTCGTTCTCAACCAGTACATGATGCTGTGGAGGTCAATTTTAAAGTGTGCAGTGACTGAGTTAGATGGACTGCTCGAATTAGTACAAGCTCTACCTCCTTCCTGGCGGGGATGGGCGTCTGAAGTTGCTCTGGACTATGTATATCCTGATATGGAGTGTAGAATCACCGGTAACCTCGAACAATTTGTAAATCTTATCAAGAATCAGTATAGGAAGATAGAAGATCCTCCAGTATTACCCTATTGTCCTTTTGATCAGTTTATCCCAGCAGTTCATCAAATCTTATATGATATCCTAGACCCAAAAAGTAGAGAAATTAAACCTGAATCACAAGAGATTGTTGTTTCTAGTCCCACTTATGAGTATTGTGATGATGATGATGATGATACACTATTTCCTCTTGGACCTCAGTGGACTTTGGATGATTTGGATTTATTTGACCAACCATTCGCATTGAAAACTCCTTCACCACCCTTATCTCCTCTTCCCGAAATTCCATTGACATTGTCTTCCACTAAGGTAGGACATGAGTTTGAACAACAGCCATCTATTGACACTTCTTGTTTGAGACCCTTAGCTACTAGTGAAATGCCCTCCCTATCCTATCCATCTCTTTTATTGAGAGAAGAGTCCGCTTGCTCAGTCACTGATCATTCTCCTGCTTTCAAAAAAGAGGAAAAAGAGGAAGAGCCAGAAGAGCAGGATCCCGAAGAAGACATAGACGGTTAGGGGAAGTGAGAGTAAACTAGTTAGAATAGTTAGTAAGGTGAGGCAGAACTACCATCCTAGTAATAATGAAACTAACTCTTTTGTAAAAGTCCTCAATGAGGCAATTTTCTTGTAAATTATGATATGCAATGTTTATTTACTTTGTTGTGAGTTGTTATTAACATTGTTGACAATTGAACTTTGCTCCAATTTAACTTTCTTCTTCTTGTTTTGATATTGCATAAACTGTTGTGGAAATAATATTTTTCTTTTTATTCAGTATGTCTCCAAGAAGAAGAAACACAAGTTTAGAAGAAAGGGACAGTGAAGCTACACCCCAGAATTTTACAAATCGTGAACCCTCTCCACCAAATCGGAAAATTGCAGAACTCTTTCTTCGTCAAAACCCATCAAACTTTACAGGGGCTGGTAGTCCTGCCGAAGCCGAAGAATGGGTACGTGCTGTGGAACGGATATTTAAGTTTTTGGACTGTAATGATCAGGAATGTTTGTTGTGTATAAATTTTCTGATGAAAGGACCGGCGGATTTCTGGTGGGAGGCCAGACAGAAAACCCTTACTTCAGAACAATTGGCGAACTTTACATGGGATCAATTCAAGGAAGAATTGTACGCCAAACTCATTCCACGAAGTTATCGAAAACAGAAAGAAATAGAGTTCATGAACTTGAAGCAAGGAAGCAAGAGTGTGGCGGAGTACGATCGAGAATTCTGCACGTTATCTCGATATGCACCGTACAAAGTAGAAACCGATGAAAAGATGGCAGAAATGTTTCGATCCGGATTGCGACCTGAAATTCGGATTATTCTTGCCGCTCAACCACCTATGTCTTATGATGAAACTCTTAATCGTGCGCTAGACATAGAGATGGAGATCTGATCAGGAGAGAACGACCGAATCAAATGCAGGCGTACCCCAAAATCTAGTTTCATCGAAATCTTCTCAAATGGAACACCGGTATAAAGGAAAGAGGAAGTGGGAAACCAAAGGATTTCCAAGCAAGAAGCCTTTCCAACGACAATGACCTACGGTATCGTAACCCTTCCGCCCGTCAGTACCCGTGCAGACATCCTTCCCTTGAATTAGATGAGGCCGCCCCTGTGTCCACAATGAAACCGCCCACACTTTGGTGTATGCAGAAGTGGAAGTAACACATGCTTCACCTGTGGACAAGTTGGTCACTTCGCATCTGCTTGTCCATATCGACCGAATGTTTTTGGAAGAGGTGACAAATCGAAGTCTTTCCGGCCAACCCAATCTATGAAGGCTATGACTGGTTATCCACAGCCATCACGATATCAACTTCCCCCTCCACAAGCAAACTCGAGCCCAGATACTTTTGCTCCACAGACGCAGCCTCAACCTCTTCAACTGCTGCCCCAACATCAAAAAGCGTATGCGTTAAAACAGAAACAACCGGAAAAGAACTCGAGCAATTTGACAGGTATGACTCAGTTGCAAGGTGTGCCTGTTCTAGTTTTGTTTGATACGGGAGCTTCACATTCTTTTATTTCAACTGCATGTGTGGATAATCTTAAGCTTCCTGTAGAACAAGCTGAAATAGGTTTTAAAGTGGTTACTCCGATAGGTGGGGCGACTGTGATTGATCAGATATGTCCTAACTTAGAGTTTGAGCTAGGACCCCTCCAGTTAAGAGCTGAATCATTACGTCTCCTATGTATGTGGGACGTAGATATTATTCTAGGTATGGATTGGTTATCAAAGAATTTCGCAACAATTCGTTGTGAACAACGAGAGATTACGTTTCAATCACTAGGAGAAGAACCCACTCGCTTTTATGAGATTGATGAAAGGAAAAGACGGGTGCATGTGGTTTCGGCTTTACAGACAGATAGATTGTTAAGATGTAAGGAAAATCATGCGTACCTTGTATGTCTGAGTAAGGAAAGCAAGAAAGACAGAAAGATTGATGATGTGCCAATTGTTCGAGAATATTCCGACGTATTCCCAGAAAAGTTACCAGGTGTACCGTCGGATCGACAATTGGATTTTGTTATCGATTTGGAACCAGGGTCAGCACCGATTTTAAAAGCGCCATATCGGATGGCACCAAAGGAGCTGCAAGAGCTGAAGGTCCAATTATAAGAACTTTTGGACTTAGGATTCATACGACCAAGTGCGTCGCCTTGGGGAACACCGGTGTTATTTGTCAAAAAGAAGGATGGCACCTTGAGGATGTGTATCGATTACCGAGAGTTGAACAAGGTGACATTAAAGAACAAATACCCATTACCACGGATCGATGATTTGTTTGACCAATTAAAAGGAGCAAAAGTATTTTCGAAGATTGATCTGAGATCGGGTTATCATCAAGTGAAGATCAAACCCGAAGATATACCTAAAACCATTTTTAGGACCCAATATGGGCACTAAAAATTTGTAGTGATGCCGTTTGGGTTAACCAATGCTCCAGCTGTATTTATAGATCTTATGAACCGTGTTTTCCATGAATATCTCGATAAATTTGTGTTGGTATTTATCGATGATATTCTGATATACTCTGCAAGTGAACCAGAACATGAAATGCACTTGCGAATGGTGTTGGAAAAATTAAGAGCACAAAGACTATATGCTAAGTTTAGCAAGTGTGATTTCTGGCTGAAAGAAGTGAATTTCCTGGGGCATATAGTTTCAGCAGAAGGAATAAAGGTTGACCTTGTAAAGGTCCAAGCGGTACAGGAATGGAAATCAACTACAACTCCAAATGAGATTCGGAGTTTTCTGGGCTTGGCTGGGTATTACAGGAGATTTATTGAAGGATTTTCAAAAATTGCTAAGCCAATGACACAATTGTTGAAGAAAGGGTAAATTTCGGTGGACCCAGATTGTGAAGACGGTTTCAAGAACTCGAGGAAAGACTAACCAATGCTCCCGTCTTAACAATACGATCAGGAGAAGGAATATACCATATATAAGGATGCGTCAGAAAGCGGGATCGGATCGTTCTATGTAGGGAAAGCGTATGTTAACCCTCGCCCGAGGATCCATCTTGGGTGTTTAATTCACCATACATTGATTATAAACCTAGCATGCGTCTATATAATTAAATCGCAACACGTTGGGGTTTCACGTGTTTACCTTTGGATGCGTCGAGGTGGATCGAGCGGGATGAGCGGATCGAGCGGATCGAGACTCGTGCTTTGACCTTACGGGTGTATCCCGTTGCCCAATCTCCAGCGTCAGTGAGGGCGATCTATGGAGAATGCTTGGAAAATCACCCAATGCTCTCTACTCACAACTTTGAAAATTCTCTTCTTAATACTAGAGGGCCGAAAATTCTAGCTTTCAATATGTGAGCATGCTTAGACATTATCTCATACCTTATATTTATAATGCACTACCTTAATCCTATATGGAATATTACCATAATCCTATATGGAATATTACCATAATCTATATGGAATATTACCATACACTTAGGATTATTTCCATACTCTTAGGATTATTTCCATACTCTTAGGATTATTTCCATACTCTGAGATTATTACCATAATCTTATATGGAAAGGATCTATGCATATTCCATAAATATAATTATATCCTTGTGGGATAAAGAGAATAAAATCTTTCCTTTGAGAGGACAGGCGCGATTTTCTTACATTCTACGGGCTGGATGGGCCAGCCCAGGATCAAATGCAAGGAATAAAGATGGGCCTCAAATAAATTAATTATCTTATGTTCACCCGAACATAAATTAATTTATAAACATTCGATCATGCCACTAGAGAAAGAATGTTGACTTACCCTTTATTACCGAAGTTGAGTCGGGCTTGCACTTGACATTCGAATCCCGTATTTAAGATATCGAGCGTCCATTAATCATTTCTAGCAATCATTGCTTAAGCGATTAATATCCTTATTTCCTTAAGTAGTACCACTCAACCTTATTATTGTGCTTGAGCTAACTCGACTGCGGGGTTTAGTACAATAAACCTTTTGAGCTCCTTAAGGGGCGTCATCATCCTAAGCGGATCGGTGACTCGTCTGAGATAACTAGCGTGACATCAAGATCGCCACCACCCAAGATGCGGAGAATCTTGGGTTAGAACATATAACCCTCACTCATAACAAGTCGAAGTGATGGTCGACAACTCATACTCACCTAATACCTTATCGAGGTTTAGATCATCGTAAGTCACCGAGATCTTGGTTCTTCACGACGGTCGGAAAGAAGAACTCATCTCCTTGTGATCCTTCAATACGTCGAGGCGTACCGGCATAGACAAGCAACTAAGTTAAGTCACTTCTTATCTATCTGCGGCACTAAACCGACAACTCGTCCTTAAGTCGTCTCGGTTTGTGAAACTTTTATATCTCATTAAGCTTGACCAATCATACGGACTTCGTGATCTTCTACACCTTTGTATGATCTAACTTATATATGAGATAAGGGGACACGGATATATGCAATCAAGTATTCAAATCGATAGGAGATTGTAATAGTGGTAACGAGGAAACATTGTATACAAGCTCAACCAAGCGCTTTCGGTATACAAATCGACAATCTCCCACTTATACTAAAGCAAACTTTTAGTATACAATGTGTCTTTCTACTAGCTATTACAAACAACCATCACTTTGCTTCTCCCACTTATACAAAAGTTTCCTTTCTAAGTGGGTGCCATCAGCGCAATCGAGTCCTCTAACGTGTCCATCGTAGACTTTTGCGGCAGCTCTTCGTGAATGGATCGCTAGATTTTCCGTCGTATCAATCTTTTCAATCGACCGCGTCACCTCGTCTAACGATTTCTCGTATGACATGGTACTTTCTCTCTATGTGTTTAGTCGCCTTGTGTGGGTCCGTGGTTCCTTCGAGTTTGCCACTTGCACTGAGTTATCACGATGAAACTATGATACTCTTGGGCAAACCGGTACCACACCTAGATCCATGAGGTAGTTCTTGAACCATCTGACCTCCTTAGAAGCCTCCAGGCGGCTACATATTTCGCTTCCATGGTAGAGTCCATGATGCATCATTGCTTTGCACTCACTTGAGGATACGGCTCCACCTCCCAAGGTAAACACATAGCCGAGGTTGACTTTTTCTCATCACGGTCGACTTGGAAATCCAGTGCAGTATAACCCAAAGGCATTAGACTATCGCATGGTAAACTAGCCTATAATCTCGAGTCCTTTTCGGTGCTTGGTATATGCTTCTTGCGATCCAATGAGCTTGTCCGGGGTTAGGCGATATCTAGCTACTATGCCTACCGCATAGCGAGATATCGGGCCTCGTGCATAGCATTGCGTACATGAGACTTCCTACGGCGGAGCGTAAGGAACTTGTCTCATTTCCTCTATCTCGCTGCGGTCATGGGTGTTGCGTTTTAATAAAGGAGCGCCATATGCGAAGGTAGCAATCCTTTCTTGGCGGTGCATACTAAAACAGTAATCACGATATCGATGTAAGGCGCTGAGATAAGCTCAACATTTTCTTCTTGCAATCTCGGTAAACCTTGATCCCGAGAATGTGCACGTTGCATCTCCTAAGTCTTTCATTTGAAGCGATCGGATAGCCAACTCTTTACGTCGATATGACTTCACGTTGTTGCCAACTAGAAGGATGTCATCTACATAAAGTGCGAGAAATACCACATCACGTTGACATCTAACCGATACACACAACTCTCGCTGAGCAGCTGGGTAAATCCATGGGACTTTACCACCTCGTCAGCGTAAGTTCCATGATCGGGAGGCACGCTTAAGTCCATAAATGGACTTCTTAGCTTCCATACTAGATGCTCTTCACCCTTTACCACATAACCTTGAGGTTCTGCATATAGATGTCTCTACCTTCCTCAAGGTAACCCGTTTAAGCGGTTTAACATCCATTGCCAAACCTCTAGGTTCAGTGGGCTGCTATGGCTAGAAGAATTACGATGGACTTGAGCATTGCTACGGTGAAAGGTCTCGTCGAAATCGATGCCCTCAATCTGAGTGTACCCTTTCGCCTGACACGGCTTTAAAAGCGAAACCTCTCCATCGGAATCTCTTCCTCTTGTATATCCACTTACTACCTATGGCTTCCTTGCCATACGGTAGAGTGTCTTTTCATATACATCCATAGCGTTATGGACTCCATTTCTAAGTCCATAGCGGTGTGCCATGATCTTGCATCAATATCTTGTATCGCCTCCTTGTATGTCCATGGGTCGATTATTGCATGTTCGTCTGCTGGGACCAAATCCGAAGATTCACCCACGAACATAAATCGCTCGGGTTGACGAACAACCCTCCCACTCTGACGAGGTTCTCTGAGCACAATAGCGGCGGTGGGTGCGAGATACTTGTGGTTCTCTAACTTGCACAACTTGCTTGTGTAGGTACCACTTATGCGGTCGGTATCTCGGTGGAACTCGACCCACTTCAATTTCTTGAAGTATCTGGTGTCGATCCCTCCCACTAGACTCGACATCTCGTACCTTTGGCCTAATCGGTGGTGGAATACGATCATCTTCTAATTCTTGAAGAATGATTTCAACTTTGGACTTATGATTTTTCATGTAGTCCTCTTCTAAGAATCGAGCATTAGTCTAATAATGACCTTCGATCCTTGGGACTATAGAATAAACCACCTTTCGTTCCTCTAGGATAGCGATAAGCGACCTTGCGTCGGATCTAGCCTCCAACTTGTCGGCCTTCTTGTTGACACATGTCTTCGCCCCATATCATATGTGGTTTAAGCGGGCTTGCGCCCAAACCACAACTCGAAAGGGTCTTTTCGGTGACTTGGGCGGTACTAGATTTAGCAAGTATGCCGCCGTCTCTAAGGCATATCCCGAGCGAAATAAGCAATGTAGCATAACTCGTCATCGATCTAACCATTTCGAAAGAGTCCTATTTCTTCGCTCGACACACCATTTCTTTGTGGTGTGCCGGTGAAATCTTGTTGGGATGTAATCCCACATTTCACTAGGTAGTCCATAAACTCGTTCTTGAGGTATTCGCCACCGCGATCGGACATGATGACTTGATACTCTTACCTAGCTTCGTCTCCACTTCCGCCTTAAACTCTTTGAATTTCTCAAAGCATTCGGACTTGCGGTGAAGCGGTATATGTATCCGTACCTTGAGTGTCGTCGATGAAAGTGACAAAATACTCGTACCCTCCACGAGCTTGTGTGGACATAGGTCCACAGTCGAAATGGACTAACTCAACATTTCTTTGGCTCTATAACCCCCGCTTTGAAGGGTGCAGTCGACATCTTACCTTACATCACGAGGATTCGCGGCGGGAGCGGAGTAGCAGTGAGATCACCAACGCTCCATTCTTAGCAGGTCTTTGGATCCTATTTAGATTGATGTGACCTAATCTAAGATGCCGAGAGAAAAGTAGAGTCATCTTATGAAGAAAACTTTCTCTTTTAGGGTTTGATGAAGATCTGACATAGTTATAGGTATTATGTTTTGCGAGAAATAGTATAAAGCGAATTATATAAAGTGCCAACACAGATAACCGTCATTTCTTATGATAGAAACACCACTATCAAAAATAACAGAATATCCATGAGTAAATAATTTGAAAGCGAAACAAGGTTCATGAAAATCAAGCACATATAAAGCGTCTTTCAAAACTAAAGCTGTTGTCCCAAAACATAAAAGAAACATCTCCAAGCGCAACGGCCGACTTTCGCGCGTTGCCCATGGAGATCGTTATCTCGCCATCAAACAGACTCCCTTGTCGCGGGAACCCCATGAGGTGTAACAAACATGATCGAGTTAGCAGTATCTACTACCCGAGAATGGGTAGAACAAGTCGCTAAACATGTTTCCGTTACTAAAGCAAATGGCGTACCTTGAGCATGAGCATAGGGCACTTGGCCTTCAATGCCCGATCTTACGCACTTGAAGCACTTGCCCTTCTCCTTTGGCTTCTTCAAGCCTCGGTGGCAACCATGTTCTTGTTCCCATTACTCCCACTATTTGCCTTGCCTCTACCACCTTTGGCACCCCTTTTCTATTTCCATTTTGCGATGAAAATTTTGGGCCCTTAGATGTGCTAGCAAGAGCATGTGCTCCTTTTCCATAACTCCTTCCGTATGCGAGATCATTAAGCAAGCGACTAAGTGTAAACTCGGTCTTGCTCATGATCGCATTCACTTAAAGTTCTCAAAGACTTGGGCGTGTATTGAGGATGATATCGACCTTGGCCGCCGTCAATACCTCTCCCAGCTGATCAAGACTATCCATGAGATGAGTCATGTGGGAGACATGTTCATGGACCGAACTTCCTTCTTCCATCTTACACGCCAAGATTTCTCTCATTGTGTGGGCGGGTGTCCGATCCATTGCCCAAACTTACTCTCGAGACTTGACCAAATATCGATCGCGTCGCCATCGGTGATCTGCAGCTGCAAACCTTTGGACATCGTAGTCATCATATAGCATTTAGCCATATTGTTTGACTTATTCCAAAGTCTGCTTGACTCTCGTGCTCATTAGTCGATCGTCGATAAAGGGCATCGGGTTTAGGAGTAGTGAGAACAAACATGTGTTCTTCTTGATAAGAACATATTCCATGTTTCGTTTCCACTCGATAAAATTTGGACGGATAACGGTTTTGTGCGAGCATATTGATGTCGGCGTAAGAGACATATACGAAGCGATAATGTAAAACACATAAGCATACGATCGCCAAATAATTCGTAACAATAATATTGTAACCTTTTGATAAAACAATATTAATTGAAACCTCCAATCGCCGAGAATCCCACATGCGAGCCCAGCGTGTGGGCGTTTACACATGAACCCCTCGACCCGGACTAAAATATACCTTTTAGTCGTTTAATTTCAATCCATGTCGACTTATCCTTATAATGAATGAAATTAATGATTGGACCTTACTAGACCACATCACTATCACGAAGGGACTTGGCGGGAAGTTGTACTTGAGGTGATGTCTAAGCATTGACCACAATTTTAACGGTGAAGATGAATTCTTAGAATTGGTATACTCGCTCGGACCATACGCTTCCAATTCAAATTCTTTTGTTATCTCATTTATATCTATCACTAGAGAACTTATGAAAATCGCACATGCAAGCCGCGTGTGGGCGTTTACATGAAACTCCAACTTCTCAATAGATTTAAAATGTTTTATTTAGAAATCTCATCTAACAAACTTATGATAAGCGAGTGCAAGCAAGCAGCGTGTGGGCGTTTACTCGCGGTCGTCTCGCTTTGTTTAGAGATCAAAAGTGGAGGTCTTGACATTTTAATTTGAAAAATTAATTTGTCGGGTTGCTTGTAGTCTTTTTATTCAAAAGGTTTGTCCATGCGAGATCACGTAATCTAGCATGCTTTTCTATAGAACCCGACATGTAAAACATGCTCGCGAAATTCTAAAAATGCTTGATAAGCGCGATAAACCTAGCATGCTTACTATGCGCGTCAATTCGTAAAACACTTAAAGGTTTGTCAGCGTAATTTAAACATACATAACGTACTCTTGCATAATTTAAACATCACGACATGCATATGAGCGATAAAAATAAAATAAAGCGTTCATCGCGGCCCGATCGTGAAACTGCACAATTAAATCTAATCTATTACATAGATTTACAAAGTCTGATATTTAAACTTGGCAGACCCGCGTGCGCGGCGCGGACGGATTCAACAATTGGGCCTCGCGTGCGGCGCGGGCGGAATCTCTGGAAAAAGCGGTGCGGGCGGGTCGGCCCAAAATGTCTTGGGCGGCGCTGAGGCAAAGCCCGACCAGCGCCCGACCTCGTCGCCGCCGCGCCCAGCGCGCTCACCATGGGCGCCTCGCGATCGCTGCTTGACCGCGACCCGTCGGCTGCGTCTTGCGGACCACGCCCAGCGCCCGACGTCTGCCGACGCCGTCGCCCGGTGGCCATACCTCGCGACATGAGTGCGCTCGCCAGCCGCCGGGTTTCAGCGCGACAGCGCGCCCGTCGCCCATAGCGCTCGCGCCGCTGCGCTCGCGGGTAATCCTCGCGACCGCGAGTTCGCTCGCTAGCGCCCGGGGATCTCGGCGTGAGCAGCGCTCCCGTCGCCCGCAGCCCTCGCGATCGCCCTGGCGACCGCGAGACTCGCTTCTTGAAACCACCCGAGGCAGTAGAGAACCACATTCTTCCGTCGTTTAGTTCTTCGTTCGTTAGTCTTCGTTCTTCTTTTACGGATAAGATTTACATAATAAAATCTAATCTAACCACGGATTTTCGTGGTGTAAAAACAAAACCAACAAAACAAGCGAGCCACGATGAGCGACAAATCCACAATTATAATAGCGCGTAATAATCAAGCGTGAATTAATCCAGCGAGCGAATTCGATCCGGGCTCGATACCAGTGTAGGGAAGCGTATGTTAACCACGCTACAGGATCCATCTTGGGTGTTTAATTCACCATACATTGATTATAAACCTAGCATGCGTCTATATAATTAAATCGCAACACGTTGGGGTTTTCACGTGTTTACCTTTGGATGCATCGGGGTGGATCGAGCGGGATGAGCGGATCGAGCGGATCGAGACTCGTGCTTTGACCTTGGTGTATCCGGTGCCCAATCTCCAGCGTCGGTGAGGGCGATCTATGGAGAATGCTTGGAAAATCACCCAATGCTCTCTACTCACAACTTTGAAAATTCTCTTCTTAATACTAGAGAGGGCGAAAATTCTAGCTTTCAATATGTGAGCATGCCTTAGACATTATCTCATACCTTATATTTATAATGCACTACCTTAATCCTATATGGAATATTACCATAATCTATATGGAATATTACCATAATCTATATGGAATATTACCATACTTAGGATTATTTCCATACTCTTAGGATTATTTCCATACTCTCAAGATTATTACCATAATCTTATATGGAAAGGATCTATGCATATTCCATAAATATAATTATATCCTTGTGGGATAAAGAGAATAAAATCTTTCCTTTGAGAGAGGACAGGCGCCGATTTTCTTACGACTACGGGCTGGATGGGCCGGCCGGGGATCAAATGAGGAATAAAGATGGGCCTCAAATAAATTAATTATCTTATGTTCGGCCAGAACATAAATTAATTTATAAACATTCGATCATGCCACTAGAGAAGAATGTTGACTTACCCTTTATTACGAAGTTGAGTCGGGCTTGCACTTGACATTACTGAATCCCGTATTTAAGATATCGAGCGTCCGTTAATCATTTCTAGCAATCATTGCTTAAGCGATTAATATCCTTATTTCCTTAAGTAGTACCACTCAACCTTATTATTGTACTTGAGCTAACTCAACTGCGGGTTTAGTACAATAAACCTTTTGAGCTCCTTAAGGGGCGTCATCATCCTAGCGGATACGGTGACTCGTCTGAGATAACTAGCGTGACATACAACCTTGCCACCGCCCAAGATGCGGAGAATCTTGGGTTAGAACATATAACCTCACTCATAACAAGTCAGTGATGGTGACTCATACTCACCTAATACCTTATCGGGGTTTAGATCATCGTAAGTCACGAGATCTTGGTTCTTCACGGCGGTCGGAAAGAAGAACTCGTCTCCTTGTGATCCTTGATACGTCGAGGCGTACCGGCATAGACAAGCAACTAAGTCAAGTCACTTCTTATCTATCTTGCGGCCTAAGCCGACAACTCGTCCTTAAGTCGTCAATTTGTGAAACTTTTATATCTCATTAAGCTTGACCAATCATACGGACTTACGTGATCTTACACACCTGTATGATCTAACTTATATATGAGATAAGGGGACACGGATATATGCAATCAAGTATTGAAATCGGATAGGAGATTGTAATAGTGGTAACGGGAAACATTGTATACAAGCTCAACCAAAGCGCTTCGTTATACAAATCGACATTCTAATGCGAGAAGGAAAGTTGGTGCATATGTAGCGACATTGAAGATCCACGAACACAATTATCTACTCATGATTTGGAACTTGCATTGTTGTTCACGCATTCAAAATCTGGGCATTATTTATATGGATCAAGATGTGAAATTTTCTGAGATCATAAAGTCGAAGTACTTTTTGAGCAAAAGATTTAAATATGCGGCACGAAGATGGCTCGAGCTGGTGAGATTATGATTGCGAGATCAAATATCATCTGAAAAGCTAATGTCGTCGTGACGCTTTGAGTAGGAAGTATCGAGGAAAAATTAGGAATTCTTTTGTGAATCGAAGAATTGCTAAAAAGTTTGAGAGAATGAAGTGGAAGTAATACTACCACCTCGTAATATTCAAAAAGTTTTAGCGACATTAGTTGTACTTCCAGGTTTGAGAGCTCGAATAATTGAAGCGCAAAGACGAGATGAACAACTCGAAACATTGTGAACGAAAATCAGAACAGGGAATCTCCGGAATATCACGAGCGGGAGATAATGCGATTATGTTTGGCAATCGCATATATGTGCCCAATGATGAAGGATTGAAGAATAAAATTTTAGAAGAAGCTCATAATGTTCCGTATGCCACGCATCACGGAAACACGAAGATGTATCAAGATCTCGAACAAAGGTTCGTGTGGGCGGGGAATGAAACAAGACATTGCATCCTCGATCGAGCGATGTTTAGTGTGCCCGACAAGTAAAAGCTTTACATCGAGACCGTGCGGAAAGTTACTGACCTTAGAAGTTCTGAATGGAAATGGGATCATGTTGCGATGGATTTTGTATTTGGATTACCAAGTCGAGGCGAGGAACAACTGCTATTTGGGTAATAATTGATCGATTAACCAAGAGTGCTCATTTTATCCCAATTCCAATCACGTACGGAGCAGATAAGCTAGCACAGATCTATGTATTGGATTTGTATAGTGGAAGCAGTTTTGGTTGAGCTTGTATACAATGTTTCCTGTTACCACTATTACAATCTCCTATATGAATTGTTTACTTGATTGCATATATATGTCCCTTTATCTCATATATAAGTTAGATCATACGGTGTGTTGTAGATCCTGAAGTACGTATGATTGGTTGAGCTTAATGAGATATAAATAGTATCACAGTTGAGACTGACTTGAGGACGAGTTGTCGGTATAAGCTTGCGGTGTAGATAAGAAGTGACTTGACTTGGTTGCTTGTCTATCTTTGATGCGTCTCGGCGTATTGATGGGATCACGGTGAGATGAGTTCTTCTATCGACCGTCGTGAAGAACCTAGATCTCGGAGACTTACGTTGGTCAAACCTCGATAAGGTATTAGATGAGTATGAGTTCTTGACAATCACTTTGACTTGCTATGGGTGAGGGTTACATGAGATAACCCAGATTCTCGCATCTTGGGTGGTGGCGGTGTTGTATGTCATGCTAGTTACGTGTCAGTCACCGTATCCGTTTAGGATGATGGCGTCCGCAAGGAGCTCAAAGTTTATTGTACTAAACCTGCGGGTTGAGTTATCTCAATTACAATAATAAGGTTGAGTGGTACTACTTAAGGAATTAAAGATATTAATTATTTTAAGCGATCGAGCTTGTAAATAATTAATGGACGTCTGATATCTTAAATACGGGGATTCGTAAAGTCTAAGTGCAAGCCCGACTCAACCGGTAATAAAGGGGTAAGTCGACATTTATTCTCAGTGACATGAATAAATGTTTATGAATTAATTTATGTTAAAGGTGAACATAAGATAATTAATTATTTGAGGCCATCTTTATTCCTTGCATTTGATCCCGGTGGCCCATCGAACTGTTGGCTAAGGAAAATCGTCTCTCTCTATTAGAGTCCCAGCGGGACTCGACTTGATCTCTCTATCTTAAGTGATAAGATTATATTTATTAGATATGCATAAATCCTATCTTTATAGGGTTTAGGGTTGTATTATAAATATAAGGTGAGAGAAAATCAAGGCTAATGCTCAAGCAATATTTTAGAAATTATACTTCCCAAAGTGTGAGAATTTGAAAATTGTGAGAGAAGGAAGAAGGCGTTTTCTATAGCACTCTCCATAGATTGTCCTCGCTCGGCGTTGGAGTTTAAGCAAGCGGGATCTGATCCGGAAGATCAAAGCACGAGTCTTGATCTATTCATCCCAAGCAGATTAGCGGTAAACATGAGAAAACTCCTACGTGTTGCGATTAATTATATAGGTGCATGCTATGAATATAATCAATGTATGGTGAATTAAACATACAAGATAGATCCTCGGGAGAGGGTTAAAATCGATTTTCCTACGTTGGTATCGAGCACAGGATCGGTATCTTGGCTCTGTTGGATTAATCAAGTTTGATTATAACGTGCGTAATTAATTAATTATGAATACATAGTTCATCGTGGCTCGTTTTATTTTTGTGGATTTTGTTTTTCCTGCGAGAAAATCCGTGGTTAGATTAGATTTTTCTTGTAAATCTTATACGTAAAGAAAACGAAGCGAAAACACGAAGAAGCGAGGCGGCGGGAACGCAGCAGGAAAATCGGACGCCGCGGCATACGTCGTGCGGTGGCTACGTTGTGCGTGTGCGGCGCTTCGCGAACACGTCGCCAGCGTGCGTGGTTTCTCGGTAGTCGCGGTATCGGGCGGGCGGGCCTCGGCGGACATCACGCGGGAGGCCTCGGTGGCCGGCGACATCGGCGGCTGGCGTGCGGGGCTGCGATTCGCGCGAGCGCCACAGCACGCGCGGGACGGGCTTGGCGGGTCGCCGCGGCGTCTCGGCGGCCGGTGTGCCTCGGCGGCTGCGCTCGGCGGCGCTTCGGGCGGGCAGCGTCTGAAACCTCAGCGATGTCACGGCGAGCCGCGGCGGCGAAGCGCGAGATCTCGCGTGAGGCCTCACCGGCGCTCGGCGGCCTCAGCGTGAGATTCGCGCAGGAAACCTCAACGCCGATGGCATTTTCTCGGCAAGCCGTGTCTTGTGGTGGGTGGGTGGCGTCGTGGAGGTGGGCTTGCCCGACCCTTTATCCTGACCCGGCCCAGTTTTGATTTGGGTCGACTCGGCCCAAATCCGACACTGACCCGTTTTCAGCCCAGATCCGAATTTTTGACCCGGTTTCAGATTTTCAACCCTGTTCGGTCCGTTCCAATGATCCGGCCCGTTTTCGATTTTTTGGCCCAAATCGTAGTTTTGACGAATCCGGACCGTGCCCGTGCACGCGATGCCCGTTTTTCGAGATTTTAAAGAGCTGTACTTTGCAAATTTATGTAATAAATTAGGCAGGGAAGTACAGGATCCACGAGTGGGCCGCGATGAATGATTTTATTTTATTTTTTTATCGTTCAAAGCATGTCGTGGATGTTTAAATTATGCAGTAGCATGCTATGTATGTTTAAATTACGTAGATAAACATGTTATATGTTATCGTGATTGGATGCGCATAGTAAGCATGCTAGGTTTATCACGTTTTCAAGCATATTTTAGAATTCTGTGAGCATGTTTTACATGTTGAGTTATATAGAAAAACATGCTAGGATTACGTGATCTGCATGGACAAACCTTTTGAAACAAAAGACTAAGCAAGTAACCCGACATATTAATTTTAAATTAAAATGTCAAGACCTCCACTTTTGATCTTTAAACAAAGTGATACGCTTGTGAGTGGCGTCCACACGCGTGGCTTGCTTGCCTTGTTTGTCATAAGTTTGTTAGATGAGATTTCTAAATAAAACATTTTAATCTATTGAGAAGTGGGAGTTTCATGTATGGCGTCCACACGCGTGGCTTGCATATGCGATTTTCATAAGTTCTCTAGATATAGATTTAAAATGAGATAACAAAGGAATTTGGATTGGGCGGTATGGTCTAGTGAGTATGCCAATTCTAAGAATTCATTTTCTTTGTTAAAATTGTGGTCATTGCTTAGACATCACCTCAAGTACAACTTCCATGAAGTCCCTTCTTGTGATAGTGATGTGGTCTAGTAAGGTCCAATCATTAATTTCATTTGTCATAAGGATAAGTTGACATGGATTGAAATTAAACAACTAAAGGTATATTTTAGTGCGGTCGGGGGTTCGTGTAAGCGCCCACACGCGTGGCTTGCATGTGGGATTCCTTGGGCGATTGGAGGTTTCAATTAATATTGTTTTATCAAAGGTTACAATATTATTGTTACAATTATGTGCGATCGTATGCTTATGTGTTTACATTACTTTTCAGATATGTCTCTTACATCGATTATCAATATGCTCGCACAAAATCCTCTATCCGGTCCAAATTTTATCGAGTGGAAACGAAACATTGAGAACGTTCTTACTACCGAGGAAAATTTATTTGTACTCACTACACTCCGTCCCAAGCCTCTAGACGATTTATCTACTAATGAGGAGCGCAAGGAGCACGAGAAATGGGACAAATCAAACAGAATGGCAAAGTGCCTTCTTTTGGTCACCATGTGCGAGTCCCTGCAACTCCAGCATCTAGAGATGGAAGATGCAGCCATAATATGGCTAAATCTCATGAAATAGTATGAGGAATCGGACAGAATCGCTTGTCATAATTTGACAAAATCAATATTGTCAAGTTGATGAAGGAAAGCGATTCGGTGCATGACCATGTAGAGCAAATGATCAATCTCTTGGAGCTCGAATTGGTTGGAGGATATATTGATGGCGTAGTCGAATTGATATGATCCTCAACACTTTGCCCAAGTCTTTGATGACTCCGTTATAAAGTAGTCCTTTATGATAAGAGTTATACTCTAGATTCATTGCAAGAGGATCTAGTAGCGGAAGAAGCATAAAATGGGCAAGGTGCATAGTCTTTAATACGCACCTCAAAGAAAACCACCGCTTCATCGAAGATGAAAAGGAAAGTGGAATTCAAGAGCTGCTAAGGCTAAAGAAAGAGTGGGAGTAATACAAAGGGCTCTACCAGCGGTTTGAAAAAGCCGAAGGAGAAGGGCAAATGCTTCAAGTGCGGTGAGGCGGGCATTGGAAGGCTAAGTGCCCCAAGCTCAAGGCTCAGCTCGCCATTTGCTTTAGTAATGGAAACATGTTTAGCGACTTGTTCTACTCATTCATGGGTAGTAGATACTGGTCTGTTGATCATGTTTGTTACATCTTGCGAGGGTTCTGCGGACAAGTGAGGCTGTGTGATGGCGAGATAATGATCTCCATGGGAAGCGGTGAAAGTAGAGACCGTTACAGTCGAAGATGTTACTTTATGTTTTGATAGAACTGTTTTAGTATTGAAAGACGTTTTATATGTGCCGGAGTTTCGGTGAAACCTTATTTCAGTTTCGAAACTATTTATTCATGAATATTCAATTGTTTTTGATAGTGGTGTTTCTATCATAAGAAATGACGAAGTTATCTGTGGTGACACTTTATATAATTCGCTTTATACTATTTCTGCCAAACATAATACCTTTAACTATGTTGCATCTACATCAAACCTTAAAAAGAGAAAATTTTCTTCGCAAGATGACACCACATTTCTATGGCATCTTAGATTAGGTCACATCAATCTAAATAGGATCCAAAGACTGGCTAAGAATGGAGCGTTGGGTGATCTCACAGTTACTCCGTTCCCAGTCTGCGAATCCTGTATAGAAGGAAAGATGTCGACCGGACCTTCAAAGCGAAGGGTTATACAATCAAAAAGTGTTGGAGCTAGTCCATTCGACTGTGTGGACCTACGTCAACACAAGCTCGTGGAAGGTGCAGTATTTTGTCACTTTCATTGACGATTACTCGAGTGCGGATACATATACCGCTTCACCGCAAGTGCGAATGCTTTGAAATTCAAAGAATTTAAGGCGAAAGTGGAGACGAAGCTTGGTAAAAGTATCAAGTCACTGCGGTCTGATCGCGGTGGCGAATACCTTAGTAACGAGTTTATTGACTATTTGGTGTAGTGTGGAATTACCTCCCAGCTCACTACACCAGGCACACCACAACAAAATGGTGTGTCAGAGCGAAGAAATAGGACTCTCTTAGAAATGGTTAGATCGATGATGAGTTATGCAACATTGCCTATTTAGATTACGGGGTATGCTTTAGAAGCAGTGACATACTTGCTAAATCTAGTACCATCCAAGTCGATCGAATAGACCCTTTGGAGTTGTGGTTTGGGCGCAAGCTAGTTTAAACCACATAAGGATATGGGCGATCCGGCACGTGTCTTTGAACAAGAAGGCGACAAGTTAGAGTCTAGATCGATGCAAGGCTGTTTATTGGCTATCCTAGAGGAGCGAAGGTGGTTATTTCTATAGTCCTAAGGATCAGAAGGTCATTATTAGCACTAATGCCCGATTCTTAGAAGAGGATTATATGAAAAACCATAAATTCAAAGTTGAAATCATTCTTCAAGAATTAGAAGATGATCGTATTCCACCACCGATTAAGCGAAAGTGCGAGATGTCGTGTCTAGTGGGAGGATCGACACGGATACTTCAAGAAATTTAAGTGGGTCGAGTTCCACTGGAGATACCGACCGTACAAGTGGCTCCTATCCAGCTAGTTGTGCGAGATAGAGAACCACAAGTTACTGCACCCACCGTTGCCATTGTGCCAGTAGCGCCTCGTCGTAGTGGGAGGGTTGTTCGTCAACCCGAGCGATTTATGTTCATGGGTGAATATTAGGATTTAGTCGAGGAAGCGGCGGGCAATAATCGACCCATGGACATACGGTGAGGAGATCAAGACATTGATGCAAGATCATGGCACACTGCTACGGACTTAGAAATTGAGTCCATAATAGCAATGGATATATACGAAAAGACACCTCTACCGGATGGCGAGGAAGCCGTATGTAGTAAGTGGGTATACAAGAGGAAGAGATTCGGATGGAGAGGTTTCGCTTTTAAAGCCGAGGCTTGTGGCGAAGGGTACACTCAGTTGAGGGCATTGATTTTGATGAGACCTTTTCGCTGTAGCAATGCTCAAGTCCATCAAAATTCTTCTAGCCATAGCAGCCCACTTAAACCTTGAGGTTTGGCAAATGGATGTGAAAACCGCTTTTCTGAACGGTTACCTTGAAGAAGGTAGAGACATCTATATCAAAGAACCGAAGGTTATGTGGTGAAGGGTGAAGAGCATCTAGTATGGAAGCTTAAGAAGTCTATTTATGGACTTAAGCAAGCTTCACGATCCTGGAACTTACGCTTTGACGAGGTGGTAAAGTCCTATGGATTTACCGAGTTGCCTAGCGAAAGTTGTGTGTATCGTTTAGATGTCAACGGTGATGTGGTATTTCTTGCACTTTACGTAGATGACATCCTTCTACTTGGCAACAATGTGAAGTTATTATCATACGTAAAGAGTTGGTTATCCGATCAGTTTCAAATGAAAGACTTAGGAGGTGCATCGTACATTCTTGGGATCAAGGTTTACCGAGATCGCAAGAGGAAAATGTTGAGCTTATTTCAAGCGTCTTACATTGATACTGTGATTACTCGTTTTAGTATGCAGACCGCCAAGAAAGGATTGTTACCTTCAGACATGGCGTTTCTTTATCTAAGGAGCAGTCACCTATGATACGCAAAGGAGATAGAGGAAATGAGACAAGTTCCTTACACTTCCGCCATAGGAAGTCTCATGTACTGTAATGCTATGTACGAGACCCGATATCTTCTATCACGGTAGGCATAGTAGCTAGATATCGATCTAACTCGAACAAGCTAATTGAATTGCGGTAAAGCATATACTCAAGTACACGAAAAGACTCGAGATTATAGGATGGTTTACCATGCGGATAGTCTAATGCCTTTGGGTTATTCGGACTCGATTTCCAAGTGACCGTGATGAGAAGAAGTCTACATCAAGCTATGTGTTTACCTTGGGAGGAGCCGTATCCTGGCGGAGTGCAAAGCAGCGATGCATTGCGGACTCCACCATGGAAGCCGAATATGTAGCCGCCGGAGGTCGCTAAAGAGGTTGTATGGTTCGAGAACTCCTCATGGATCTAGATGTGGTACTGGTTTGCCCAAGAGTATCATAGTTTCTTGTGATAACTCGGTGCGATGCAAACTCAAAGGAACCACGGACCCACAAAGCAACGAAACACATAGAAAGAAAGTACCATGTCATACGAGAAATCGTTAGACAAGGGGATGTGCTGATTGAGAAGATCGGTACTGCGGATAACCTAGCTGATCCATTCACGAAGAGCCTGCCGTAAAAAGTCTACGAAGAGCATATTCGAGGACTTGGATTGTGTAAGATGGCACCCACTTAGAAAGGAAACGTTTGTATAAGTGGGAGAAGTAAAGTGATGGTGTTGTTTGTAATAGCTAGTAGAGAGACACATTGTATACTAAAAGTTTTGCTTTAGTATAAGTGGGAGATTGGTGGTTGTATGCGGAAGCGGTTTGGTTGAGCTTGTATACAATATTTCCTGTTACCACTATTACAATCTCCTAACTGAATTGTTTACTTGATTGCATATATATGTCCCTTTATCTCATATATATAAGTTAGATCATACAGTGTGTTGTAGATCACAGAAGTCTGTATGATTGGTCAAGCTTAATGAGATATAAATAGTATCACGGTGAGACAACTTGAGGATGAGTTGTCGGTATAGCTGCGGTGTAGATAAGAAGTGACTTGACTTGGTTGCTTGTCTATCTTTGATGCGTCTCGGCGTATTGATGGATCACGGTGAGATGAGTTCTTCTATCGACCGTCGTGAAGAACCTAGATCTCGGAGACTTACGTTGGTCTAAACTTCGATAAGGTATTAGATGAGTATGAGTTCTTGACCATCACTTTGACTTGCTATGAGTGAGGGTTACATGAGATAACCCAGATTCTCTGCATCTTGGGTGGTGGCGATCTTGTATGTCATGCTAGTTACGTGTCGAGTCACCGTATCCGTTTAGGATGATGGCGTCCCTTAAGGAGCTCAAAGGTTTATTGTACTAAACCACGCAGTTGAGTTATCTCAAGTACAATAATAAGGTTGAGTGGTACTACTTAAGGAATTAAAGATATTAATTATTTTAAGCAATCGAGCAGCGTAAATAATTAATGGACGTCTGATATCTTAAATACGGGGATTCGTAAAGTCTAAGTGCAAGCCCGACTCACCTTCGGTAATAAATGGGTAAGTCAGCATTTATTCTCTAGTGGCATGAATAAATGTTTATGAATTAATTTATGTTCTGGGCTGAACATAAGATAATTAATTTATTTGAGGCCCATCTTTATTCCTTGCATTTGATCCCTGGGCTGGCCCATCCAGGCCTGTTGGCTAAGGGAAAATCGTCCCTCTCTCTATTAGAGTCCCACTGGGACTCAGCTTGATCCTCTCTATCTTAAGTGATAAGATTATATTTATTAGATATGCATAAATCCTATCTTGATAGGGTTTAGGGATGTATTATAAATATAAGGTGAGAGATAAAATCAAGGCTAATGTTCAAGCAATATTTTCGAGAATTATACTTCCCAAAAGTGTGAGAATTTTGAAAATTGTGAGAGAGAGGAAGAAGGCGTTTTCTATAGTACTCTCCATAGATTGTCCTCACTCGGCATTGGAGTTTAGGCAAGCGGGATCTGATCAGGAAGATCAAAGCACGAGTCTTGATCTATTCATCCCCCGACAGATTCACGGTAAACACGAGAAAACTCCTACGTGTTGCAATTAATTATATAGGTGCATGCTAGGAATATAATCAATGTATGGTGAATTAAACATCCAAGATAGATCCTCGGGAGAGGGTTAAAATCAGATTTTCCTACACTATGTACGAGAAATTGTTCGCTTACATGGAGTGTCGATGTCAATTACATCCGATCGTGATACCAAATTTACCTCGCGGTTTTGGACGACTTTTCAAAAAGAATTGGGTACTCGATTAAATTTCAGTATCGCCTTTCATCCACAGACAGATGGCCAAACCGAAAGGACAATTCAAACGTTAGAAGATTTGCTTCGAACGGTAGTGCTCGACCGGGGAGATCAATGGGAACAGATCTTACCATTGATCGAATTCGCCTATAATAATAGTTACCAAGCTACGATTAACATGGCTCCCTACGAAGCGCTATATGGCAAGAAGTGCAGATCACCCATTTATTGGGATGAAGTTGGAGAAAGGAAGATTCTTGGCCCTGAAGCGATAGACGAAATGGTCCAGATAGTACGACAGATAAAGAAAAGAATGAAAGAAGCTCAAGATGAGCGTAAATCTTACGGCGATAATCGTTGTCGTAATTGAAATTGAGTAGGATACAAAGTTTTTCTTAAAGTTTCCCCAACTAAAGGAGTTCATCGCTTTGGAATAAAAGGGAAACTAAAGCCACGATTTATTGGACCTTATGAAGTGCTGGAAAGAATTGGGCCAGTGACTTATAGGTTAGCGTTGCCACCTAACTTCCCTAACGTATATGATGTCTTCCACGTTTCCCAACTCAGAAAATACGTGTATGACCCAACACATATCCTTCATTATGAAGAAATAGTTCCTGATGCTGATTTGAGCTATGAAGAAAGACCCGAATGCATTCTGGACCGAAAAGAACAAAAGTTAAGGGATAAGATTATTCCTTTAGTAAAAGTTCTGTGGAATCATCACGGTCCAGAAGAAGTGACGTGACAACTAGAAGAACAGATGAATGAGAAGTACACCGACTTGTTTAACATGGTACTAAATTTCGGGGACAAAATTTTTTTAAGGGGGAGGGAATGTAGTGACCCGAAAAATCTTTAGTATTAATTAGAGGTTAATTAAGTATAATTAGGGGCCTAAAAGCTATTAATTTCATAAGAAGGAATAAAGAGGTATAAAAGGGGTTATTAATCGATAGAAATTCGATTATTTCTCAATGGAAGGATATGAGATTAGAAAATGTAGAGATTAATTAGAAATGAGTTTTATTATGATAAAATGTGAATTATGTGTTTATTAATGTGTGTTTGTATGAAAAATGCTATTAAATGGAAATTTTGCTATAGAATGCATTAATTATTTTATATGGACTTTTTCTTATAAAATAAAATGAATTATGGTTCAAGCCATTAATTTACTTGAATAAATATATTTTATTACTATTTAGTGACAAAGGAATTTTTGGGCATAATTTTCGAAATTTAAGGAATTAATTATCATTATTTGAAATTTTAACTTATGAAAGTAATTAATTTATATTTATACCTATATGAATTTAATTCCAATATTTTGGAAATAATTGTTTTGGATTTTTATAATAATGAGAAAAATTAGTTTAAGCTATTAAAATATACTAAGATATAACCTTAGTAAATTTAGAGGTGTAATTATAAATTTCATTGGAATTTGTGTTTAATTAGGATAAAATGAATACAAAATTACATTAAAATGCAAATACATATTCTAGAAATATATACATAGTATAAGATTTGTCTTCCACCTTATTTCTCCCACCAATTTCGGCACCCACACAAACATACACACACAAATTTTAATTTTCACTTCTAATCCCAAATTTAAGTGTTAAAGTGCTAGTAAATCACTCCAAGCAAGGTAATGACTTTATTTAACATAAGTTTTTATGATTTAAATTGATGAATATTATGTTCTAAATTCCTAGGGTTTTCAAAAATTAGGAGATTGATTTTAAGGTTGATTTGTTTAAATTTTGTTATGTTTATTGAAATAATTATGTTCATGAAGCTTAATTAACGTATGCTATGGTTTTAAATTCATTAAATTCATGAAATTGAAAAATTAAAGAATCATTCATAAACCCTAAATTTTGGTATGTGAATCCTATGTTATAAATTAGTTGAATTGAGCTTAGATATATGTTTAGAATTGGAAATGAACAACATGTGATCAAAGAAATAAAAATTAAACCATGTTTGCTAAATTTTCTAAAAATTTCGAAAATAAGGAACAATAAGAACCTAGGGTTTTTGATTTTATTTAGTCAAATTGACATGATATTTGAATCTTAGGATATAAATAATGCATAAAATGAATTTATAGGAATTTAATTCAACTATATGTATAATGTCCAAATTTTCGAAAATGAAGGGGACTTCATGAACTTTGATTTCTTGATTTTATTTGATGTATTTGATATAATATTTGAGATCTATGATGAAAATAATGCTTAAGTTGAATTTATAAGAATTTATGGACATAAAGTGTGAAAATTAGAAAATTAAAGTTTAGTAAAAGTTATGATTTTATGTGATGAATTTGAGTTAAGAATGGAAGTGAACTTGGATTGATGATCAATGATACTAAATGAGTATAATTATGAGATATTTGATGTTAAATGGAATTTAGAGTGTAAAACTTTTGGAATTTTCTATATATGTGGTTGAAGGACATTAGGCGATTAACTTGTAAATGAATGAGTTAAGCTTGTTTTAAGTTCCTAAGTGCATATTTAAGTATATGGTGATGATATTGAGGAGTTTGGGATGAAATTTGATGAGTTTGGATTATTTGGGCTATTCATTTTATAAATGTTACTCTGCCGAAATTTCGGTAGAATTTGTTATGAAAAAAAAGACGTTTTGAATTTACTAATCGATAAACTATTGATAATTAGTTAAATGAATAAGGAAGGGTTGCTAAATTCAATAATAATCTTATTTTACAAGGAACGAGCAAAGGCAGTCGAGACGTGAAGAACGAAAAAGCGGCGTTTTGGAGTAATCGTTTAAGGTGGGTAATGCATTGTAAATCGTTTTTTTTAAATAAAGTTAATGTTATGCTTTGAAATTTCTGATATTGTGAAATTATTTTCAATCACCACATCATGAATATGTTTAAAATGAATGGTTTACCACATTGTGGGTATGATGACGATTTACTGTCTATGGTAGGAAGCTGTTATATCTCGTGCACGGAGTTATGGTCGTGAGCTTGCAAATGTAGGCCGACCATGGTGTTGGGGAGGAGGCCTACTTCCCATTACCGTATAGCGTAGATAGGGTATGACCGTAGTTGAGATCCTTGGGACCAACTCGCGTATGTGATGCCGGTATGTTTCAAGAAAAAAAAGAAAACGTGGTGATATAATAATGAATGATTTTATTGAAACAATTATTCCAGTGCTTTCTAGATTCTCATTTGAAAGAAAGTTATAAGTTTTGAAAGTTATGTTTGGCATTTACTCTTGAGTACTCTTTAGTACTCATACCCGAAAGACCTTTTATTTGATGCAGGTTGAGCGTGGAAGAGGTGTGGACTTGGATCTGAGCTTAGTTATTTCCTTTTTGTTGTACATATTTGTGCCTGAATGTCGTGTCTTCACACATGACATTCACTACTCTTCCGCTGTCAACTTTTGAAAGCCCTAATTCATACTTTTGAAAAACCTTGTAAATAGTTGAATATATATATATATATATATATATATATATATATATATATATATATATATGCATTGTAGAGGCTGTGTCCTCACTTGTTATTATTGCCATTGTTGGTTATTTTCTGTGTGCATGTTGGTTTATCCATAATTTAGAGGTTATGCTGCCCGTATGTTGAATATTTTATATCATATAAACCCCTTCAGTTGTCCAAATTTTTAATGCATAATCAGTCACGGCCTGATTAGTTGATTAATTATTTAATTAATTGGTTGGGTCGTGACAGTCCGTGCGTGGTTTTGACGATTTGGCCCGTTCTTCATCGCCTGAAACCCGAATTAGGATCCGTTTTCGCCAACGGACTCCTATCGAGATGCACTTCAATATACTTATCCTTGGTAGATCCATTTCATCTTATTTGATGCCATTTTCCTGCAAAACATCGAAACTAACCAAATAAGTCCGAATCGATAAATAATAATCAAACCAACGGCAAAAAGAGAATAAATCATGAGAAACAATATGCACAAAGATATGTCAATCGTTGTCTTATGTCAATTGTTGTCTAAAAGCCCCTATCACCAAATCAAATTCGGGATGGTCTCGCATGCGGCTCCAGTGAGACCATCCCTAATTAATAATTTTAATTAATTAATTAACGTGCTTAATTGAGACCATCCCTAATTAATTAATTAATTAATTAATCTTAATTAATTTTAATTATAAATTAATAAATAATAATTTTAAATTAATAAATCCTATTTGGAATTAATAAACCCTATTTTGAATTAATAAACCCTAATTGGAAATAATAAACCCCAATTTTGAATAATAAATCTTAATTGTGAATTAATAAACCCTAACTTTGAATTAATAAACCCTGCTTGTGTATTAATAAATCTTAATTATAAATTAATAAACCTCAATTATGAATTAATAAACCATGATTGTGAATTAATAAATTCTAATTTTGAATTAAAAATTATAATTAAAAATTAATAAATTTAATTATACATTAACAAAATCTAATTATCCTTACTCACTACAATTAGTATATAATTTTTTTAACAAAAAAACAAGGGTGAGTTCACGATGAGCGGAACTCACCCAAGTTTTTGTCATCAAATTCTAGAAATATTGTCTTTCCCAAATCTTGAACTCGAGATTTTGAAAACGTAGCTCCACCAAGGATTTTTTTTTCTTTTTTCCTGCATCAACCTTTGTTACACATGAATAGAAATTTGTTTTGATCACACATTCAGATATAAAAATCATAAAAAATAAAAAAAATATTGTGAGAGAGAGAGAGAAGTGCAAGTCATATAGTGGACATTCAGTTTGCAGCTTGGCAATGGAGGTAGCTACATTGTATTGGAGGCACCGTCTTTTTCCCGTTTTTATGAATCTTTAAGCGCACGCTCATCCATTAATGTTGAACTAAAGCCAAAAGCTGCTTGTTCTAAAAGGGGAAGCTCTCTCCCAGAGAGTCCCACACCCCAACCCCATGAGAATGTGAGAGGTTAAATCACGGTGATTCAACGGTTAAAAAGACAGGAGGACTTTACCTATACTATGCTTTAATTTTGCCGCTGACGTTGCTGCCTCACTAAAAGATTATCAATTCGTCAAGTTCTGTATTTCTTAATTTATTTGTTTATGTATACAATGTAGTATCATTATTATACAAAAGGAAAAAAAGAAAAAGAAAAAAGACACACGCAAACAACTTAGAAATCAAATCTTAATTGACCACTTTATTTAATTGTATTAGGCACTAGGCAGTTTCCTTATGAGCAGACTAACTAGAGCTGAAAGGGCATATGTGCGCTTTACCAAAATGAAGCCCAAAAAAATATCATAATTGGGCCCTCTTGCTACAATACAATTAGGACCCTAATTAAAGAACTTCAAGATGATTTAATTGATAAATAGTTGTGTGTATGTATTAATCATAATAATTAATAAGGTTACAAAAGTAATTTTTTTTGGTATATATAATTTGCCGACTGAGAAACTTTTAAAAAATTAGAGGAATTCTGATTTAATTGGGTATTAATCGTTGAAATCGTCATCAAAAACAAAGGCGGCATATTGATGTTCCAGGTTGATTAATTTGCTTACGGTTCTGTTTCCCTTGTCTCACATCTGTCCACCAGTTAGCTCAACTTTCCTCATCTATTAGGAGAAATGCTTTTGAAGGTAAATAAAAATATGTTGCTATAGTTTCTCCTTCTAATAAATGTTATGTTCCAACACAAAAACTTATAATCATACTATCTAGCATCCATCCGAAAGTACTCAGATGCAAATGTATTAAGCATTTCATATGCAATTTTAATTAGAGAAGTATGGACACGGTCAAGATCCGGTTCCGGATACAAGGACCATATAACAATTTTTCACCCGTCACACGAATCCGACATGATTCCTTAACACCTCAGAAATCTTGTTGATTCACACATATGTGTTTGGAGTTGGAGCAGATCCAATGATCCTCGTACCTCGTTCACTCCTGCTGTTTTGTGAGAATTTGAGGCTCGCCTTGTGGAACCCTTTCTCTTGCTCCGCCGGCGTCCATTCCGACATGTAGTAGTCCTCCTCCGTCGTGCCCTCCGATGGCGGCCACAACATCCCGCCCCACTGAGGGAAGTGAATCAACGTTATGACAAGGGTGCAAGCTATAATCATCACTCCCATCAATGTTATGCCTGTTTCGGTGGAGTACCGAGATCCTCGGAAGAAGATCACTTGTGTCAGGACGGCACCGACATTGCCGCCGCCGCCGGTCATCCCGGATATGATGCCAAGCGACCTAATTAAGATAACATAGTTATATAAGTCAAAATTACAAATAATTAATATATTCGATTTTTGCCAACCAGCTAGTAACTACACCTTTTATAGGTCATGCATTTGGCAGTCGTGTTATATCCGAACCCGATCATGCGACTGTTTACAATTCCATACACATCTTATAATTAAAAGGTATCATTTACATTCAAGAAAAATAATATTTATACTGAATAAATAGTATCAATATTCGCACATGAGACCATCACTTCTCACAATCCTTTTTTCTGATTATTTTAGAAATTAACAAGTGCATATGACCAAAAATCACATAATAGGATCGGGAAATGATTTCAAGATTTACGACCAGTGACCGAGAACGATAGACAGAGAGTAATAAGTAGCTTCAAGTTAACAAAAAGAAACATATAAAGAGACAAAAGTGACGATAATTTCTACGTTCCACTCCTATCCGAATATTTTAATATAAGCTAATAAATTTTAATCAACATTTATTATTAAAAATTTGAAATTTAAATTAATTATTTGATAATCAATCCTAATAATTAATTATTAACTTTTAAATTGAAATTAAATATTAAAAAATGATCATATGCACTAATTATGTACAATCAATCTTGTTTCATTTTCAGTTCCTTTTTCAAAAAATATCTTTTTTTCTTCCACGAGAAAGTAATATCAAAGAAAAAAAGATTAAAAAAAACGCACATTTCAACTTACTTGATACACTACTATTAAGTTTGATACTCATAATAAAAGCACACGTAACACAAACTCAGAAATGCTACGAGAGATTTGGGACAAGAAATGCTACGAGACCTCGGGTAAAAAAATGGTTACCTTCTCGACACGAACGGAACGACCCCGAAGGTCAGCCCGCACGCAGCCTGAACGAAGACGGAGAAGACGAGCAGCACCACCACCGACGCCGCCAACGACCCCACCTTCCCCAACAAGATGCAGAAAAGCCCACCCAACGTCTGCACCACCCACAGAGTCCACAACCTCCCCCTCATCCCAAACCTCCTCGCCATGAAATCCGACAGCATTCCGCCGCCAGGCCTCGACACCAAATTCGCCAGCCCAAAGCTCGCCGCAATCGTGCCGGCGGTGTGCAGGTTCACGTCGAATCTGTCGTAGAAATACTGCGCGATGATGTTGTCGATCGTCAGCTCCACACCGAAGCAGTAGCCGTAGGTTAAGGCCAGAATCCACCCTCTATAATTGGTCACGGCGTGGGAGAGGATTTTATCGAAGCTATCTTTGTGTTTGTCGCCGGATTTCTGCAGCTTCGCATAGTCGCCGTCGGGGAGGTCTTGGCCGAGGAAGAATATGCCGTAGGCGGAGAGGGTTTGGAAGAGGCCGGGGATGAAGAAAGCGATGCGCCATGCCGTGAATTTCGCGGCGCCGGCGCGGATGATGAGGTCGAAGACGAGGGGCATGATGAGCTGGGTGGCACCGCCGCCGAGGTTGCCCCAGCCGCCGGCGACACCGTTGGCCGTTCCGACGACCTTCGCGGAGAAGAGGGAGCTCATCCAGAACTGGGTGGAGACGAAGGTGGCGAGGGAGAAGCCGGTGAGGAAGCGGAGGAGGAGGAAGGAGGCCGGGGAGGCGGCGAGGGAGGTGCAGAAAACGGCGGGGGCGGTGGCGAGGATGAGGGCGGCGGAGGCCAGGCGGGGGCCGAAGAGGTCGCAGGCGGTCCCCATCGCGATTCGGGCGAAGACGGCGCCGCAGACGGCGGCGATGCCGGCGTTGCCGATGTCGGTGGCGGTGAGGTCGAGGTCGTCGCGGATGACGGGGAGGAGCGGCGGCGCGGCGAAGGTGGAGACGAAGCAAGTGAAGAAGGAGATCCACGAGAGGTGGAATGCGCGCATGTGCGGCGCCGCGGCGGAGAATAGCCGGAATTCGGTGGCTTTGTGCTCAGAATCTACGGGAAGAGCGAACCTTTTTGGAGATTCTTCCACAGGAATCTCCATTTTTCGGACTATGGCCACTAAACTCTAGTTTAGACTCTTTTGAAAAAATATTAATATCTTGGCTTGGTCTTATATAAAACATTCATATGCACCGTCGATTTTATTTCGACTAATAAGTTAAAGATTTTGTCAGTCTGGGCCAGTGTGGCCCGCAACCAAGACTGTCGTACCATATTTCGACACTAATATGATATTAATATTATGTAGTTTTGTCGGTAATATTTTCACACATCTCACATTAAGGCCCTGTTTGGTAGTTAAGATAAGTCCTAGATAACTAACACATCTAGCCTTATCCGTTTGTTTGGTATCATATATTACTATCTTCCAGGTCCGACTTTATTTCTAAGCCCGGTTTTAATTTACTGTTCATCTTTAGTATATGTAACTATAGCATAACTCCAGTTATGTTCCCATTCCTCAACATTAATATAGATTACTTACAACCAAGACAATACTACCCCCTTTGAATTTTGCCCCAAAAAATTATCCTCCACTTTTAATCATCTTCTGCGGTGTTTCACTTTTTGCGGCTGCCGCAGTAGCCTAGGATCCCGTGGTCTCGATTATTCCATCGAGCTTCAACGGCTTGAAGAGCGCTCCCATCTCTCTTCGGCTCTACAAACGCTCATCTCTCTTCTACTCTACAAACCTGAAACCCAACGTTGGATTTTAGCTAGGAATTATAAACTAAAACTCAACGTTGGGTTTTAGCTTTGCTCTAAAGAGCTGTGACCATAAAGATCTTTGGCTTCTTCTTAGCTTTGCTCCCCTCTCTCTATCTCTAGACCTCTATTCACGGTTTTGCTGTGCGTATCTGCGTGTGTGAGTAAAATAGAAAGCAAAAAGGTAGAGAAAGAATCTAATGGAGTACGAGAGGATACACAAAGTTCGGTATTCCAATTTTTCACGATTATCATATCTTCTATCGCATACATGCATTTCTCGTTCTTTTCCTTAGAGTCGTTGTTTCATCATCGATATATTTCTCTCCTATGGGTTAGTTATCCTTTGAAATTTGATGTTTTCTGATCCTAGCACACCAATTGCTTGATTAATGGTTTCGAGAAAATCACCATATGCTTAAAAAAAAATTACAATGAGGTTACAATTATTTCATTGTTCAGGAACTAGAAGGGCGCGCGATGTGCAATTGTTACCATTTCTTGATATATCTATTCCACATCCTGATGTGTTGAGAGCTCGAAGAAACCAATGAGGTTACCATTGTCATTTTGATTTGTTTTGGAGGATACAATTGTAATTTTATATTTAATCTTGTTTTTTAACTAGTCTACCAAATAAATAAAGATTGTTATCTATATTTTATATCTTATCTACCAAACAACAAGATACAATACCAATTTCTCACATTATCTACGATACACATCTGATCCTTATCTATCTTGATATATCTAAACATATATACATAAGAGTATATCTTATGTTATCACAAATTTTTTGTCAAGTATAATGTGAATCATCGGTTTTGATTCATTAACATCTAAATTATAAGAGAAAATTATATAAATTTATCTCTGAATAATTTTTTCGTTTTCTAAAAGTTAAGTAGGATCATCATAAATATTGTGTGACTTTATATAAAAATACACGTGTAAAGATAATAATTAAAGTCTAATATTTTTAAAAACTTGGAAAGTTAAACATATACCATCAAAAATTTCAGTTTACACATGCATTGTAACATCAAATTCACGAAGATTCTATTGATCAATTTTCGAGTACCATAAATTTTGTCTGTTGATAACGTTTCTTGTAATTTATGTATTTGTTGACCATCTATAATTCATGATGTAATTGAAAATATAATTATAATTTAAAATAAATTGGAGTAATTGGACTCTAATAGATAAGTTACAAGAAAAAAAGAGTTAGATCAAAGTTGAAAAACAGCGTGTTCCTCGCCAAATTCGTGCATTTTCAAATCTAACAATCTTGTACAAGTGACCTCTTTGAAAATACGAAGGGTTTCAAAAGGCTCAAATTGGATGACTTATCGCCGAGTCACATTGAGTATTTGCTCCTTTTACATAAATATTGAATTTTGGGTATTTGAATTTGGTTTCGAAGGGAGAAAATTTTGGTTTTGAAGTTCGATTATTAAGCGTTTGAAAGTGGTGTGAAGTTTCAAAGGTTTCTGCGCGGTGAGAAAGTGATGCATGATTTGTCTTTTCCGTTGACTTTGGAAGTTTAGGACAGAACCGAGGAGTTCAAGTCAAATGTGCATTTCTCTAGAGAGAGATTCTTATTTGATACCGTAGAATTTTCTACCACGTATGTAATGACGGTTGAGCCCTCCTCCACTTTTCCTTGACCAGAAATACTATAACTGTCGGCATTTGCTAATGATGTCATCAACCTTTAAAATACACGTGCTAAGAAAATGTATGCTTTATTCTTAATTATTGTATAAATTTTTTTAAAAAAATTATATTGATAACAAGATAAAATTGAAAACTTGACATTATTTTATCAGAAATTTCGCAAATAGAATACTTATTCATTTTCAACTATGACGTTTGTTTATTCAGGAACAATTGAAGTAGCCAAGTAGGTGAAAGAAAGAGGATATTATAGAGATACTGAGATCAAGACGAAGGGAGCCATGGTGCCGAGGTGCCGAAGACGAAGGGAGCCATGGTGCCGAGGTGCCGAAGTGCCGAGGTGCCGAAGTGCCGAAGTGATGAAGATGATGCCGAAGTGTTGAAGTGCCGAAGTGATGAAGATGATGTGCATGAGTCTTTGAGTACCAAGTGATGAAGATGATGCCGAGGTGCCGAAGTAGTGAGATGGTGCCGAGGTGATGAAGATGGTGCCGAGGTGGTGCGAAGTGTGTGTGCATAGTATGCAGCACGCATGGTCTGCAGCGTGTGGAATGCATGATGTATAGCATTGCCACGTGGAATAATTGAACCGTAATCTGTTCGTTAGTTTGTTACGTTTCTGTTTTAGAATAGCTGCTATTTCCTTTCCTATATAATGTAGTAACTGTTCATTTACTTCGGTGATGAATATATGAATAAGAAAACCATTATCCCTTCTTTCTGCACTTCTCTTGTATTTCTATGGTTTTCTACATGGTATCAGAGCCATGCTAGATAATTGTTTACGCGCCTAACATAAATGGTGAAAACAAGAAGAACGGCATGGAATTTATTAGCTGAAGAAGAGAGTGCATATCAAGAAGAGGAAGAAGAAGAGAGAGCTGAAGGAAGCTCAAGTTCTTCGCATAATCGAAGGAATACAGAGACTGAAGGTGATCGAATGGATGATAATCAAATCAGAGAGGTTCTACAGATGTATAATGGAGATAATCCAGGTATGCAACTGGTATCATTTCAATTGAATGGGAGTAATTTCCTGAATTGGAGTAGGTCGATAAAACGAGCGCTAGGAGCAAAAAGTAAATTAGAATTTCTGGATGGAAGCCTACCAAAACCAGCTTCAATTTCTCCTCATTACAAAGCATGGATTAAGGCTGATTATATGATATCCTCATGGATCATAAATTCGATATCGAAGGAGTTGATAGATTCATTTGTTCACATCGATAACACTAAAGATCTGTGGGATGCTATTAACCATAGGTTTGGGAAAAGCAATGGCCCCAAGATAGCACGATTACAGAGGGAAATCAGTGCATACTGTCAAGGTAATCAAAGTGTGCTAGTTTATTTCAATAAGCTTGCTACCATGTGGAGTGAGCTTGAAATGGTGTTGCCACCATTAATATGCAAATGTGATGCGAGGCATGCGGCAAATGAGAGAGAGGAGAATCAAAAACTGATGCAATTCCTAAATGGATTAAATGATGGATACGATAATACTAGGAACCAGATTTTGTTCCTAGATCCTCTTCCAAATGTGGATAGAGCTTATTCAATGATCTTACAGATTGAAGAGCAAAAGATGTCTGTGGAAAATTCTTTTAATTCCAGCAATTCAGTAGCTATGAATGCCAATTATCAACATAACAACAAATGATTAAGTAACGAGAGAGCTTATACATTCAAAGGAAGACGAAGCAAAGAAGAAAGAATGCGTCTGTATTGCAGTTACTGCAATAAAAATGGACATGAGGAAAAGGAATGTTTTAAGCTCCATGGATTTCCGGACTGGTTCAAAAAATCGAAGGATGCAAGAGGAAGACTAAAGGCAAATTTTGCAGAAAGTTGTTTCATGACCAACAAAGAAGATGATGCAGAGATGTCTAATGAAAAGATTGGATCCAATGCGATTATTGGTAAGATGATAAAGAAAGAACTTGCCAAGTATATGGGAAAATTGGGAAATGAAAGACAAGATGAACCAGTGAAGTCTAACTACAATGCAAATATGGTGCAGAATGATGTTGATTGCTATAAGGTTTCAATGGACATTATGCATTTGGAATCCTAGATGGAATGGACAAAACAGTTGGATAATTGACTCGGGGCAGTACTCACATTTGTTGTAACTTCGAATTGATGAGAACAAAGATTAAACTTGAAATGCCACAGAAAATTCATCTTCCTGATGGCAGTGTCAAAGAAGTGATGTTCATAGGGGAAGTTGAGATCAACGAAGACATTACACTGCATAATGTTCTTCTCGCGCCAGCATTTACGCATAATTTGATATCGATTGCTCAACTAATACAGGAAAATTCAGCTAAGTGTGTGTTCTTTGGAACGCACTGCAGCATCCAAAGGTTGAACTCAAACTACACTATGGGAATGGCAGAAGGCGTGGGAAATCTATATGTCATCCGAAGGGAGAACGGGTGCAACACTGTTTCGATGAAACCTGTATCTGAGGTGGAAAAGTGGCATAGGATGCTTGGCCATCCGTCTACGCAAACAATGGAACACATGGCAAAATTTAAAGGAAAGATTTCAGCTAGTGATCTTCAAGCTTTAAAGGAATGTGAGGTATGTGCTCGATCAAAACAGACTAGATTAAACTTTCCTGTTTTGCATAGAAGAACTACATCCTTATTTGAGATCGTGCATGCTGATGTATGGGGGCCATATAATATGGAATGTGTTGATAATGTTAGATTCATGGTGACGTTGGTGGAGGATTATAGTAGGGTCACTTGGACGTATTTGATAAGCACGAAAGATCAAGTTTATTCTGTGGTAAAGCAATTCATTAATATGGTGAAAACTCATTTTGAGAAATCCATTAAGTATATACGTTCGGATAATGGATCGGAGTTCGTGAATAAGAACATGGATGATCTATTGGTAAACCATGGTATTATCCATCAGAGAACATGTGTATACTCACCTCAACAAAATGGGATTGTTGAACGTAGACATAGGAGTTTACTTCAAATAGCGCGCGCATTAATGTTTGAAAGCAACCTCCCTCAAAAATTTTGGTCATATGCTCTCCTTATGGCAACGTGGTTGTTAAACCGAATGCCTAGTCAAGTTCTAGAATGGAAATGCCCATTTACTTTGTTATATGGGAAAGAACCAGCTTTGGACAAAGTTTATTCATTTGGTTGCCTCGCATATGCAGTTGACACATCTCCAAATAGATCAAAATTTGATAGTCGTTGCTTGAAGTGTATATTCTTGGGTTATGCTGCTTTTCACAAGGGTTTTATACTGTTTGACATGGACAACTCTCAGGTGTTCATTGGAAGGATGTGAAATTCATATGCTGCAATTATCCCTTCCAGAATTCTACTCAGAACACAGTGGAGTTCCATGCAGAAGCCAGTGCTTCACAAGAGCAGAATAAGGTTGCTACTGATTATCCTTGTGTGCCTTCTGAGGAGGTTACTGAAGACACTAATCCATGCTCAACCTTACCTACTCAGAATACCGATTCTGCTTTAGATGCTGAAGTCAGTGTGCAGATTCCAACTAAAGCGCGTTCTAGGAAGGTTAAGCCTCCTGCATGGCTAAATGATAACATTCTTGATGGTGATGTTTCAGCTTCACACACTACTCTTTCTAATTCTGTGATGAGCCCTCCCACATTTTCATACTGTGTCTCTCCTCACATCACTCCACAGTACACAGCCTTCCTCATAAAGGTTAACAATATTCAAGAACCTACTTCGTATAAAGCAACAAGCTTGGATGCCGACTGGGTTGCAGCAATGCAGAAGGAACTTGATGCCTTAGAATGCAATGAAACATGGATCATTGTGGATTTGCCATATGGGAAGAAGCCGATTGGATGCAAATGGGTGTACAAAGTTAAACTTTGTGCTGATGGAACCATTGATAGATATAAAGCGCGGCTAGTTGCAAAGGGCTATAATCAAGAGTTGGTATTGATTATATAGAAGTGTTCTCACCAGTTGCTAAGCTTGTTACTGTGAGGTTTTTAATTTCTATAGCAACTATTAACAACTGGCCAATCCACCAAGTCGACGTGAATAATGCGTTTCTGCATGGTTTCCTTCATGAAGACATATACATGACACCACCTCCCGGGTATACCAAGGCAAAGCCAGGACAGGTGTGTAAGCTTATGAAAAGCTTGTATGGGTTGAAGCAAGCTTCGAGGGAATGGAACACTGAGTTCTGTTCGAAGTTGTTCAGTTTTGGGTTTACTTAGTCACCACATGATCATTGTCTTTTTACGAAGGGATCGGGTGATTCATTTACATGCTTACTTGTTTACATTGATGATATATTGATTACAGGAGCTAATGAGGTTATTATTAACGAAGTCAAGACATACTTAGACAAAGCCTTTTCAATCAAGGATCTAGGGTCAGCCAAGTATTTCTTGGGCATTGAGATTGCTCGTGGGGTTGAAGGTAACTCTTTGAATCAGCGAAAGTATATCTTGGATCTTGTTGAATCTGCTGGGCTTATTGGGTGTCGGCCTACAACAACACCTCTCCCCAGTGGTCATACATTGTCGAGTTCATCATCCATTCCGATGGCTAATCCAGATTCTTATCGAAGACTGGTGGGTAAGCTTCTTTATTTGAACCTTACTCGACCAGATGTCAGCTATGCTACTCAACAATTGAGTCAATTTGTTTCTTCGCCATGTCAACATCACTGGGAAGCTGCCCTTCATGTTCTCAAATACCTGAAGGTTGTCCTTCTCTTGGTTTATTCTTTCCTTCATCCAGCTCGCTCACACTCACAGGTTATTGTGATGCCGACTGGGCATCTTGTCATGCTTCTCGTCGTTCACTGACTGGGTATTGTGTGTTTCTTGGAAAATGCTTGATTTCTTGGCGTTGTAAGAAACAGACTACAGTATCTATTTAAATCTGTGGTGAATATAGATCTCTCAACATCACGGTTCGGGAGATTCTTTGGATTTCTTATCTGTGCAGTGATTTTTCTATTAATCTGCCTCGTCCAATTCCACTTTATTGTGACAATCAGGCGGCCATTCATATTACTAAGAACCAGGTTTTCCATGAACGAACGAAACATCTCGACATAGACTGTCATTTCGTTCGTGCTCACTACAAGGCTGGTTTTGTCCTTCCTACTTATCTGCCTACTACTTTTCAACTTGCCGACATGTTTACCAAAGCTTTAGCTGGACCTCGTTTTCACTTCCTATTATTCAAGCTTGGCCTTGTGGATATCCACCGTGCCCAGCTTGCCAGGGGGTATAGAGATACTGAGATCAAGACGAAGGGAGCCATGGTGCCGAGGTGCCGAAGTGCCGAAGTGCCGAGGTGCCGAAGTGCTGAAGTGATGAAGATGATGCCGAAGTGCTGAAGTGCCGAAGTGATGAAGATGATGTGCCGAAGTGCTGAAGTACCGAAGTGATGAAGATGATGCCGAGGTGGTGCGGTGTGTGTGCATAGTATGCGACGCATAGTGCTGCGGCGTGTGCAATGCATGATGTATAGCATTGCCACGTGGAATAATTGAACCGTGTCTGTTTGTTAGTTTGTTACGTTTACATTTTAGAATAGTCGCTATTTCCTTTCCTATATAATGTAGTATCTATTCATTTACTTCGGTGATGAATATATGAATAAGAAAACCATTATCCCTTCTTTCTGCACTTCTCTTGTATTTCTATGGTTTTCTACAGATATGAAATCCTTGAGTTATTCTTGCCGTCAAAATCCCACATTACTTATATACAATTTTTAATTTACAAATATGAACATCGTTGTTATTATAATATTTCTTTTTGAGATAAACCAAGCATTAATTAGTACCGAGTAAATCCCAAAACTATACTGACCAATTGTAAATAGTCGAAACTTTCATCTACTCCCTTGTTCCAAAAAGAAAAAGAAAATGAAAACTCTAATTCAGGAGCCTCTACATCCTAACTATATAAGAATATGAGAATATAAATTACATGGAAGATCTTCATTCGAAAGCCCCACATACCTGTCTCATGAGAATGTGAGAGATAAATCACAGTGATTTAATTAACGATTAAAAAATTAAAAGAACTTTATCTAGTATCCAAAAGAAGTCACTCTAAAGAAGGTGAAATTCTCACACCGTAGTTGCTAGAATTTGATCTTTTGATCCTTATTTCAAATCTGTTAACTCTTAATCAACTTAGTTAAACTCGTAAAGACAAACGTTCATCTACTCCCACGTTTGACTTGTGGATGATTCAAGATTTCTTTAGGAGTGAGCAAAAAAAAAAAAATCCAAAAATCGAATATCGATTCGAGCCAAATCGAAATTTAAAATTCGGTTCGGATCGGATCAGATTGAAAATTTTCAGATTTTTGGATAGGATCGGATTGGATTTTTAAATCCAAAAAATCCAAAATTCGAATAATATATAATTTATATATAAAAATAATATTTATTTAGATATTTTTAAATTTAATATAAATATATATAAGAATTAACAAAAATTGGTTTCAAATTTTTGGTTTTTTCATAATTTCGGATTTTTCTGTTCGATTCGGATTTTTTTATAAAAAATTCAGATTTTCGGATTTCGATTTTTCGGATATTTGGTTCGAATCGGATTTTTTCTCTCTCAAAATTCTGATTTTCGGATCGGTTAGGATTAAACAAAAATTCTAACCGAAATCCGAATACTCACCCTAGATTTCTTGGTGGGAGAGGGTGTTTTGGTCATTTTGAAGTAGTTAAGTGCTCGTTTGGATGAAATCAATTAATATATTTGTAAAATGGGTAAATGGGATATTCTTGGTGGATAATGAATCTTGGGAGCATCTAATAAACAATTAATGAATTCAGCGTCGCCCTGCGTCGTTGTATATGGCTTCTTTTTACTTGCGTTTTTGGAGGTCGCGTGAAACTAGATCCACCATTAGTTTTGTCAAGCTTGGATTTATTCATTCAATCTATGACTTAAATGAGATATCGTAGAATACTATATTATTTTTAGAAATTATTTCATATATTAATTTTATTTTATCATGTTGTATCAACATGAATTTAATGCCGTGAGTCTAAACACGACACAATAATAGAGATGTCAGATTCTACGACTTGGCAAGCAGGTCAATTGGGACGAGCCATCACATTTGGGCCAAATCGGACAAAGAATTTAATGTAATGAATAAAAAATGAGCTCGAAAATGTTAGTAGGAACCATAAACATTTAGTTTGTAAGGCTAATATTAACATAGCTTGTTGTTATTCTTTGAAATTAAATAACACATATTAATAACGCAATATCTCGGCTTGTTGGCCCAAAGTCCGAGTGGTCCGACATGTCAAGTGGAGGGACTTTTAGTCTGATTTTTCAATTCTTTATTTTCTTAATTAATAATATTTTTGGATAGTGCACCTAAACCGATTTTGGCAGCTCTACACATTAACATGATTTGTCATCCCCCAAGAAAGGAGAGGAAAATCCTCGCAAACCTCTTGCGTATCCTGATTGGATGCATTTTGCGTATATATTTTGGATGATTATTGGTGTGTTTTGGCTTCAAATATGTATTTAATTGTATTTATATTGATAAATACTGATTTCAAAGTTTATTATAGAAATTGCAAGCAAATGAAAGAACTTACATCAATTTGGAATAGTTATGGAGAATTGAGTTAAAGTTGTTATCCGAAAGTCAAGTAGTATGTCCATACCGCATGCAACCGCGTGCTGAACAAGTTAAAGACGAGACTTTCAGCGTGATATGTCTTTCAAGCTTGATGTGAACGTGATTTATGGGCTGGAAAATAGAACTAACTGATTGTTATGTCCTTGATCTTTAGTCTTAGATTTTAATTTATTATTTTATAGTTTCCTTATTATATTAGAATAGGTTTTCCCTTTTATAGCGAATAGATTAGGGGTGGGAAAAATACCGAAAATCGATATATCGGACTTAATTGTGTCGAAAAAATATCGAAAATACCGAATTCTCGGTTATCGTTAATTTTTGGTACGGTAACGATATCATTTTTTTAGATACCACGGTATACCAATATATACCGTACCGCGGTAGATACCAAAAATTTCGGTATATATACCATTTATCGGTACATACCGATATGTCGGTATATACCGAAAATTTTGGTATATACCGTTTATCAGTACATACCTGTATGTCGGTATGTACCGGTACCGAGATACATACCGACAAATTTGATATACCGAATTTGTAGATATGAATTCGGTATACCGTATCGAAATATAATACTTATTTATTATATATAATTAGTATTAACTTTAAAAATATATATTTATTCATAATTAATGATAAATTACAAAATATGTTATTATTGATTTTGAATAAGAACTTTTATATTTACAAATTATAATTATAAACTAAGTCACATCTATGTTATATAACTAATTTACGATGAGTTTAAAATAATTATAATTTTTAAATAGACTTTGAAAAGTAAATAATAAAAAATATAAATTATATAATAGATTATGTTAAATAGTATATTCAATTTATTGTATAGTCTATATTACTATTACATAATGAAAATAACTTATATTTTACATACATTTTAAACTTTTGATAACGGTATATACATTTTTATTTTAATCAAATCTTAATGTATACTTTTAAGTATATTATGATGTAAAATAAAATAAAAATAAGAATTAATGCAATGAGATATCGACTGGTTAAACTCAAAAAATAATTACATGGTCTACTAAGTTATTATTTGAAACTATAATATCAACATATATAATTATAAAATTAACTACATAAGTACTAGTTATATTATATATCTATAATTATAATCGGTAAATGTGATAAATATAATCAAATGATACTATATATAATATTAAATTCATACATTGTATAGTCGATATTATTAGTACGTAATAAAAAGTACTTATGTTCAAAATATGCTTTAAACTTTCAATAACTATATATGTATTTTATATTTTAATCAAACCTTAATATATATTTTCATGTATATTATAATATCAATATATTTAGTTAATGACACTAGATTATAATAATATAATATCATTATAGTTAATTATAAAACTTGAGAAGTAATTACATGTTTTATTAATTATTTTTTTAAATTAGAATATCAATATAGTTAATTAGAATAAAGTATATATAAATATACAAGTACGAGTCACATATTCATATTTATATACTTATAATTATAATTAAGTAACTTTTGATAATTTCGATAATTTTGAAAATTTTGGCAATTTTCGGTAATTTCGGTATACCGAAGTCCGGACGGTATACCTTAAAAGTCGGTACGATAACAGTATAAAATTTTATCATACCGTAATCTTCGTTATACCGACTTTCAGTATGCCGAACGGTTCGGTTCGATATAAAATTTTGCATATCGTAATTTTCGATACGGTATACGATACGGTGAAAAATTTTCGATATACCGTACCGACCCACCCATAGAATAGACTTTAAATAGGAATCTATCCTATTAGCCATATTCCATGTAATCTCATTCATTCCAGACGTAACTTTCTATTTAGCAATTACAAGTTTGTCTTTCTTTTTTACTTTTGTTTCTTTCGTTCTCTTCTCCATGATTTTTATCTTGAATTCATTTATGAGTTCTAGCTAATTACTTTCATTCCGGTGACGATTAAGAAAGCTCTAGCGCGACACGTTCCGTGAGATCTAATTGATTTTATCATTTAATTTTATGCACGCATCTGTTATTCTCTGTGTTTATTACCGTTAATTGTTTCATCTCTAGATATTGACAGTGGATCCTGGACCCGTACGAGATCCGTAGATCTTGATCTATTTTTCAGGATCAAGATCTTCAAAAAATAGGACCCGATGGATATGGATCGGATCCGGACTATTCCTTTAAAATTCGGATCTGGATCTAGATCTTGATTTAGGAGATCCAGATCTGGCCCATGAATCCATATATATATATATATATATAGGAAAATCTGATTTTAACCATCTCCCGATGATCTATCTTGGATGTTTAATTTACCATACATTGATTATATACCTAGCATGCACCTATATAATTAATTGCAACAAGTTGGTTTTTCTCGTGCTCACTACGAATTTGTCGGACAAAAGGAGGATCAAGACTCGTGCTTTGATCTTCTGAACTGTATCCCGTTCGCCAAAACTCCAATACTGAGTGAGAGCAATCTATGTAGAATACTGCAAATTTCGCCTTCTTCCACATTATGAAAATCTCGAAAATCCCAACTATATGAATAATATAATTTCGAAAACTTCTTCACTTAGGATTAGTGTTACATTGATTTTTTCTCACCTTATATTTATAATGCAACCATAGAAACCTATTAGGATAGGATCTCTGCATATCTAATAAATATAATCATATCTTTTCAGATAGAGAGGATCAGAATAGAGTCCTAGTGGGACTCTCCTATGTGGTGGACGAATTTTAGCAGTTTCAGGCCTTGATGGGCCAGCTCAGGAATCAAATGCAAGGAATAAAGATGAGCCTCAAATAAATTAGTAATCTTATGTTCAGCTCAGAACATAAATTAATTCATAAACATTTATGCATGCCACTAGAGAATAAATGCTTAATTACCCCTTTATTTCCAAAGTTGAGTCGGGCTTGCACTTAGACTTCACAAATTCCCATATTTAAGATATTACACGTCCATTAATTATTTATAGCGTTCTGACTGCTTAAAATAATTAATCTCTTTAATTCATTAAGTAGTACCACTCAACCTTATCATTGTACCTGAGATAACTCAACCTGCAGTGTTTAGTACAATAAACCTTTTGAGCTCTTTAAAGGGACGTCATCATCCTGAACGGATACGGTGACTCGATACAAGTAACTAGCATGACATACAAGCACTGCCACCACCCAAGATGCGGAGAATATTGGGTTATCTCATGTAACCCTCACCCATAACAAGTCAAAGTGATGGTCAGCAACTCATACTCACCTAAAACCTTATCGAGATTTAGATCAACGTAAAGTCACAAAGATCTAGGTTCTTTACGACGATCAGATAGAAGAACGCATCTCACTGTGATCCATCAATACGTTAGAGACGTACCAGTATAGACAAGCAACAAAGTCAAGTCACTTCTTATCTATAACGCAGCCTATACCGACAACTCATCCTCAAGTTGTCTAGTTGTGATCCTTTTATATCTCATTAAGTTTGACCAATCATACAGACTTCTGTTTCAACTAAAAGTACTCTCTTAATTGACTCATAATCGAATGAGATAATTGTAGAGGGATAGTTAACCCAAGTCGTCTCTCAAGAAAAACTTAACAGGGCTTCTTGTTCGTGTCAAACACATAAAACGGTAAATCCTAAATATTTTTAAACAAACGGGAATTGAAATGCGAAAAATAAAATATAAAAGAAAGCAACCTAACTAGGAGTTGTCAATCCCTAGTTAAGAACCTACGAAAAACACGAAATGCAGGAAGCTAAAGCGTAGAACAAACATAACTAGATCATCAAACAGAAAGCAATGAAATTCAAAGAAGAACGATTCAACACTATACTAGATTCCAATATCAATTGCATAAATTGTAAATTTATTAAAAGCCAGAAGAAATAGAATCAATGGAGAAACCAATAATCCTATGTCTACTATATAATTGAATCCACAGAAATCACGAAACAAGAAATCACAAAGCAATAATATAAATCAAAGGAATGAAGATCCAATAGCATAGATCGATAAATCCAACAGCATAAATCCAACAGCATAAAACGATAAACTAAATTATTCCATCTAAGAAATAAAAGACAGGAATTAATACTATGATTGTATTTGCGTCGTTGATCGAATATTATTTTTCACGCTGCAAGTGCACAGGTGTAATAGTATAGAAACAAGGTCGAATCCACAGAGACTAAATTTTCCTAGTGATTATCTAACCTATAAACTCGACTCTATTTAGACTAATGAAAATTTGAGATGATTTTCTAATTGTAACGAAAACAAATGAAACATAAACGTAATTAAAATTCGCAACAAATAACACAATTCAAATTTCAATAAAAATAAATATTCCAAGGTTCGATTTCAATGAACAATTCAAACACTCAATTCCTATTAATTCAATTACACTTTATTCTCTCCTGAAGCAATCACTCAATTAGCCTAATTAACCTTTTGGGTGCAATTAAACCATAAGGCAACATGCAATCGAGATTAACTCTAAGTATCAATTAAACAAGCACACTGCAACATAACAAAAGATTAAAAACTCCCATGTTAATTTCAAACCTTTTGGGTGTTAATTCCTAACGTGTCTTACCTTCTTTATTCTAATTCTAATTCTCCCCTCTCGGATCTCGAATTAAAACCAAAGAATAATAAACAGGTGATCAATCAATTTATTATGAGAACGCACAAGAACGAAAGAAGAAGAGAAATAAAGATGCAATTAGAATGAATAAGAATCGAATTCACAAATCGTTCATCTATTTTCTACCCTAGAATAATGAAATTAGCCACACAAAATCATGGCAAAAGAATCTGGAAAGAAAAACATCAAACTACAAAAACCATAGGAAATTCAATGGTGCTTCCTCTTCAAATCCTTGCCTGCCTTCTTCCTTCTTTTTTTTTTCGCCTGCCCCCCTGTTCTTTGTGCTAAGGGTTTTAATCAATATATACGGGAAATGTTCAGTGTTAAAATGGGTTGAAAAAGCCCAAAATCCGTAATAAAACCCGTAAGCAGCGACGCGGTGGCGTCCAGGTGGCATCCTGAGCACGGCCTTTTTGTTTTGGCTCGTTCTCTCTCGTTTTAACTCGGATTTTTGATCCTTTTATTGCTATGAACCCCTATCGAACTGTACACTGGCCAATATGCCAAATATTCTTAACATATTTCTGCAAATTCGATCAAACAACGAACAAGTATCATATTTAACAACAAATGCAATTTAAGCATAAAAACCTTTATAAACATGATTTTCACATTCTAATTCAACGCCCAACAATGTTATCAATTATAGAAAAACCATGTTTATCAACCCTCCAAACTTGAGCAATTGTTTGTCCTCAAACATCATAGAGAAATAAAATCAAATAAACATGGTTTTGAGCAAAGCTCACGATGATTTTATGCCTCAGAAATTTTTCAAAACCAGACAAGCCTCAAGCCACTATCAACATCTCACACACTTCAACAACTCTCGAACATAGCCTCTTTGATTCAAATCCTCATAAATGGGAAGTATTCAAACAACTCTCAACTCTCAAATGTATAGATAGGACAATTTTACACTCAATTCAAGCAATTCAGTGTCCTACCATAGGCTTGCATATCGTCTATCTTCTCCATCGTACAAATGTGTGCTTATAGACAAAGATCAAAAATGACTTTTCTTTTGGTTGTAATATTGGCTCTTTGGTAAGATAGAGAATATTTAGGCGAAGTGACTAAATCTCTTCAAAACCTTTTTATTCTTATCATTCTCACCCTCAAATCCACCCAACCTTATTTTTCTTTCAACTACGACCAACAAACACCATCAGTACTCGCTAAAAATTCTTATCTCATTTATACTCTCTCTTCTTTTTTTTTTTTTTTTTTTTTTTTAAGAACTTTTCTAAGAGAGAGCTTATATGAGACTATACAGATTTTTCTTTTCATAACAACCTCTAGTAGCAAGACTTTTTCACCTTTCTTTTTCCAACTTTCCTCATCATTCTCAGATAATTCTTTCATCCCACCCAAGGCTAAACAAAGAAATTGGCTAATAAGGCTCAAGTGGGCTAGCAAGGATAAAAGATATTCAGGACAAAACAAATGGGATAAAATTGGCTAAGAAATGACGGCCTTAAATCATCTCTTCATCTTATAGCACACTAGACAACCTCGAAGCAGAAACCAATGCAAGTTCTACAGAACAAAAGAATATGCAAGAATAAACACACTCAAGAACAAAATAAGACCATATTAATATGACAGTCAAGGCTCAATTCTCACAAACGGGTTATTTTGATTCAAATCATCGAGGCTATAATTCAAAAATTATCACAGCGTGCTCAACATTTCAAATAACTCGACACCTTTTTTTTTTCCAAGATAAATCATAAGAAATCATCATAGGCATCACCATGAGTTCACCTATTAAGAAAATACTAAAGAGAAAACCACAATGAACACTCTTCTCTATCCCCCAAACTTATTCGACACTAGGAAGAATAAGTTTGAAAGAAGAAGAGAGTGAAATTGGGTATGACACATCCGGAATCACGGCGGAGGGAGAAATCGGTCCATCCACTCTCGCATATCCTTGTCACGATCAGCCATCTCCTTTCGGAAAGCTGGAAGCTGCTCCATAGTGGCAAAGTCGAAAGACTGGGTGGAACTAGAGCCCACTCCAGAAGTATGTCCTCCTACATATTGGCTTTTGCTAAGAAATTGTAGGAAAGGACTCGCTCCACGTATCAGAAAACTGGATTGCAGATAGCTATAGTCTTCAATCGACCACTCTCGTGGTGGTTCGAGTGTTCATGCTCCATTCGAGCTATCAGTCTCCACATTGTCTTTAATGCCGAAGCTTTCCATAGCAATGTCACAAAAATAACGAGTGGGATGGAGCTTCATGTGGCATAAGTGATCCCACCTCTGCTTTACATTAGCCTTACTAGGAAGAACAATCCCATAATGGCGAGGATCGGGGTCTGGGTATGTTTTCGTGGCTCTCGAAGATCGAGAAGAAGAAGCTCGAGACTTGAGAGCCATGAGTACCTAAAGAATGAAACAAATTAATCCCCCATTCTTTACTTAATGAATACGAACATATAAAACGCACTGGTTAAGCACAAAACTTCATAGCATGTTCACAAGCTGTCCCTATGTCCCCATATGCAATAATATGCCTAATGATGAAACACGTAGCAGTGACACACAAATTTTCCTCATTCAGGCATTTGTACAAACACTTTGTGGGCAAAAGCAAAGCTGAAATTTTATGGCAAAATTCGTACTACATCCAAACCCAAAACAAATTGCTCATTCTACAGCAAGTATCAATTCAATTCAAAATTCTCCAACTCAATTCAAAAGAAGAAAATACTCCAATAATGACGCCAATATGTATTCATAACATAAAAACGAAATTAAAAGAGAGTTAGAGAATCATACCTGAGATGAAGAATCGAAGAGAAAAACTTGGAGAAGAGGGAAGGAAGTGAGGGAAAGCTGCTGCCGTGCGTGTGTGTTTTAAGAAGGAGGGAAAAATGTGAAATAAATAAAAGGATTAAAACACTTACCTGCCGAGTCGCGGACCGGGTCGGGCTGGACATGGATCGACGCGGGCGCATCGAGATAGCGCCCAGTAGCGCTTCTCTGCTCCAATTCGTCCAGCAAGTTCACTGCGAGTAGAATGCAGGCACGCCTCAGTAGCGCCTCACTGCTTCAAAATTTCCAGAAGATATGGCTTCGAGTTGGACGCTGTCGCGCCCAAAAAACGTAAAACAAAATAAACTAACAACGACGATGGGTTGTCTCCCACCAAGTGCTTCATTTAATGTCCTAAAGCTAGACGGAATGCATTTTTCTTCATGGATAAGCGAATAGGATGACACTCACTTCTCTCTTTTTGTTGGAATGGAAATACATCTTGATACGATGACCATTAACTTTGAATGTAGATCCATCTGAAGCTCTCAACTCCACAACACCACTAGGAAAGACTTGAGTGATAGGAAATGGGCCTGACCATTTAGACTTCAATTTTCCCGGAAAAAGTGATACGATGACCATTAACTTTGAATGTAGATCCATCTGAAGCTCTCAACTCCACAACACCACTAGGAAAGACTTGAGTGATAGGAAATGGGCCTGACCATTTAGACTTCAATTTTCCCGAAAAAAGTGATAACCGAGAATTGAAGAGGAGAACTTTATCTCCGGGAGCAAAATCGCGTTTTTGAATCCTCTTATCATGAAATTTTTTAGTTCTTTCCTTGTAAAGCCTTGAATTCTCAAACGCTTGCATCCGAAATTCATCCAATTCATTAAGAGCTAGAACTCGAGTTTACCCCGCCGTTTTAAAGTCAAAATTTAACTTTTTAACAGCCCTAAAGGCTTTATGCTCCAATTCCACCGGAAGATGACACGACTTGCCAAACACCAATTGATATGGAGACATCCCGAGCGATATTTTGTAAGCCGTTCTATATGCCCAAAGTGCGTCATCCAACAATTTAGCCCAATCCTTCCTACTACCATTAACAGTTTTCTCCAAGACTTGCTTAATCTCACGATTAGCAAGTTCCGTCTACCCATTAGCTTGGGGATGGTACGGAGTAGTTACTCGATGCTTAACTCCCATTCTCTTCAACAACGCATCTACCTACTTATTGCAAGAGTGAGTACCACCATCACTAATTAATGCACGAGGAGTTTCGTACCGACTAAGAATGTGCTTTTGTAAAAATTTCAGCACCACATTGGAATCATTGGTGACTGTAGGAATGGATTCCACCCAATGAGATACATACTCTACAGCTAGAAGAATGTACTGAAATCAAAAGACTTAGGGATGGGACCCATGAAGTCTATTCCCCACACATCAAAAAGCTCAACTTCTACAATGCTCGTCAATGGCATCTCATGCCTCTTCGATATTCCCCCTATCCTTTGGCATCTGTCACATCTACGTGTGAACTCATAGCAGTCCTTGTAAATGGTTGGCCAATAAAATCCACATTGCAGCACTTTCATGGCAGTTCAGTTCGCCCCAAAATGTCCTCCACTAGGTGATGAATGGCATTGGCGAATAATTGACTCACATTTCTCTTCCGGCACGCACCTTCGAGTCACTAAATCTGCACATCTCCGATACAAGAAAGGTTCTTCCCAATAGTAAAATTTGATATCGTGGAAGAATTCATTGCTCATGTGATCGCTCAATTCCGGAGGTGGCTTGATGCATGAATCAAGATAATTCACCATGTCTGCGTTGTAGTGAAATCTGATTTTAACCCTCTCCCGAGGATCTATCTTGGATGTTTAATTCACCATACATTGATTATATACCTAGCATGCACCTATATAATTAATTGCAACACGTAGATGTTTTCTCGTGTTTACCTACGAATTTTTCGGGAAAGAATGGATCAAGACTCGTGCTTTGATCTTCTGGACTGTATCCCAATTGCCTAAACACCAATGCCGAGTGAGGACAATCTATGGAGAGTGCTATAGAAAATCGCCTTCTTCCTTCCCTCAAAGTTTTCGAAAATCTCACTATCTTGGAATAGCAATTCTCGAAAATATTAGCTAAGGATTAGGGTTTGATTTTCTCTCACCTTATATTTATAATACAATCCTAAATCTTATTAAGATAGAATTCATGCATATCTAATAAATATAATAATATCACTTAAGATAGAGAAGATCAAGTAGAGTCCCAGAGGGACTCTATAAGGAGGGGGGCGAAATTCTTTATAGCACGGGCTTGGATGGACCGACCCAAGGATCAAATCTGAGGAATAAAGATGGGCCTCAAATAAATTAATTATCTTATGTTCACCCGAACATAAATTAATTCATAAACATTTATTCATGCCACTAGAGAATAAATGCTGACTTACCCCTTTATTTTCGAAGTTGAGTCGGGCTTACACTTAGACTTTATGAATCCCCGTATTTAAGATATCGTCGTCCATTAATTATTTACGCGTTACATCGCTTAAAATAATTAGTATCTTTAATTCCTTAAGTAGTACCACTCAACCTTATTATTGTACTTGAGATAACTCAACTGCGGGGTTTAGTACAATAAACCTTTTGAGCTCCTTAAGGGGCGTCATCATCCTAAGCGGATACGGTGACTCGACACTGGTAACTAGCATGACATACAAGCACTGCCACCACCCAAGATGCAGAGAATCTTGGGTTATCTCATATAACCTCACCCATAACAAGTCAAAGTGATGGTCAAGAACTCATACTCACCTAATACCTTATCGAGGTTTAGATCGGCGTAAAGTCACCGAGATCTAGGTTCTTCACGACGGTCGGATAGAAGAACTCATCTCACCGTGATCCATCAATACGTCGAGAGGCGTGCCGGTATAGACAAGCAACCAAGTCAAGTCACTTCTTATCTATATCTATACCGACAACTCGTCCTCAAGTTGTCTCGGTGTGATATTTTTATATCTCATTAAGCTTGACCAATCATACGAGACTACATGATCTACAACACAATCGTATGATCTAACTTATATATGAGATAAAGGGACATACATATGCAATCAAGTAAACAATTCAGATAGGAGATTGTAATAGTGGTAACGAGAAACATTGTATACAAGCTCAACCAAAGCGCTTCCGATATACAAATCCAACAATCTCCCACTTATACTAAAGCAAACTTTTAGTATACAATGTGTCTCTACTAGCTATTAAAACAACACCATCACTTTGCTTCTCCCACTTATACAAAAGTTTCCTTTCTAAGTGGGTGCCATCTTATGCAATCAAGTCCTCGAATATGCTCTTCGTAGACTTTTGTGGCGTGCTCTTCGTGAATGGATCGACTAGGTTATCCATGCAGCACCAATCTTTTCAATCGTGACGTCTTCTCGACTAACGATTTCTCGTATGACATGGTACTTTCTCTCTATGTGTTTTGTTGCCTTGTGGGTCCGTGGTTCCTTCGACTTTGCCGCTGACACGAGTTATCATAGTAAACTATGATACTCTTGGGCAAACCAGTACCACATCTAGATCTATGAGGTAGTTCTTGAACCATCTGACCTCTTTCGCGACCTACAGGCGGCTACATATTCGGCTTCCATGGTAGAGTCCGCAATGCATCGCTACTTTGCACTCCGCCGGGATCGACTCCTCCTCCCAAGGTAAACACATAGCCGAGGTAGACTTTTCTCATCACGGTCGACTTGGAAATCGAGTGCAGAATAACCCAAAGGCATTAGACTATCCGCATGGTAAACTAGCCTATAATCTCGAGTCCTTTTCGGTGCTTGAGTATATGCTTTACCGTAGATCCAATGAGCTTGTCGAGGTTAGGGCGATATCTAGCTACTATACTCACCGCATAGCGGATATATCGGTCTCGTACACAACATTGCATACATGAGACTTCCTACGGTGGGCATAAGGAACTTGTCTCATTTCTCTATCTCGCTGCGATCATAGGTGACTCTCCTTAGATAAAGGAACACCATGCACGAAAGGTAGCAATCATTTCTTGGCGGTCTACATACTAAAAGCGAGTAATCACAATATCAATGTAAGGCGCTTGAGATAAGCTCAACATTTTCCTCTTGCGATCTCGGTAAACCTTGATCCCAAGAATGTGTTGCATCTCCTAAGTCTTTCATTTGAAGGCGATCGGATAACCAACTCTTTCGTCGATAACAACTTCACATTGTTGTCAAGCGGAAGGATGTCATCTACGTAAAGTGCAAGAAATACCATGTCACAGTTAACATCTAAGCGATACACACAACTTTCGCTAGGTAAGCGGGTAAATCCATGGGACTTTACCACCTCGTCAAAGCGTAAGTTCGGGATCGTGAAGCTTGCTTAAGTCCATAAATGGACTTCTTAAGCTTCCATACTAGATGCTCTTCACCCTTCACCACATAACCTTGGTTCTTTGCATATAGATGTCTCTACCTTCTTCAAGGTAACCGTTTAGAAAAGCGGTTTTCACATCTATTTGCCAAACCTCAAGGTTTAAGTGTGCTGCTATGGCCAGAAGAATTCTGATGGACTTGAGCATTGCTACAGGCGAAAAGGTCTCATCGAAATCGATGCCCTCAATCTGAGTGTAACCTTTCGCCACAAGCCTGACTTTAAAAGCCGAAACCTCTCCATCTGAATCTCTCTTCCTCTTGTATACCCACTTACTACCTATAGCTTCCTTACCATCTAGTAGAGGTGTCTTTTCGTATACATCCATAGCCGTTATGGACTCAATTTCTAAGTCCATAGCGGTGTGCTATGATCTTGCATCAATGTCTTGTATCGCCTCACTGTATGTCCATGGGTCGATTATTGCCTGCTCGTTTCCTGGGACTAAATCTGAAGATTCACCCACGAACATAAATCGCTTGGATTGACGAACAACCATCCCACTACGACGAGGCGCTACAGGCACAATGGCAACGGTGGGTGCAGTAACTTGTGGTTCTTTATCTTGCACAACTTCTTTGGATAGGTGCCACTTATGACGGTCGGTATCTCGGTGGAACTCGACCCACTTCAATATCTTGAAGTATCTGGTGTCGATCCCTCCCACTAGACACGACATCTCGTACCTTTGGGTTAATCGGTGGCGGAATACGATCATCTTCTAATTCTTGAAGAATGATTTCAACTTTGGATTTATGGTTTTTCATATAATACTCTTCTAAGAATCGGGTATTAGTGCTAATAATGACCTTCTGATCCTTACACTACAAAAATATAGCCAAACAGCGACGGATTAGCGACGGCCAAAATACGGGCCGTGAATCAGCGACGAAATACATACGAATTTTATTAACGATGGATTTGCGACGGATCAACAACGGCACGCAGCGGGAATATCTCGCGGGAACTGTTAACGACGTCATAATCATCGCTGATCCGTCGTTAATATTAACGATGAACCTATCCCGTCGTTAAAATTATGGATTTTTTAATTTTTTTATTACAGACTAACTTTAGCGACGGATTAGGTCCGTCGTTAAGTTATAGCCGTCGCTGATCCGTCGTTAAATTAACGAAATTTTTATTTTTTATTTTGTATTTAATTTAACGACGGACTATATCCGTCGTTAATAGTAATTTTAAATTTATTTATTCCAAATAATATTAACGATGGACATTTCTGTCGTTAATCCGTCGTTATGTTTAACGACGGATATAATCCGTCGTTAAATTAACGAATTTTTATTTTTTTAATTTTTGCGTAATTTAACGACGGATATATGTTCGTCGTTAAATTTGTTCCGTCATTAATGTCTTATTTCCGTCGTTAGTCCGTCTCTAATGACTTTTAAATTTAACAACGGATAGAATCCGTCGCTAAAAAATTTGATATCGACGGGTTTCTTTTAATCATCACTCTGTGCCTAACGTCCCAAATTCCATGCATCACGATCCCAACCAGTCCCTTGTGCCATCCCATCCAACGTCGTGAGTAAATCGTCATAGCCCATGTCGATCCATTTTGTCCTTGCATTTCGCCGCCAGCAGCATTGCCCTTGACCAAGCCCAGCCAGCGTCTCTTGACCCGTCAGCTCCACAGCCCCTCGAGCCCGCGCCCAAGTGACTGACCACCTTACCTTGATAGTCTGCCGCCGTCGTCCGTCCGAGGTTATATTTTAAATTTTTATTTATTTATATTTAATTTTTGTGATGTTATAATATATAGTTGTGATGTTATAATATATATGTGGTGTATATTCTTGAATTGAGTGGAGTTAGTGAGAATGATGCATTGAATGTTAATCTTGTGATTTGGGCTGTGAAATTGATAAGCTTGGATGTGAATTGGGATGATAAATTCATCATTTCATGAATTAACTATCTGTATGTGGTGTTTGATAAAAATGTTTGCGAGAAATTGATAAGCTTGGATGTGAATATGTTTAGCTTGGATGTGAATTGGGATGATAAATTCATCATTTAAGTGAATTAAGATGTTTTGAGTTGTTAAGTGTATAATTAGGCATATGGTGATGATTTGGTGAAGTTTGGATGAGTTTGGTTGAATTGGGAATGAAATGGAATTAATTTTATAAAACTTACTCCGAAATTTTGTTAGAATTGGTATATGAAATGTATAGCACAAAATATATCATATTGTATTTATAGACTTATGTTATAATTTAGGATCTCTAAATGGCTTGTATAATTATGCTAAGGCGTTCGGAGGCATGATATTATAGTTTTCATTACAATTCTCAATTCTCACAATAAAGTTCTCTTGTTATACTTTACTTGGATTTTATCTTAGTTCTTCCTATGTCTCATGATCCCTTCATATATATATGAGTTTTTAGTGATTTTTTTGTCGGTGCCTTTGTATGTTTTTTTGTGTCATATTATAAATTATGTAAACTCATTGCTTGGATTCTAAATCACTAGGCTCGCTACGATATGTTGCTTTTGGAACTAACAAACTCAAATCACAATACTCTTGTAAGGTTACTTATAGCAAGGCCTCATAACACCTTAGTTGAGCCCATATATTTTCTCTATATTACAAGAAGAAACAAGAACATTGAATTGAAGGACCACAAGTATGATAATGAACCTCGACTAATAGTATGTTGGTCCGTTTATGTTGCCTCGTAGATAACAAACCAATAATTAGTCTATTTTTATAGTATACTCAAGTAGATTTATTGCGAGTCTATTTACGAAATAATTGCTTCAATAAAAAATTATTGTTTGATAAACTTATGAGTGTATAATTAGTGTATATTGTACAACTTATGTTGAATATGTTTAATTAATTATTTATAATTAGGAGCTTGAAGAATGAATGACAATCGTGAGTGGATGTATAAGAGGTTTAGTTAGGTTGGTGGATTAAATATTGAATTTCGAGATGGACTTGAAAGTTTTATTGAATTGCTAGTGCTCGGTTTTATTTGCGGATGGAGAGAAAGTCAGTGTTCGTGTAAGTGTAAGAATATACCTTATCGAGAAGAAGATCGTGCGATATCACTTATCAAAATTTGGATTTGTTCAAATTATCACACATGGATATTTCGAGGAGAGACAACCGGCAACCACAAGTAGGGACAATGTTGTGGATTGGATGTTGGCCGTCAACCAAATACGTATCATACGATGGTGGTGGATCTGCTGGTCCTGATTCACTTTGGCGAGATCGAAGAGGGCAAATTCGATGCACAAAAATTTTACGACATGTTGAATCTCGATAAACCTCGTGGTCGGGTTGCTCGAATCACACGGTCTTTGTGTCTCGACTTACGATTTGGCAGAGAACAACATTCTTGAGAAGGGTTTTGATCAAATATCGAGCGATGAAAGAGTCGCATCGGATGGAAATTGCGTGCTGATGACTTCTACTGACGAAGAGATTGTTGCGTGGCATGGGGTTGCCGTACACAAAATTGATTGTTGTCCATTTAATTGCATGATTTATTGGCGAAGATTTTGAATTGACGAGTGCAAATCAGTAATCATCCTCGTTTCAAGAGCAATACTCGAGTGGTGGAAGTCGACGGAACACAAGTAGCATATAAAAAGATGTATTATTTTCCCTAACTCGACTACGAGATTGTATGCATCAATGCTCACAGTGGAAAATATCGTTGGCATGCATCGTCGATCGATGATGGGGTCATCATCTCCGGCGGACTCATTGCATGGAAACATTTGAACATGAAGTTTTCCTTATTTGCATCATAAATTCTTAACGTGCGATTGGGACTCTCAGCAGCGGTTTGCTATTCGGTCAATCGGAAAGCAATATTCATCATGGCCCGTTATACTTACCCTTAATCTTCCCGTGGTACTGTATGAAGGAGCAATACATGTTTCTTACGGTCTTAGTACCGGACCACGTTCCGAAGGAAGATTGATGTGTTCTTGTAACCATTGATAGCGAGTTAATAGATTTGTGGGATGATGGTGTTCTTACTTATGATTTATCGTTGAAGCAAAATTTTCAAATCGTGCATTACTTTGGACAATTAGTGACTTCTGCATACTCTATGTTATGCGGATGAATCAGTTGGAAGATTAGCTTTCCGCCTTGCATGGAGTATACGATGCTTTTACTTTAGCTAAAAGTGGTAGCGGACATGGTTTGATAACCATCGTAAATTTCTAGCTCTAATCACCCATTTGAAGGGATCGAAGAGGTTTGAGATAGAACTCGGTGATTACTAACGATCCACGAGCGCGATCGGAGATGAGCTTACATCACTAATTATGGGTATGAGACTAGTCTCGTAAGAGATTGGCGGTGATGAAATAAATAGCGAATATCCAAGCAGTTTGGGCTGGATGGAAGAAAAAGTATTTCAGGACCTACTCTTGAGTTCTCTTTTGATTCGGCATAATTTGGATGTCATGCACATAGAGAAGAATGTGTTCGATAATGTCTTACACAGGTCATGAATTCGAAGGAAGACAAAAGATACGAGCAAATCTAGAGAAGAACTTAATTTATCTTTCTGAGACGAGTTGACGATGAATGAATCAACGAGAAAATATCGAAGGCTTCTTATACACTTGACAATCGTGAGAAAAAATCTTATGTGAGTGGGTAAGAGGTTTAAGATTTCGATGGGTATGTTTGAACATGGGTAGATGTGTAGACATGACAAGCGAAGATGTTTGGGATGAAGAGTCATGGTATCACATTTTCATGCGGCAATTCTACCGTTGCATTTAGTGAACTTCTCCACATGTTTGGAAAAGTAACAAAATTATCTTTATTCTTCAAAGATTTAACTCCGAAACATAGGGCTTGATGATGCAGGAACACGAAAATATTCGGTGATTTTATGCGACTTGAACGCTCTTTCCCTAGTTTCTTGACTCCATGGAACATCTACCGGTTCATCTAGTGATGAAGCCCATATTGCGAACTGTTCAATACCGATGGATGTATCCATTTGAAAGTCTTGTTAGTACATTATCATATATATATATATATAAATTGAAGAACAACATCGATTTATTTTGTAGATACTTACGTAAGTTGAAGAACAACGTAGGAAATAAAACCGAGTTGAGGTTCTATCTGCAATGCTTACTTAGTAGAAGAAGCATCGACATTTTGCTCTTATTATTTTGATGATCACGTAGAAGCGAAGTTGATTTGCATCATGGTCAGCGGAGATTAGGCCGAGACTATCGGATATGCTTCAAATCTTCAAGCAAGATGGCGAACCTTTTGGAAATATGTCAGCGAGATATTTGGATAGTAGAGAATATGATCTTTGCTGTTTATCGTGTTGCTCAAGCTGTTGAAGTTCGAGACATTTACATGGCGTAAGTGTGTGTTTTCTCAAAAGTCATTGTTAATTATTATTATTGTTATTATTAAGGATCGTAAATATATGTTGATGTGGTTTATTCATCGATGATGTGAAAAGATCGATCCACGATCTCTAGCTACGATATTCAAGGTCGATTGAAAGGGCTTCCTTTGGTTTGAGGCATATGTGAGTGTTACGATGATTATTAGTAGGAAATATTTAATATTTAATATATCGTTTAGTCATTCTAATAATTTTTACTAATAATAGGTCGAAGATCATACTAACAACATTGTGAATCCGTTCATATTGTCTCTTCAAAGGCCCTTCACTCTAATTAAGGCGTGCCGGGGTATTATATAAATGGGTACAAATTTCACACATTAGAACATGGGTTACAAGATCGACTATGAATAGTAGAGTGTGCATTAAAGGTGAAACTTATAGTACGAGACACTCAGAACTCGATTTTTATGGGCGATTATTGGAGGTTTGTGAGTTGGAATATCTGGGCTACCATGAAGACCACAACATTGTTTATATCGAGTGGTTTGATCCTTCACGATTGGGTTATCAATTCATTCCAGTACAAGTTGGTTTTGGTAAATCATACGTGAAGATATATAACAAGTTCGAACCGTTTATCCTCGCCAATCAAGCCATTCAAGTATACTATTGTGCATATCCAAGTTTAAAACAATCTATGAATGAGAGGTGGGAAGTATGCAAAATTAAAGCTCGATCTAATGTGGAAGTCTCGGATGAGAGTTACGCATCGATAATACCTCCCCTTTTCAGAGGATGCATTTGGTTCGATTACTAATTGCGTTGTGGATGATGACACGACACTAGTTAATCTGACGGTACACTCATAGACATTGAAGAGACATTTGATTATTGGATGATGAAGTTGATGTCGAGTCGAGAAGACAATCATACATTGGATGATGATGATGATGATGATGGCAACGATGAATAGGGTTTGAATTAATTATATAGTATGCACAAAAAGCGTTTTATTTTCTAGTATGCACCAACGTTATGATATGTATTATTTGTGAAATTTTAATGCGAATTTTACCTTTGTTTGCGGATGTCTCACGATGGGACGATGTGCCTCGTCATCACGTCGGAGGCATCGAGGATCATATCTGCCGTCGTCCTGCTGTCGGGCTCAAAGAAGGCATGGAGGCCTGTCTCCTGACCTCGTCCCTCGGCGATAGTGCGGTGCCGTCGAGAGAGGATGAAGATAGCCATTGTGAATGGGTATGTTATCTATTGTATATCTCGGTTAAAATAAATCATAATATTCGATGTCTTTATTTCTTGTAAATGGCGCATTTTGTGTCAGAAACAATGATATAGCCGGTGTGATTACGGGTCATTCCGTAAATTCATGAATCCTGGCGCTTATTGGAAGTGGTGCCTCAAGAGTTCAGCGATTTAGTTCGATGAATTCGAGGTTCGTGTTGTTTATCTGGTCATTTATGTTTTGACCTTTGACACGTCATGATCGTTCCACATCGCCCGGAGCTTATCCGGCTAGATATAAGTTGGTCAAACATTCCCCTTTGAGTGTGCTTTTGGGGTGAAGTTAGGTGCCCACTTATCATTTAGTATCGGTGACCTTCCTGGGTCGGTGTCTCATAGGGTTCGCGGATCGCGTGAGGTCCGGGTCTTATGGGGTTGGGATGATCGTCCCACTTGCCTGGAGGCTTATCTGAATGGATATAATTTGGATTTCCATTTGGTATCTTGCGAGGGCTAGTGAATTGAAGTGGGTGAGTCCGTTTGATATAGGTGATGACTTGGATTTGAGGACAAATCCTTCTCAGAGGAGAATGATGGAGTCGATATTTCAACCCATTACTTGATATTGTGGGCCACGTTTTTAGTTTTAATTATTTTCTCGCCCGTTTAAATGTTAGATTAAATAGTATCCTAGTTTAATTAGGTCTCTTATATTAATTAGTTTCTGTTTTGATTAGGAATCCTTCTTTGACAAGGATTAGGGTTCTTTATTTTCTGTTTTGATTAGGAATCCTTATTTGACAAGGATTAGGGTTCTTTATTTTTACCTATATAAGAGCATGTAAGCATCTGAAAATATTGACTTTTGATTGATCAATATATGTGAGTTTTATTCTCTCTCATTAGCTCTTGAATTTTCTTGCATTTGCCAGAAATTCAATTATCGACGTCGACGAGACATCCATACCTCGTTATGTGTCATTCATCGTCCCAGTTCTCGTCGACTATCTGGTTGGGGTATAGGCGATATCTTGACCTATATCACTTGAGGGTTAGATTAGAGGTTTTGGGATATTCCATCTTGTTAGTTCTTGGTTCGGTCGATAGATCCTTCGTCCAGCGAGGATCGTATCATTTAATGATGGAGTCCGATATTTCACCCATTACTTGATATTGTGGGCCGTTTTTAGTTTTAATTATTTTTGACCCGTTTAAATGTTAGATTAAATAGTATCCTAGTTTAATTAGGTCTCTTATATTAATTAGTTTCTGTTTTGATTAGGAATCCTTCTTTGACAAGGATTAGGGTTCTTTATTTTCTGTTTGATTAGGAATCCTTATTTGACAAGGATTAGGGTTCTTTACCTATATAAAGGCTTGTAAGCATCTGAAATATTCGACTTTTGATTGATCAATATATGTGAGTTTTATTCTCTCTTCATTAGCTCTTGAATTTTCTTGCATTTGCCAAAATTCAATTATCGCATGTATCGTCGAGACATCCATACCTCGTTAGTGTGTCATTCATCATCCCGAGTTCTTGCGTCGACTATCTAGTTGGGGTATAGGCGATATCTTGACCTATATCACTTGAGGTTAGATTGAGAGGTTTTGGGATATTCCATCTTGTTCGTTCTTGGTTCACGTCTTGATAGATCCTTCGTTAGCGAGGATCGTATCATTTGTATCGAGCCATCCATTTGTCATTCTTCCATTCGCGTCTTGATAAATCCTTCACCGGCGAGGATCGTATCAAGTCATATATTGTAATCATATATTTTTGCGAATTTTTTTATTGGGATGATATGATGGGCGGTATGGTCTACTCCTCTGGTGCCATAAGGCAGCGAATCTATAAAGATCTTGTTCACAAGATCAAGTGGCGAAGGACTCGCAACCCACCTCCATTTATCCAGGCGAGATTGGGATAGCTGGAAGGCATAGGCTAGGGCGTCAGCCCAGGCGGCAAGGCCCGCAGCGAATGTCCAGAGCGGATGGTGAGATCTTGGGATAGTCGAGCATCGGGGTGGCTCACGCTCGCACTTTCAGTATCGAGAGATGAAAATACTGAAGTTTTAGATATAGTAAATTTATTTAAGAATCGTGATACTTGTTAATTATTTAATTTATTTTACTTATTTATAGGCGAGGCGTGGAGTAGACATATCGAGGTCATGGAATGTATTCCAAGGTATCATGCCACCGACGATGGGAGCTATCTGACGGGGAAAGCTCGGAGTATCACGGTAAGTATATTCGTTAGCATAAGAGCATTTAATTAAATAATAATTATGCGAAATTATATTACAGGCGGGTTGAGGAACATGTGACTCGGTTGAGTCAATCTGGAAGTCATGGCGACACGAAATTGATAGGACTCAAATTCTAAAAATGTCCTTGGGAGCTCCTCAAAGAAAAAAAAATAGGATGTTTGTAGGCGGTTCTCTATCACGGACATATATGTAGGCGAAGCGTTGTCTCATTCGATGAGAGTGCCCAACTCTGATTCCATAGCTTATCAACAACAGCTATTGGAGATGGGCAGTTGCAAGCTGAGAGCGTGTGGGATCACCAATCTGAGGCAGTTAGCAAGTGATGCGAGGCAATCGAGGATGATTGCAATCAATTTTGAGAGTTTCGATTGATGATTTTAATTACAGTTCGAGGCTGATTCTGTGTTTAACTCATACAAATCAAATGTCTCATGTGATGATCTCCATCACATCGTCTGTAAAATAAATAATCAATGGTCTCATCCATGCTGAAACAAATCCCTCTTCCCATTGCAACATGCACATCATTGTACATCAACCTCACACCTGGAGACAAAAAATAGAGGAGTGAAGTTAATGAAATTCTTTCTTTTTTCATCGTTCAACATAATTTAAGCAGACACGACGTTTCCATTCTTTCCTTGAAGCTATTCTTGCCGATTGAAAGAAAAGAAGGAAGCATATACTTTAATCTCACCAAGGTTGTCTCGAACCCTACTCCATTCTGAGATATCTCACATTACAATTATAAACTTGTTCGATACAAACATAAACGAACACATGAGTGGAAAATTTTAAACTCGAAAATAGGAAGTTAATACAAGCGAAACAAAAAAAAAACTAAACCAGCGGAAGCCTCCTCGACAGTGCGCTGTGGGTGCAGACGTCAGCGCGGTGGCTGGAACACGGCCGGGCGTGGTGCGCCAGCGTGTGCGAGAGGAGACATGCGCTCGTGTGCGTGTGTGTGTCGGCGAGATCCGAAAAGATGAGATCGTCTACAGCGACTCCGATGGAAGCGTCTGCGGGCGGGCGGGCGGGGCGGCAGCCGGGAATGAAGAAGGAAGGGGCGTGAATGGGGATAGAGTGTGCGCCGGGAGAGAGATCCGCGAGGAGAGGCAGTGAGGTCGCGGGCCCGACTTCGGCCAGACGATGGACCGGCCGGACGTGGGCGTGGTGTATGTGTGTGTCGTATATTTGTGTGCGTGAGAGAGTGAGGAGATGAAAGAAGGAAGAAGAAGGGAGGGTGGCGGTCACGTTGTTCGCCGGCCGTGATATGGCGGCAGGAGGGAGGCGGCGGCTTGCTCGCGTGTGTGTGTGTTTGAGACGGGGCAGAGAGAGAGAGATGAAAGAGGAGGGGCGGCTGAGGTAAGTGGGTAGGATAGTTCTTTTATGTTGGGCAAAGGTGTGGGCGATTAATTAAAATGATGTTGGGCTTGCAATTAATTTAATTAGATGGCTGGAAATTAATTTATTTTTGAAATAAGGAGGTTCACGAAATGGGCGAATATTGGTAGTAAATTATTTATTGTGGACCTAATTATTAGGGATGGGTTTCGGGACATGGGCCTCAATTAATTGTTTGGACTCTATGATTTAAGTGTTGGGCTTAAGTTATAAATAGAATTGGGGTTTAATTAATTTAAGTTGAGCTTTAATTAAATCCTTTGGACTAATTATTTAGATCAACTTTAATTAAATAAAGTTGATAAGCAATAATATTTATAATTAGACATTTATTTAATTAAGCTACTTAAGCAATTGATTGATTTAGATGGACCTTAATAATTAATTGAGCTAGACTACAAAAAGTAATTAAGTTACTTAAACTTAATTAATTAGCTTGAGAGGACTTTAATTAATTAAGAGCTATGGGTCTTAATTAATTAATTTAAATAGTCTTTGACCAATTAAAGCATGTGGAGTTGATCAATTAAAATAATATTGATAAATGGCTTTTGAATTAATTGGTGAAAATTTAATTAAATGGATGGACTCTTTAATTAAATTGAAAATGGTAGACTTATTTTTAAATAATGGGCTAAGTATATAAATGGATAATGGACTTGAATTAATTACTTCTAGAATCCATTTAATTAAATTAAGGATTGAATTAATTAGTATAATTAATTAGGAGATTTAATTCTAATAATTAAATTTTGGGATTTATTTTAGTTAATTAAATAATGATCTAAATATCACTAATTAAATAATTTGATTGATTAATCAAATGTTCTTGGACTTTAAACTAACCCATTTAGTTAACTTTAATTGTGGACTTATTTAATTAAATTGAATATTTAATTAATTTATTTGATTAATTAATGATATTAACTATGCCAAGTAGATGCTTGAGAAATATTAGTCTTTAACTCGTAAGCGTTTGTTAGATGAAGATTGAATTACGAAATATTTATTGTTTGTGTATTGAGTTTTAGTTAGAATATATGGGACGTGTGAGGTGAGAAGCGACGAGGAAAGGATGAAAGCGAATGAGTTATTGGAACTTCGAATTGTTGATACGCGTTAACAAGCAGCGAATATTGGTTATGAACTTAGGATTCATAAATTATGCGAAGCGCGTGAAGAAACATCGATCAGGAGAAGAATAAGCGACAAAGTGTAGTCTATCGCTATAACTGACTAATCGAATAGGCGAAATATAATTGTTAATAGAGTCTTATCGATAACAAAATCCTAAAACCCGAGGACTTAAAGGATATAGATCGTTAAATATTAGCAATACTTCTGAAGAAATGAATGACATACTAAATTATATCTCTTACGTTCATAAGGTCCGGAGTGCGTGAGCAAACGACAAGGATCACTAGCGATACTTTAAGAAGGACAATTCTTGAGGTGAGCTTTTCTTGAAACAAAATGATTATGCATAACTCAAGCATGATTTACAAAGCTTTATGAAATATTATCGCATGAGCTATGTATTGTCCAAATATTTATGTTTTGTTGTGTCCATATCGAGGTTGATTTGTCCAAATGTGGGGCGAAATTGATTGGTATATTGATGGTATGTGAATGAGTTGGTCCTAGCGTTAAAAAAAGTAACGTCGGATCCGACTTAGTTGAGGACTAACTCGGATTGTGTACACGTGTATTTGTGTGTTAAGGTTAGCTACCTCGACCGGTCACGGACTATATGTAGGTGGCCACCTCCATAGTCTTGGAATGAATGAGCTATGATTGATGAATAAATTACGATATGGAACAACGTGATAAAATAGTCGGGCACACTTTTGGAAAAATGATAAAATATTTGATAGCGCATGGTCTTTAACTAAAATCCTCATGTGCTATTGTGGGCGATTCATAACTTTGATAAAGAAAATATTTTTGACTGAGTCCATTGAGTCTTTGTACTAGCCCGCATCTCGTTTTGATGTGCGGGTTGAGGATCGATGATTGTGCGAGTGGTGCGAGTAGCATTGTTTTAATGCTTTATTAGAAAGGGTTCTAGAACCTTGGGCATGCATCGTCATATGCATGTCCACGCGTTATTCTTGCCTAACTCGATAATTTTTGATGCTTTGATCATAACTACTTTTATCCGTGTTGAATTGGAGGTTGTACTCGTGCAATTTTACCACGATTGGGTTATGTTTGAATCTTGAACCCCTTTTGACAAGTCCTTGGTGACTTGAGTGTATTAATTGCTTATCCCTTTGCTTTGCGTTATTGAGTAATTGAATGATTGATTGCCTTGATTAGCTATGTTTATATCCGTTGCTTTATCATACGGTGCGATCTATATGATCCGTACTTTATTGGAAAGTCGTCGTCACAAAGTGGTATCGAGCACTTGTTGCTCGAACCTAGAAACCCTTTCTGAATTATTAGTTGAAAGTCGAGTCAGAAAGTATTTATGTTTGGTACTCTTGCTGACTCCATCGTACGTCTGCTCAACGAGGAAGAATGTAACTATTTCAACTAAAGTTGTTTTGAAATGATGGAAGTATATGAAATGTGAATTGGAATTTCAATATTCCTTGTTGGGAAGTTGGAATATTTTGGAAGGAAGAATATTTTGAAATTGAAAAGTTGTTTTAAATGATTAGTCTTAGCACGAAAGAAAGTTCGAACTTAAGACATGGTAAATGAATAAATGAGAATGCTTGATTATTGCACAGGTGTCATGATTTGTGTTTATTATTGTCACGAGCATGATAAAACATGATGCGAATGAGTATGTTTTCCATGAGAACATAGACTCTTAAGCCGCATGATCCCTTTTGCGCGAACTTAGTATGAGAATATAAGACATCCCCAATTGACGAAATACTAAGGAGGCAGAACATAAGTCTTGGGATCACAATCAGAGTCGATGATGAGCAGCGAGTCATGGCGGCAACGATTGTAGCGGAGGATTGCCTGCAATGAGTCAACCTCCGCGAAGAAAATTCCGAACACTCGCGTGTTGCCTCTATCGTGGCATAAGTGAAAGAATGAGCGATATAATGTTAAGGAAGTTTAAAAAAATAACGATTTGTAAGTACATAATGAGAGATATATGATGTGATGCGATAGCGTGAGTAGAAATAAGAAATCAAAACCCAATAAGATAGGGTGACCTCTTAGCCTTTACCGAAGGCTAGACACCGATCGTTACTCTACTAAGAAACCATACCATCTCTTTTAATTGACCCAACTGAAAGTCGTACCAAGAATTTAGAAATATAGGTCTAGTAGAATATAGATTGCTATAACCTTCTTGTTGCGAGATGTTATTGTATCGTCACCTTCTTCTAGATACACCGTTATGTTTACCGTGTCGACCATAGTGTCTTTCCTTGGATGCTCGGATGTGTTCACTAAGCGCCTCTCTCTAGGGCCACGCACGGAGGTTATCGATCGTCTGCTCCTACCGGATGTGCGGAGCGACCTTGGCGAGTTTTGTACACTTCACACGTCGTGGGCTGCTGCACATGCCGGTACATCGCATTATGACGGTGTACTCCGCGATCATGAAGGCTGCCATTGGCGAGTTCGCCCGTGAGATATCGGCGACTACATTTACCGTCGAGAGGCTTTGACCTCGAGTAGACTTGCCTCGCTTTGCTAGCCATCGAGCTATGTGTTCACGTATGGGCTGCACCACGCGGACCGTATCTCTCCGCGGGAATACACTTGGCGTGATGAGATTCGAGTGGCTCCATCGAGGTGTCTCGCTTAGCGGTGATGGACGGTGTTCTTACTGGCGGCGAGCATGTTCGGCGGGACCTTCCGTCCCAACACCTCCGGTCCTACCAGGTAGTTCCATCCTCGCCATTGCTCGGCGGCCATCACCGCGGTCATGCCATGTCCATCTCCACTCCTACGCGGCTCTCGTCCGTACTCCCGCCGAGCCTTTGGACCATGATCTTGTGGGGATTGATGATCCCGTGACATAGCTACGGTATAGTGAGAGGCAGTCCGATGTCCTGTTCTTTGCCCTGGATGATGTCTAGAGGAGTCATGGAGATTCGCAGGACCTAGCGGCTATGGAAGCGCCAGGTCATTAGGATCCAGGCCGTGCCCCGTGCCGGCTGAAGAGAAGGACCGGAAGATCGGAGGAGGATCCGAGGAAGACCGGAGGAAGATCCGGAGGAGGATCCCGAGGACCGAAGGAAGATCGGGAGGAGGATCCAGGAAGACCGGAGGAAGATTCGAGGAGGACCAGGAAGACCCGAGAGGAAGACCCAGGCGATCTATCGAGATGATGACGAGATGGAAGGTGCATAGCTCAAGCTTCGATCGACTCCGATGCATGGAGCCCGATCTCCGGCGACCATAGATCTAGTTCTTAGGACTAGATTGTCTTTGTCTATATACTTTGTATATTTTTTGATGCATCTGAGCGATGAGTCGTTCAACATGAACCCTTTTGATGCCCATGGTAGCGTTTGATTTTATACTGTGAGGGCATTATCTGATGATCTTGATATTTGTTTTGGGCATCATACTGTCTGTATTTTTAAGGCTTAAAAGTCTTGGAAGTCCTCGTGAAGCAATTGATGTGATATGATGATAGCTCTTTGAGGCCTTTGTTTTAATATTGTGTTATGTGGTGTTCGATGTTGTGTTAAAATTTTGCTACTTATATAAATACAGTTGGTACATATAGATACATTAATCTTGATGGATGGTATAAGGCGAGATCTAATTTTGTGTGTTTATGAAGGATAGGCCGAGAAGGAGGAATCGTGTGATAACCCCAAAACCACCCACCACCACCACCACCGTGGCGGATCGAGGCTATCCTCGGACAAAACCACCCAGCGGGTGGGAATCCAGTGACCGACTGACGGGATTCGCTCGGGCGAATCTTCATTCCTCCACTGCACGTCTCGGACGCTTGTCATGCGTTGCCTTCCGGATGGCGGGCGCCGCGCACGGTGGGGCGAAGAAACTACGGGGAAGAGCGGAAGATTTCTCGGGAGGAATTCGAGGAGGAAGTGTCGAAGTACATTCTGAGTTCTGGAAGAAGAAGGCATGAGTTTTACAACTTGCGCAGGAAGACCACGGTCACGATTACGGCCGTGCGTACGTGAAATGTCACGGTATGCACCTCGTGGTCGACAACGAAGAAGGGCGAAATTTGGGGGACTCACATGAGATCAGTGTCGTTAGCTGGTCACGAGATCGACACCGTGGAGGCCCTCGATCGACCTTGGACATCGGTGCTCTGCACGAAGATAGAGTCGTCTTGTGCATCCCGGCTCACCAAGAGAGATCGTGGGAAGAGGAGTGGGAAGGACCCCCAAGGGCAAGGATCTAACACTAGCCGAGCCGGCGGAGGCCGTGGCAGGGAACAACATGCCATCCGGCGCAGGCAGAACACGTGCCATGCGGCGCGGGCAAGGAAATGGACGCGTATGGCATTGGCGGAAACGGAGGTTCACTCGACCTCCCAAGGTGTCGGGTCATAAGGGGCGCATTCACCAATGATGGATGTTTGAGTGTGCGGAAGGCCACTTCTCGAGCTACGGTACACGCCGAGGAGAGAAATGGGTCGAATGTGAACCAAGTCCCGGTCCGGGCTATCCAAGCTCAACCGATCCACAACAGCCCGGTCCGTACTATCGCGAATCGGCGACCATATCAACCACGATGGCGCGGCGACAACAATAGCGACGATCGCGCAACAATACGACAACAACGCCCACAGCGCAACAACAACGGCGGCACGCGCCGCCAACAACCTATCAACAACAGCAACCACCACGGGCGGGCCTCGCCCTCCACCAAGAAAGAGATTCCCAGGGGCCGCCAATGAACCAAGGAAACTTGGCGGTGGGAATACTCCTCGATTACATTATCCTCTTGTTTGATCTGGCCGCGATTCTTTTATTCTTGAAGCATGCGTAGAGAACTTAGGACTAGATCTAAATCTTGAACAAATAATGAGAATATCTTCTCCGAGGGAGGCATAAAACGGTAACCCATATCTGAACCAGAACTTGGACTAGGCTCATTAAGGTCTTGACGGATAACCTACCGTCATACCTATGCGGATGTGATAATCCAAGGAATGGATTGGTTAACCAAACATAATGCGACCATCTGTGAATGAAAATTTCTTTCCAACATTCAGGAGGAACCTCTGATTTCACGGATCGATGGGAGGAGAGTTCAATCATATCCGCGCTACAAGCGAATGTCTGAACAAGACAGAGAACCACGCTACCCTCTATCTTGGAAGAAGCAGAATGAGAAGAGAATAGAAAGCGTCCCGATCGTGAGGATACCCGATGTATTTCAGAGAACTACCGGATTACCCAAACCGACGGTCGAGTTCACGATGACCTTGAACGAGTTACGCCCCGTATCAAAAGCCCCTACCGAATGGCACCAAAAGACGGAGGAATTGAAGATCCAAGCGCAAGAACTCTTGGAGTTAGGATTCATTAGACCCGAGTGTCTCCATGGGAGCACTGTCTCTTGTGAGAAGAAGGATGGTACCTTGAGAATGTGCATAGACTATCGAGAGTTAAACAAGATAACTCTTAGAATAAGTATCCCTTGCCGTGACGATCTGTTGATCAACCGGGGAGCATGAGTCTTTTCAAAGATAGATCTAAAGTCGGGTACCATCAACTAAGGATTAGACCGGAGGATGTACCTAAAGCTTTCCGTACAAGGTATGGTCATTTCAATTCATCGTTATGCCTTTGGACTTACAAATGCCCAGGTATTTATGGATATCATGAATAAGGTATTTCACCGTACTTAGACAAATTTGTCCTAGTGTTCATAGCGATATCTGATATACTCGAGAATAACGAGAACACAAAGAGCACTTGAGAGCGTCTTGCAAACATTAAGGCGAAAGCAACTCTTGCAGTTTAGTGTGAGTTACGGTTGGCGGTGACATTCTTAGGTCACTTGTATCCGGAGGAATCAAAGTAGACCCCGAAGATCGACACGGTTAGTGAATGAGAGTCGTAGAAGAACCGAATGAATGGGTTTCTTAGGACTTGCGACTATTATCGAAGATTTATCGAGGATTCTCAATGATAGCCCGACCCATGCAACTGTTGAAAAGGGTATCAGTACACATGAACCGGAGTGTGAGGCTAGTTCCGAGTCGAAGGAGTTCTTGACGCAGACAATGACTAGCGATGCAGGGTAGATAAAGAATACACAATTTACACGGATGCTTCAAAGAATGGACTAGGGTGTGTCTGATGCAAAGGCGAGGTTATTGCTGCAACGCGGCAATTACGCATGAGTTGAACTATCTCATACGACACGGAATTAGCGTGTACATGCCTTAAAGATATGGAGCATCACCTTTAGGAGTTAGATGTGAGATCTATCACGGCCATAGGCACGAAATATTTCTTTGAGCGAAAGATCTTAACATGAGGCGGTAGATGGTTAGAGCTAGTGAAGATTACGACTGATGTATCGATTACCACCGAGCGAGGCTAATGTTGTAGCCGATGCCTTAAGTCATAAATCTCCTAGTTTGGGATGTTTCATCAGTCATGAGGAAATTCTTATAAAGGAATTTCGGAGGATGAACATCGAGTCATAGACCCGTCTTTGACAATGAGAGGTGTATTACGGCGTTGATTGCAATCCAGGACTTAAGAGTCCGAATCTTAGAAGCTCGGAGGAAGAGCAAGAAGCTAGAGGAAATACGAGCTAAGATCAAGGACAACAACCACGAATTTCAAAGAAGCGGGATAACGTCTTGTTGTATGCGGAGAGTGTGTGTCCCGACGAAGGGCTTAGGGGCGAGATCATGAAAAAGCCATGAGACTTCTTACACACCACGCCGGAAGCACAAATATACCAGATCTCGAGGAAAAAATTTGGTGGGATGGAATGAGCGAGCGTGCTTCCTTAGTAAAACGTTGTTTGGCGTGCACAAGTAAAAGCACTCCCACGACCGTATGGAACCTTACAACCGCTAGACATACCGAAATGGAAATGGGATGATATAGCCTGGATTTTGTTCAGCTACCCAAATCACAAGAAATACCGCTATTTGGGTCATCATTGATCGTTTAACCAGAGCGCACATTTCTACCATTCGATAACACATGGATCGACGAGACTTACGGTTATGCGTTCGAGAGTCATACGTCTACATGGAGTTAGAAGACTATTACGTCGATAGGGACTCAAAATTTAGATTCGGATAAGCTTACAAAGGGTGGGGACTCGACTACAATTCGATCGCGTTCCACCCACGAGGCAGACGGACGGTCCAGAGGACCATCGAGGCGGAAAACATCGAGAAACCGTTGTCCTCGATAGAGAGAATTTGGGAACAAGTGTTACCACTTGGGAATTAGCCTACAATACTGACTGGCGACTATTGGAATGGTCGTCTGAGCGCTTTACGGAAGGAAATGTCGATCACCACTTTCTTTGGGATGAAGTGGGAGAAAGGAGAGTATTAGGACTGACTTTGTGGGAGAGATGATTAAGATCGTGCGACAGATCATGTGGATCAAAGAGGCTCAAGACCGACAAAAGTGGTATGCGAGCAAGCGTCGCCTGACGCATTTAGCGTGGGAGACAAAGTCTTCTTGAAGATTTCTCCGTCGAAAGGATGTGAGATTTGGAATAAAAGAAAACTCGACCACTTTCATAGGACCATGAAATCTTGGAAAGAATAGGACCCGACTTACGGACTTGCGTTGCCACCAAGTTTTGAAGCGTGCACAATGTGTTCCACGTTTCACAACTAAGGAAGTACATACGACCCGGTCATGTGATACCAGCACGATATTGTCTCGATGACAATATGAGTTATAGAAGCCTCACGAAATCTTGGACCGACGTACCCACAAGCTAAGGGACAAAGATATACCATTAGTGAAAGTCTATGGCGACACCATGGACAGAAAACAACTGGAACTAGAATCGGCTATGAAGAGAAATACCGAGCTCTTCCAAGGTTAGCAAATTCGAGTGAAATTTAATTTAAGGGATGGTATGTAATAACCGTAAAATAAAATTTTGTTAACAAAATTTAATCAATTGTTATTTGATCTTTTCCTTTTATTAGATAAATGAGAAAATTTATTATTAACAATCGACGATAATGTGTCTGATCGAGCCGATAAATCGGATCGCGAATGTGTCTTGATGACAATCGGGTAACAATTTCGATATCTAATCGTCATGGGCAGTCGCAATCATCGATCCTCGTTCGGACAAAGCGGGTGATATGTCGCTATCGTGAGTTATCCCAAAAATCTTATTTCAAAAAAAATGTGTGTTTGAGTAAACCGACAAATTACCAAATCTTTGGGCTCTCCACTCTGCGTAAATCCGTCTCTGCACAAAACAAATCCCTCTTCCTTTGACTACCTCGTTTGTTCCTTTACATCGAGAACCCATTACAAATTTCACTCTCAAAATTTCCTCTCGACCTCACCTTCGAGAGACGAAGAAATAGAGGAAAACGGTAAGGTAATGAAATTTGAGTTCTTTCTTTTATCATTCAACATAATTTAAGCAGACAACCTTTCCATTCTTTCCTTGAAGCTATTACATCTGCCGATTGAAAGAAAGAAGGAAGCATATACTTTAATCTACAGAGTTCCATCTAGAACCTACGTCTTTGAGATATCTCATTACAATTATAAACTTGTTCAAGATACAAACATATACGAACACATAGGTTGGAAAATTTTAAACTCAGAACATAGGAAGTTAATACAAGCGAAAAAAAAAAAAACCCAGCGGCAGCGGCAGCGGCTTTACTGTGACAGCGCAAGCATCCTCGACAAGGCGCTCGTTGGAGTCTGGCGTCGCGGTGGGCGGGAACACGGCCGGGCGTGGTGCGGCGGCATGTTCGAGAGGGGAGACATGCGCTACGGGTGTGTGTGTGGCGAGATCCATGAAAAAGATGAGTGTAAATGCGACCGAACTCCGATAACAGCGGGCGGCGGGCTGGCGGTGAAGCGCGCATAGCGCCTGGAATGAAGGAAGGCGGCGTGAATGGGATAATGTTGCGCCGGGAGAGAGATCGCGAGGAGAGGCGGGCGAGAGGTCGCGGAGGCGGCGCGGCTGGCCGAGCGATGGACCGGCCGGGCGTGGGCGCGATGGTGTAGTGTGTCTCGTATATGTGTTTGCGTGAGAGGTGAGGAGATGAAAGAAGGAAGAAGAAGGAGGTGGCGGTCACGGTTTGCCCGACCGTGATATGGCTGGCGGAGAGAGGCGGCGGCGGCTGCTTCGTGTGTGTGTTGAGGGACGGAGGAGAGAGAGAGAGAGAATGCGAAATAGAGAAGGGAGGGGCGGCTAGGGTAAGTGGGTGGATGGTTCTTTTATGTTGGGCAAAGGTGTGGGCGATTAATTAAAATGATGTTGGGCTTTGCAATTAATTTAATTAGATGGATGGAAATTAATATATTTAATTGGCTGAAATAAGGAGGTTCACGAAATGGGCGAATATTGGGCGTAAATTATTATTGGCTGGACCTAATTATTAGGGATGGGCTTCGGGACATGGGCCTCCTAATTAATTGTTTGGACTCATATGATTTAAGTGTTGGCTTAAGTTATTAATAGAATTGGGCATTAATTAATTTAAGTTGGGCTTCATTAATTAAATCCTTTGGACTTAAGAATTATTTAGATCAACTTTAATTAAATAAAGTTGATAAGCAATATTATTTATAATTAGACATTTATTTAATTAAGCTACTTAAGCTTAATTGATTGATTTAGATAGACCTTAATAATTAATTGAGCTAGACTACAAAAGTAATTAAGTTACTAAACTTAATTAATTAGCTTGAGGACTTTAATTAATTAAAGCAATGAGCCTTAATTAATTAATTTAAATAGTCTTTGACCAATTAAGTCATGTGGAGTTGATCAATTAAAAATAATATTGATAAATGTCTTTTGAATTAATTGGTGAAAATTTAATTAAATGGATGGACTCTTTAATTAAATTGAAAATGAGCTTAACTTATTTTTAAATAATGGGCTAAGTATATAAATGGATAATGGACTTGAATTAATTACTTCTAGAATCCATTAAATTAAATTAATGATTGAATTAATTTACATTATTAATTAATTAGGAGATTTAATTCTAATAATTAAATTTTGAGGATTTATTTTAGTTAATTAAATAATGATCTAAATATCAACTAATTAAAGTAATTTGATTGATTAATCAAATGTTCTTGGACTTTTAAACTAACCCGTTTAGTTAACTTTAATTGTGGACTTATTTAATTAAATTGAATATTTAATTAATTTATTTGATTAATTAATGATATTAACTATGCCAGTAGATGCTTGAGAAATATTAGTAGCTTTAACTCATAAAGCGTTTGTTAGATGAAGATTGAATTACGAGAAATATTTATTGTTTGTGTATGAGTTTTCCGTTAGAATATATGGGACGTGTGAGGTGAGAAGCGCGACGAGGAAAGGATGATAACGAATGAGTTATTGGAACTCGAATTCGTTGATACGCATTAACAAGCAGCGAATATTGGTTATGAACTTAGGATTCATAAATTATGCGAAGCGACGTGAAGAAACATCGATCTGCGGAGAAGAATGCAGCGACAAAGTGTCCTCTGATCGCTATATGGCGAGACTAATCGAATAGGCGAAATATAATTGTTAATAGAGTCTTATCGATAACAAAATCCTAAAACCAGGACTTAAAGGATATGAAGTACGTTAAATATTAGAATACTTCTCGAAAAAATGAATGACATACTAAATTATATCTCTTCGTTGATAAGGTCGCGTGGGCGTGAAGCGAAAGCAACGGATCACTAGCGAATACTTGAGAAGGACAATTCTTGAGGTGGGCTTTTCTTGAAACAAAATGATTATGCATAACTCAAGCATGATTTACAAAAGCTTTATGAAATATTATCGCATGAGCTGATTATTGAGCGCAAATATTTATGTTTGTTGTGTCCATATCTGAGGTTGATTTGTCCAAATGTGGGCGAATTGATTAGTATATCGATGTGGTATGTGAATGAGTTGGTCATAGCGTTAAAAAAGAATAACGATAGGATCCGACTTAGTTGAGGACTATTCGGATTGTGTACCGGATGTGTTGTGTGGGTTAGCTACCTCGGCCGGTCGCGGCGACTATGTGTGGGTGCCTCCATGAGTCTTGGAATGAATGAGCGATATGATTGATGAATAAATTACGGATATGGAACACGTGATAAAATAGTCGGGCGACACTTTTGAAAAATGATAAAATATTTGATAGGCATGGTCTTTAACTAAAATCCTCATGTGTCTTGTGGGCGGTTCGATAACTTTTGATAAAGAAAATATTTTGACAATGAGTCAGTACTTTTATACTTAGCCATCGATCTGTTTTTGATGTGCGAGTTGAGCAGAGATCGATTATGGGTGCGGGTGGTGCAGTAGCGATTGTTTAATGCTTTTTAGAAAGGGTTCTAGAACCTTGGGCATGCATCGTCGTATGCATGTCCTTGCGTTTATTCTTCTTAACTTTGATAATTTTTGATGCTTTGATCATAACTACTTTTATGTATTGAATTGGAGGTTGTACCTCGTACTAATTTTACCGATTGGGTTATGTTTGAATTTTGAACCCTTTGACAAGTCCTTGATGACTTGAGTGCATGTTAATACTATCCCTTTTGCTTTATCGTTATTGAGTAATTGAATGATTGATTGCCTTGATTAGCTATGTTTATATCATTTGCTTTATCATACGGTGACGATCTATCGATCATACTTTATTGGAAAGTCGGTCGTCTGCAGCTCGTGAGGCCTTGGAGCTTTATGGCCGCTCATTTCCCGCATATCATCTCATTTCCTGTTTCCCGCCCTTCATATTTTGATTGATTATGAAGAAACAAATACATTTTATTTGTAAAACTTATCGTATGATTTAGAATTGTTTAGTTTGTTTGATATTATATCTTTTAAATTATTTTGTTTGAATTGTGTTTATGATTTAGAATGGTAATGTTTATTGTTTGGATTGTGTTTGTTTGAAAACGGTTTGTTGTTTGTTGTAACGGCGAGAAAATACAAATAAAAACTACCCAGTGTTTCCACATTTAGCGACGGATTAGCGACTGGATCTGCGACGGATTAACAGCGTGAAATACAGAACAAACTGAAACTAACGACGGATTAGAGACTATTCAACCATGGATTTACTACGGATGTACGTGAAATAAATAAAAATCATATTTTTAACGACGGACTATGTCCGTCGTTATATAGCGTTAGCGACGGATTGTCGTCGAAACGACGGAATGGCGACGGTAGTTTTAGCTTCGATTGCGTGCCGTCGTTAATCCGTCTTTAATAACGACGGATAAGATATCGGCATCGCTTGAAGGTGCCGATTAGCTAAAAGTCCTTAGGTTCCGTCGCTAAAAATTAACGACGGACTTAAACCATCGTTAGAAGTTTGCCAACCAGCTTTTCCACGACGCCTAATTCGCCGCTAATCCGTGCTAATCCATTTTAACGACGGATCCGACAGATTTGTGACGGAATTTTCCGCGCTATTCGCTTTTTTGTAGGTTAAGACTATAGAAATAACCACCCTTCGTTCCTAGATGCCAATAAACATCCTTGCATCGGATCTAGACTCCAACTTCGCGCCCTTTCAAGACATGTGATGGCGCCCATATCCTTATGTGGTTTAAACTAGGCTTGCGCCCAAACCACAACTCAAAGGGTCTTTACGTGACTTGATGGTACTAGATTTAAGTATCGTGTTCTAAAGCACACCGATCGCTCACTTTTCTAACACGAACGTCAGTATATAGGTAAGGCAGTATCGTATCCACGAGGATTAAGCAAATCTGAGCTAACAATCTAATCCTTCATCATTATCCAAGCGATTTGGTTTGAAAGGTTTTAGGGCTTAATATTAAATCCAAAGAAAGGTAACAACTTGAAAATAAACTAAAGGTAAAAACTCAAAGAGATAATAAGAAGACGTAACCCTAGGGATGCATTAATCCTACCCAACATATGTTTATCCCGCTTCCTATCAACCAATTTTAATCCGCATAAGATGGAAGATCACACATATAACCAACAACTTGATTCACAATTGTGGCTTGATTACTAATTTTCCTAATCTTACGTCTAGGAAAATAAGCAACCCAAAGGATCACAAAAATATGCTTCTACAGATGTTCCTATCTCCGACTCAAGGCTTATCCAGTATCATGCATTCAAGATCGATTGGCAATTAAACTTAAAATTAAAGGCAACTAGATATGCATCGATTGATCAATCAACACATATAAATAAGCACCAAGAATCATGAATCATGCCAGGAAGGTAAATAAGCAGTGGCGAATCACAACATATAGGATAGAATCATGCAAACCTAGGATTAGAAGCAAAATTTAGCTAGACATAATTACGGTATAAAATATGAATTAAACATAAAATAAGAATTAAATAGATAAAACCCTAGGGTGGCGTCAAGAACAATCGTTGGGTTCAAATCCCAACCCTCAGCGAAACGGAAAAGATGCAATTCGTTCGGATGAAACGCTCCAAATCGATAACAATGCGTAGAACAAGCGTAAACTATGAAAACTAATGCTAGAATCAATCTAAATCAAAGCTAGAGTGCAAAAGTATGAAAAAACATGCGGGAAAAACGTGTATTTTAGGTCGAGGCGGTTGGGGGCGCGAGGGGCATACTTTATAGAATTAGGTTGAAACCCATTAGTCCTCCGCCATGCCCTCGCGGCTCGACAGAGGAACTCTCGCCGGCTGCTCTTGGTTCTCGGTGGTGCGGCTCTGACTGGCTCACGTCGCTAGGTATGGTCAGAAATCGGTGGCTCTTTCGCGTGGGAAGCTCGCAGCACGTCTCATGCGCTGCCGCGCGCGTCGCATGGTTCGTCGCGCCGACCTATTGGTCGCAGGCGTCGGAGCTCATTGAGATCTCCACTCGCTTGGCTAGCTGACGCGAGGCGTCGCTAGGCCCGATTTTGCCATGTCTGTCCTCGCTCCATGCTTGATTTTCAACTTATAAGCCTACAAAACACCAAAAGGAACCCAAGAGCGATTCTTCCAAAAATATGTAAAAGCATTGAGATCCAAGACATAAAGCACTTTATCGATCTAAAATCATCTTTAAAATCAACAATAACGTTAAAATGCGCGTTATCAACCCCCAAACTTAAAGCATTGTTTGTCCTCAAACAAAACAAAACCAAAAAGAAGAGACACAACAAAAGATCAAGGGCCAGAAAAGGTGATTAACACAATAACGCCTGAAATATCTCAAAGCTCAAAATCATTAGCGCACATGCGACATTAGGTCAACTCGACAATGTACAACCATTGAAAGCAAAAATCTCATTCAATTCCACCCTCACAACGGCGTATGCGTAATATATAGTACACTCAACTCATAAAGAAAGAAAGGACGTATACACTCAATAATCAATGCAATGAAATCTCACCATAGGTTTGCCATTTCTCTAATATCTCCACCACATCAAATGCGTTCAAATTAGGATAAAAGGACTTTTCATAGGTTTTAATGTAGGCACATTGGTTGGTAGGATAATATATGGCTAAGTGACTCAAATATACCTCAAGTACCTCCTTTATACATTCAACTCATATGGACTTTGTCCATTTCCTTTTCTTTCAACATGCTATTTCAACATTTAAGCAACTCACGGTACTTATTCTATGATAATTGACTTCCTTTATGCTCACATTTTCACAAAATTTTTCTTTTCGCTTTGTAATAGAGCTTATAGGTCTATTTTTTCACACGTACCATTCTTTATCTTTTATCCCACTTAGAATATCAAACAAAATTTTCCTCCATTTGATTCCCATATCCATCTCTCACCTATCATCCGGTTAATCGAAAGAATAAAGTCTAATAAAGGCTCAAAGAAGGCGACAACGATATATATCATTGCTAGTGTTTGGGTAAATATGTGGTTTAGAAAGATGGCCTTTTATCATTTCCATATTCAAAACATATATGCAGCCTCGATACGTAAAAGCGGAAGTTCTAGAAGATAATTACATCACGATATCACACGCATAAAAAACTATTCAAGATGTTTATACGGTGAAGCTTAAGTCTCACGGTTTAAGCAAATGGTGAAAAACAACAAGCTAAGCAATCTCAGCCATTCATGCCGTTCCTAACACATCATGTGCACTATAAACAACATTTTTAGAAAATTTCTATCATCATTGGAACATTATTAACACATTTTCACTTAACTCGTTGATCGCAGACACACAAAACAAAAACACGAAAAAGCCCCAAAGCATAACAACTTCAAGAAAACATAAAAACATAAACAAGACTCTCAACCAACCAAACTCGTCACTCCTCCAAACTTATTGTAAACGGTGGAAATGGAGGCAATAAGGTTTGCAAAATAGTAGTTAGGCGAGACCTTACCTTATATGTTCTCCGTGGCGGATAGAATCCTATGATCCCACTCCATCATCTCCATCATTTGTCTTTGGTGCTCTTGATGTGCTTGGTGTTGGGCGATGAGGTTGTTGTTGCTCGATGGGCCTCTGGCCAAATGAATTAGGCCGCATGTGGTAAGTCGACCATCTATGCGATCCTGCGCTCTATAACGGTTGCCTTGAATGGGTGGCGGTGCAATATGCCGCTGTCTCGGTGCCACATCCGGCTCCTTGCCCTCGCGCTTCCTCCTCCTCCGCCTCGCTCTTCTCTCATCTCGCCTTGCGTCGCCGAACCCATGAATAGTGAAAACCGAGGCGCAAGTTCCAATTAGCCTCCTGCACCAAATGCTTAAACGGTGAGATCTGTTGGCGGTGAATATATGGCCGTGCTTGTCATATAGCGCCAGAGGTAAGCGGCTGGTTCTTCAAGAACGCTCAGAGCGGTGGCTTGTCCAGAAAATATCTTGAGAGATAGGACTCTCACGAATTCGAAAAATCGACAATGGGGATAGAATCCCTATGCATATCCTGCGTCCCGAAACCTCGGCTTGCATCCGGAAGTCTGTGCAGGAACATGCCGACATCGTCTTATGTCGAGTCGCGCTCAATTAAGAGACTCATGTCCGTGAAAGGACCGTAGGCATTGTTGCGCCATGGATGGTGAAGGGATCACGCGGTGAAAGTAGCGCGCGGGTTCCTATGGAACTTGCCTTGGCTCGGGCGTCATAGCGGGTTCGCCGAGAGTGGTGTCCAACTACGCCACACATTCGTGGCGTGGTCTCTAAATCTCGATGTATTGCTCGGGATCACCATTGATGATACCATTCAGTTCATCCACGAGAGTTGGGGGCTCATTGTCCATCCGGAAAGTGATATAGTCCGCACCCTTGTCTTGTGTACTCGGACGGTCGGCGGGAATTGGTGAGGATCCGTATGTCGGTAGTTGGCGTGATAACAGTCTGACCGCCCTCTCGTAGCCATGTGACATCGCTTGGCTATCCCCAGGCGCACGCCTCTATGCACATAAATCGTGAGTGCCTGCCTAGTTACCAATCTCCACCCGCTCCATTGGAGGGTTGGAAATGCACCAAAGGTGTCGTGTCGAATGCATCGTGGGCTCATCATGTGAAGGAGGCGACCTCCGCCTTTCATGTGGCCGGAAGCACGCGACATAATGTACCTAAAGATAAGTCAACGTTAGCTCATGTACTTATTAAAAGGAAAGTGAAAAAGCGACCCAAAGCAATATATATACCTCGAACTTGAATTTAGGAAAATTTCTCCCTATACTAACATATGGTCGAACAAGGTGAAACAAGGGAGAAAAGCACACACATTAAACAAGCATGAAAAGAGTAACTGGAGGCGCCTCATGTCGCGAGGTAGCAACTCACGCAAGAGCTCGAGGCGACACATGAGCAAGCAAGCGCTTGCGGCAGGGCTCACTGATTGAGCCGTCGGAGGTTCGCCTGCAGCAAAAATCATGATTTTTTGAAATTTTCCAATTCAACAATGTAGGTAAATTAAACCAATAATATAATCTAGGAACATCAATAGACCTAACATTGAAACAAACATGCTCAAACACCAAGTAAATTTAGCAATAGAAGCCCTAGTTCCTCAAATCTTCAATAACCCTCAACAAGAAGATATAATGGACAAAACTCTCCAAATCATGCCAAAAACGTAAACCCATGAAGAATTAAGGAAATGTACATACCTTGAATGGATTAGAGGTGGAAATTGCAAGCAAAGTGAAGAACTTAGGGTTATGGTGCTTGAGAGAGTGTATTTTCAAGTTTGTGTGTGTGTGTCAAAATGGGAGGAAGGGTTAAAATGAAGATAAAACACGGTGCGTCCGGGCGTGGTCGGGCATGCCTCGCGGCGGCTTGCGTCGCGAGCTCGGTCAGGTATGCCCAAATGCGAGCACTTTTCTCAGACCAAAATAGCTCGCCGTTTTTTGACCACTCCCGCGTTCGCGAGGGTGTCAAGGATAATTTTTTTAATAAATAAAGCCATTAAACACCTTGGGACTTAACAAAACCAACGAGACACGACACAAACAAACTAAAACAAAAACAAAACGACAAACAAAAGCATGTAAAGCTTGGTTACCTCCCAACCGATCTAGAGTTATTCCTAGCTCGACGTTACCTCTCATCATGGTTCGTTGATTTGGTCACCTTGACTTCTCGGTCAAGTGTGACTTGAAGTAGGATTTAGGTATTGCGTTCACCTTGAAAATATTTCCACTCAAGTCAGACAATTCATAACTCCCATTGGTGTGAGCTCGGTAGACAATGTCAGGACCATCTTGACTTAAGCTTTCCGGAAGAGCGGTCGAGCATTGTAAAGTAAAACCTCATTACCCGGAGCAAATCCTTTGGACGAATGTGAAGGTGGGAATTTCCGAGCTCTTCTTGTTTATCGGAATTTTCAAAAGCTTCATTCTCCACTCATCAAGTTCCAACAATTGTTCACTTCTCATCAAACCGCCTCTTTGAAATCCATGTTGATTCTCCTCGTGATAAGCTTTGTGCTCAATTCAACCGTAAATGGCAAGATTTACCAAATACCATTTGATATGGAGATGACCATGGGAGCTTTGTAAGTAGTCCGGTGGCCCAAAGAGCATCATCCAATTGCTTGGCCCAATCTTTCCTATTCAAACCGATTTCTCAAAATTTGCTTTATCTCTCGGTTGGCGAGTTCGACGCCCGTTACTGCGGGTGATATGGGAGGTGACTCTATCTTCGCCATACTTAGCTAGGACATTTAGCCACTTATTATTAATCGACCCTCCATCGCTGATCAAGCGCTCTCGGCATTCCAAATCGAGTCGAATATTCTTGTGAAGAAACTTGATCACTACCTTGGAGTCGTAGTGCGTGAATTGCCTCACCCATCGGGAAACATACTCCTGAGTAAGATGTCGTGTAACCACAAGACATGGGAAAGCGGACCTAAAGTCGATCCCCATTCGTCAAATAGTTCCACTTCCATGATGGTCTTCGTGGCATCTGTCTTTCTTAGTGGCGTTTCCTTCTTTGATGACATCACAACTCTTGATAAAAGACCGCAATCCTTGAAGATCGAAGGTGATAAGCAGCATTTTACACGCTTTATTGTTGTTTTAAAGATGATTTTAGATCGATAAAGTGCGTTATATCTTGGATCTCAATGCTTTTACATATTTTTGGAAGATATTGCTCTTGGGTTCCGTTTTGGTGTTTTGTAGGTTTATAAGTTGAAAATCGAAGCATGGAACAAAGGACGAGGAGAGCGAATGAGGGCCTAGCGAGCGCGGTGTGATCATGCGCGTGCCATCACCAGCGAGCCGAGCCGCATGCGCGAAATAGATGTCTGCGACGACTGCAGCGCGTGGGTCGGCAGCCAGCACCGGCGCGAGGGCCAGAGCAGGCACTCCAGGATGCGAGATATGCCGCTGACGATTTCATGTAGCGCACCACCCTAGCGACCGTGAGGTGTGGCCGCGAGGCAATATATGCGCGCAGTCTAAGGATGGCGAGGGCGGGAGATCCCTGACCGAGCTCCGACCATGACTCGCCCCGAAGAGGCGGGACTCCAAAATTAGGGTTTCACCTAAATCTATAAATAGGGCTCGCCTCGCCTCAACCTTCTCCCGGACTGTTTACGTTTTTGTCCGCTTTTCATTATTTTTCCTTCTTTACGCTCAGCTTTGATTTAGATTCATTCTAGCTTTAGTTTTCATTGTTCTATGTTAGTTCTACGCATTGTCGCGCTTGAACGCTTTTGTCCGAACATATTCCATCGTTTCCGTTTTCCGTTGGGTTTGGATACGAACCCAACCATTGTTCTTAGGCGTTTCCCGGTTTGATCTATTTAATTCATATTTTATGATTATTTATTATTTAATTTGTTATTTATGTCTAGCTAATTTCTGTTCTAATCCTGGGTTTGCATGATTCTATCCTATATGTTGTGATTCGCTATTGTTATTTACCTTCCGCATTGATTCATGATTCTTGGTGCTTATTTATATGTGTTGATTTGATCAATCTTGATGCATATCATAGTTGCCGTTAATTACGTAATGCTTTTAATTGTCAATCGATCTTGAATGCATGATACGGATAAGCCGAGTAATCGAGATAGGAACATTCATAGAAGCATATTCTTTGTGATCCTTTTGGGTTGCTTATTTTTCTAGAGCGTGTAATAGGAAAATTAATGTCAGCATCATATTGAATCGTGCAAGTTGTTGGCTACATATGTGATCTTCCATCTTTGCGGATTAAACGGTTAATAATAGCGGGATAAACATCGTTGTGGATAGGATTAGTCATCCCTAGGTTAGTCTTTATCTCTTATATTCTTCTTTGAGTTTTATTGCCTTTGTTTATTTTCAAGTTGTTACCTTTGCTTTGGATTTAATTATCTAACCATAAACCTTCAAACCATATTATGTTGCTTGGATAATGATGAAGGATTAGAGTTAGCTTACGTGTTTTCGGATTCGATCACTGGATACGATACTGACTTACCACTACATCGTGCTTATTTTGATGCGATAAAATTCTGTCGATCAAATTTTGTCGCCGTTGTCGGGTTTTAAGATCACATAGAATAATTTGACGATTTGGATTTATTAATTCAAGTTATATATATTATTATTTATTTATTCTTGTCAAGTTAGGCTCTCTTTTTCTCGGTAGTTTATGATCACAAGATCTCGGGCACTGAACAACCTTTAGACCCGAGCTCGAAAATTCCCAAAGGAGAAGGAGCGGAGAGAAGAAGGGCTGCAATGGCGGCTAATCCATAAGCGGAGCATTCCTCCAGCAATGCGAGCATCTGTGATTTTGGAGATCCGGCGCGGATACGAATATGGGACTCCTTGTCCGCTCGAGCAAGCCTTTGAATTACATATACCGACCTCCCGAACAATTCCAGGAGGAGGATGAGGCCATAAGTGGCGCAAACAATTTTAGTGAAACCGCCACGATCGGTATGGTGCAGGAGAGCAGTTCGGAGGAGGATGGCGAGGACCCAATGCTCATCCGAGACATTCTCGATATATGTAACACCATCAATCAAAATGGGGTGCCACAAGATACGATCCGGATGCGCATGTTGATTCTCTGCATGACCAGATCTGGTTCAGAGCTGACCGAACCGGGATAGCAGTGGGAAACTTTGCGAGTTCCTTTCAAAATACTTTCCGCACCAAAGCACAAAGATCATATCGGATCTCCCACTTTTGCCAACAAGGAGACGAGTCGTTGTTCAGATGGGAGAGATTTGGGCTATTGAAGATGCCCACAACATGGATTCTCAAAGAGCACAGATCACATGTTCTATGTGAGGCGATCGCATCGAGCATTGTAGATGCATCGGCGGGGGATGCTGTGAACCGTCGAGTAGAGAGGCTGCGAATTTTAGAAGAGATGGTGCCAACTACCATGGCCAATGGAAAGACGCGCTAGGGCGGTCTGAGAGTGACTCAAATATGAGAGCTCATGAAGAAGTTCACTCTTTTGAAGAGCGGATCGAGGCGAGGATGTCATATGTCAATCGAGGAATAATGGAAATCGCATACCATCCGAACAACAAGAATCATCCGAATCATGTATGCCAAATAACTTCAACAACCTCAAGCGGTTTCACCGTTGAATGGAGTGATTCGAGCGAAGAAGCCAAGTCAGAGGATATGATGAGCGGTTGGTTGTGAGCAACCAACATGGCGACTCACAGACTTCATTCATCGACACTCGGCCGAAGGATAACACGTTGGAATCGACGTGGCAGCCATGGGCAAGCACATGAAGATGATGGAGAATCAAATCGGTCGATAGGCCCAAATATGACCAAAGAGCGGGCATTTCAATGTCTGAATGAACCCAAGAATCGGTGCTTCGACATCCAGACGAAGTGGAAAAGCGTTCGAGAACCACCCGCGCGAAGGCGGAAAGAATGAGCACCTCGCGACCAGACTCGCGACCGTGAGCCGCGCGGACATCACTTGTCGGTTATCGAGGCTCGCGAACCCATCCGCGTCAGAAGAAAACACCTCGCGATCGAAGCCGCGATCGCGAGCAAGGCCGCGAGACCAGGTAGAGAGCTGGGACGAGCACGCGCGCTGCGCCCGTGACGCGAGGAAGAACGCCAAGTGGCGCAGTCCCTACCGACCGCACTCGCGATCGCGAGACGGCCACGAGGACGCCCAGAGCCAAAATTCCCGACGATACGCCCCGCTCTGTTTCCAAGTCGGCTAGCTAAGTCGAAATATGATGAGGAGTTCACCCGATTCAATGAGATATTTCAAAAGTGAATATCAATCTACCCTCTTTGCGCCGCTAAACATGCCGGATATGTGAAGTTTCGAAGATGCATTAGCAAGCAAAAGAAATTGGGTAAATTTGAAAAATTAACCTATCCAAGAATGCCGTGCCATCTACAACGGAAGTTGCCTCAAGCGAAAGATCCGGGAGCTTCACATCGAGTGAGATTGCCGAGCACACATTCCCCGTTGTGTAAGGCGATTTGGGAGCGATCAACTGATGTCATAAATGTATTCAATCGCTTGGAGCTAGGAAGATGAAGCCAACAAAGATATCATCGATGATGGCTTAATGTGTCACCACATATCCTAAGGGAATTGTTGAAGATGTGTTGGTAAGCACGGACTTTATCTTTCCGCCGATTTTGTTATATTAGACATACCCGATTCAAGCATCAACCACTAATCTTGGGTAGACCTTTTCAGCAACCGGTCGTGCTTTGATTGATGTGCGAGAAGGTGACCTCACGCTTCGTGTCAATGACGAGGAGCTAAAGATTTTAATATATGACTCCATCAAGCAACACGATAGTTTAGAGCCCGAAAATTGCTATTCGATCACTATCAAGCATCGCTAGTCAAGTCTCGCACTCAAGGGCAACCACCATTCGATGAAGATGCTAGAAAGAAGAGGTGGACCCGCATAAAATCCGAGTGATTCGCTCAAGTTCATGGAATCTACTCACACACGCGCTGGTGGTCTGCAATGAATGCTAAGTACAAGCGGCAAGAAAGTTTGAAAGACTACGCTTGTCAAATCGCCCGATTGACGAGAGGTAACGCCGAGCTAGCGATTTATAAATCCAAAGACTGTTGGGAGGTAACCCAACGTGTTTTCTCATTTTTTATTTTTTCGCTTTGTTTTTCTTTTTGTGTCGTGTCTTGTTTGTTCGCTTTTAAGTCCCAAGGTATATCATCAATGGCAAGGATTCTATCCACCGTGAGAGCGCCGACATTTGAGGTAAGATCTCTCCCAATCACTCTCTTCGCAAATATTATTGTCTCCATTGCACACCGCTGACAATAAGTTCAAAAGGAGTGGACGAGTTTGGTCGGTTGAGAGTCCTTTTATGTTTTTGCTTTGTTTTGTTAAGTTATTATATGTTGGGGCTTTTGTCGTGTCTTCGTGTTTTTGTTGTGTCGGTCGATCAACGAGTTGAAGTGAAATGTGTTGATCCATGTAGCCAATGATGATAGAAATTTTGTGTTAAATATGTGATAGTGCACATGATATGTTAGAAAATGACGCACGGATAACTCGAGATTGCTTAGCTTGTTGTTTTTAACCATTTGTTAAAACCGAGACTTGAGCTTCACCGTATACACATCTTGTTACGCTTTTATTTTATTTGTGTGATAACGCATGTAATTATCTTCTAGAACTTGCCATTTTTTCCGTGTCGAGGTCGCAATATGTGTTTTGAATATGGAAAGGATAAAAAGCCATCTTTGTTAAACCACATATTTACCCAAACACTAGCCCAATGATATATATAACATTTATCGCCTTCTTTGAGCCTTTATTAGACCTTATTCTTTTGTTAACCGGATGATAGGAGGTGAGGATGGATATGGGAATCAAATGGGAGAAAATTTTATTTTGATATGCAAAGTGGGGATAAAAGATAAAGTATGGTACCCGTGTGAAAAAGAATAGACCCTATAAGCTCTATTACAAAGCCAAGAAAAGAAAAAAATTTGTGAATAGTATGAGCATAAAGGAAGTCAATTATTATATTATATGGTACTTGGGTTGCATAAATGTTGAAATAGCATGTTGAAAGGAAAAGGAAACGGACAAAGTCCATATGAGCCGATTATAGATGGAAGTACTTGGAATATATTTGAGTCACTTAGCCATATATTATCCTACCTTAACCAATGTGCCTACAATACAACCTATGAAAAGTCCTTTTGATCCTAATTTGAATGCATTTGATGTGGTGGAGATATTAGAGAAATGGCAAGCATATGGTGAGATTTTTACATCAGATTGATTTTGAGTGCATGCACGCCCTTTATTTCTTTATGAGTTTAGTGTTCTCTATATATTACGCACATGCCATTGTGAGGGTTGAATTGAATGAGATTTTGCTTTCAATGGTTGTACATTGTCGAGTCGACTAATGTCGCCGTGTGCACTAATGATTTTGAGCTTGAGATATTTCGAGGCTAGATTGTGTTAATCACCTTCACGACGCCGCTGATCTTTTTGTTGTTTTCTCTTTCTTTTTGGTCTTGTTTTGTTTGAGGATAAACAATGATTTAAGTTTGGGGTTGATAAACGCAAGATTTTACATCGCTTATTGTTTTTTAAAGATGATTTTAGATCGATAAAGTGCGCTTATATCTCGATCTCAATGCTTTACATATTTTTGGAAGATATTGCTCGTTCCGCTTTTGGTGTTTTGTAGGCTTATAAGTTGAAAACCAAGCATGGAACAAAGGACGAAAGCGAGAGGCGAATGAGTAGCTTAGCGATCGTGATTCATGGCATAGCCAGCACCGCCATCACCACCGAAATGCGCTGAAATGCATGCGAGAAATAGATGTCTCATGATCGACCCAGCGACCGCCAGGTCGGCCGTGAGATAAACACCAAGACACGCGAGAGGACGCCAGAACACGTGAGCACTCCTGGTGCTGAGAGATGTGCCCTGACGATTTCACGTGTTACGCGACAACACCTGGCGACCGAGGCGTGGCCGCGAGGCAAGTATGCGCTACCGCCGAGAATCAAGGATGGCCGGCGAGGAGATCCTCGCGATCGAGTCATGACCGTGAGCTCGGCCGTGAAGAGAGGCGGCAGACTCCAAAATTAGGGTTTTCACCCCACCTATAAATGGGGCTTCGTCCCCTCCGCCCCCAACCTTCTCCCAGACCTGTTTTGCACGTTTTTGTCCAGTTTTTCATTATTTTTCCTTCTTTTACGCTCTAGCTTTGATTTAGATTCATTCTAGCTTTAGTTTTTCATTGTTCTACGTTAGTTCTACGCATTGTCGACGCTTCGGAACGCTTTTGTCCGAACATATTCCATCATTTTCCCATTTTCCGTTGGGTTTGGATACGAACCCAACCATTGTTCTTAGACGCTTCTCACGGGTTTGATCTATTTAATTGTATTTTTATGATTATTTCGTATTTAATTTCGCTATTTATGTCTAGCTAATTGCTCTAATCCTAGGGTTTGCATGATTCTATCCTATATGTTGTGATTCCTGCTATTGTTATTTACCTTCCGCATTGATTCATGATTCTTGGTGCTTATTTATATGTGTTTATTTCGATCAATCTTGATGCATATCATAGTTGCCGCTAATTACGTAACGCTTTAATTGTCAATCGATCTCGAATGCATGATACTGATAAGCCTCGAGTTGTAACCTAGATAGGAATATTCAGAGGAAGCATATTCTTTGTGATCCTTTTGGAGTTGCTTATTTTCCTCAGAGACGAATGAATAGGGAAAATTAGTAATCAACTCGTCACAATTGTCGAATCAAGTTGTTGGCTACATATGTGATCTTCCATCTTGTCCGGATTAAAACGTTAATAATAAGCGTGATAAACATCGCTAGGATAGGATTAGTGCATCCCTAGGGTTAGTCTTTATCTCTTATATTCTTCTTTGAGTTTTATTACCTTTTGTTTATTTTCAAGTTGTTACCTTTGCTTTGGATTTAATTATCTCAAGCCATAAACCTTTCAAACCATATTATGTTCTCGATAATGACGAAGCGATTAGAGAGTTAGCTTCGGTTTTCGGATTGCAATCCTCGTGGATACGATATCGACTTACCACATACATCGCGCTTATTTTCGTGCGATAAAATTTCACGATCAAGGCCAATAGAATCCACTTTGGCAAACCTTGGTGCCGCTCGTCAGCGCAAATGTCCTCCATTTAAAGAACTATGGCACTGTGGATTATGTTCTCCCATTCTCCTTGGGGAACACAATGACGATCGCACCATCGGCACATCACCGGTAGAGATGGGGATCGTCCCAATAATAAAACTTGACGTCATGGAGAAACTTGTTTTTCTGATGAGGACTGCACGATGGAGGTAAAACTCCAATCACCAAGTAATTTACAAAATCGGCATACCATGGTGTGTGATCAATGATGCTCAAGATGTGCTCGTCTGGGAAGTTCTCCTTTATCCCAATCTTCTTATCCTCTCCTTCGACTGGCTTCTCTAATCTCGATAAGTGGTCGGCAACCATATTCTCGCAGCCCTTTCTATCTTTGATCTCCATGTCGAACTCTTGAAGAAGGAGGATCCATCTCACCAATCTTGGCTTCGAGTCTTTCTTCGCGAATGATGACTTAATGGCGGCATGGTCAGGTGTGGACAATGGTGTGGTGCCCTCCAAATAAGGTCTAAACTTATCAAAAGCATAGACCACGCAAGTAATTCCTTCTCGGTAGTGGTGTAGTTCATTTGAGCCGAGTCGAGCGCCTTACTTGCATAATAGATGACTCGGAAAGCTTGTCTCGCTTCGCCCCAACACGCCTCCCACGCTTAATCACTAGCATCGCACATCAGCTCGAATGGTTGAATCCAACCGTGATACCAAAACCGGGTCGATATCGTGGCTAGCTTCAATTTCTCAAACGCCCCCAAACACTCACTCGTGAACACGAACTTCGTATCTTTCTCAAGAAGTCCACACATTGGCTTCGTGATTGCAGAGAAGTCCTTGATGAATCTTCTATAGAAGCTCGCATGATCGAGAAAACTCCTCACGGATTTGACATTTGTGGGAGGAGGTAGTTTCTCGATTGGTACTATCTTTGCTCGATCCACTTCCAAACCTTGGGCCGAGACTTTGTGGCCAAGCACCACACCTTCTTTTACCATGAAATGGCACTTCTCCCAATTGAGATCAAGATTCGTCTCCTCACATCTTTATAGCACTTGTGACAGATTATGGAGACAATGGTCGAACGAAGAGCCAAACACGGAAAAGTCATCCATAAAAACTTCCATAATATTTTCAATCAACCCATGGAAGATGGACATCATGCATATTTGGAAAGTGGCTGGAGCATTGCACAATCCAAAAAGCATTCTCCTATAGGAAAAAACTCCATAAGGGTACGTGAACGCCGTCTTGTGCTGATCTTCAGGGGCGATGGCAATCTGATTGTACCCCAAATATCCATCTAGAAAACAATAGAACTCATACCGCCGCCTATCCAACATCCGATCAATGAAGGGCAAGGAAAATGGTCCTTCCTGGTGGCTTTGTTCGAGCACGATAGTTCAGCAAACTCGCCATCCGTCACGAGTCTTGTCACCACAAGCTCGTTCGTCTCATCTCTGATCACCGTGATACCCCATTTCTTGGATACCACTTGAGTCGGGCTAACCCACTCGCTGTCTGATATAGCATAGATCATGCCTGCGTCTAATAGCTTCAACACTTCCTTCCTCACGACCTCTTGCATTGCCGGATTCAGGCGACGTTGAGGTTGCACCTTCAGCTTATACTCATTCTTCAACAGGATCCGATGCATGCAAATCAAGGACGACCCCCTTGATATCAGAGATAGTCCACCCTATCGCAGACTTATATTGTTTCAAAGACAACCATCGTTTCAGACTCTCATCTTTCAAAGTCAAGATACTATCACTAGCACGCCTCATCATCGCCAGAAAGGCATACCGGGCTGGTCCGCAGCCTTCAACTCCAACTTGGGTGTGGTCTTTTCCTTTACCACAAGATCCTCTCCTCCAATGGGCTTCCTCATGTCTAGATAAGGCACCGACTCCTGTGGGGCCTCGACTTCATCGATGGACTCAAGATACTCTAAGATCTCATCACACGCCTCATCAAGGTCCGCTGGTGAGAAAATCGAGTTCGCATACAAAACTCCACCGGTCACCGATTGCAATTGAAAGTGGAAGGTAGTTGTCGACAACACGACATTCATCCATCGCCTTCTTCGTGTTACTTCATTGCGCTATAAACAGAGATTTTCATCTCCTCATCGTTAACCCCGGCGGTGAGATCTCCATCTTGCACGCTCATCGTTGCTCACGGTAGCTAGAACGGTCTCCCAATAAGAGGCGATTCCCATCCTCCGCATATCGAGAACTACGAAATCGCAGGGAAGACGAAGTCTCAAACTTTCACGAGCACGCCCTCCACTATCCCTTTTGGATAGGTTGATACGATCCTCGCTGGTATCGGCGATCTATCGACACGCCGAACGGAAGATTTTGAACTAAACCAATGGAAAATCCCAAAACCTCTCAATCTAACACAAGAAGATATAGGTCAAGATGTCGCCTATACCCCAACGTGATGTTGATGCAAAGAACTCGGGACGATGAATGACACACAACGAGGGATGACCGTCTCGCTGATATATCGATAATTGAATTTCTTGGCAAATGCAAGAAAATTCAAGAGCTAATGAAGAGAGAATAAAACTCACATATATTAGTAAATCAAAAGTCAATATTTTCAGATGCTTACATGCCTTTATATAGCTTAAAATGAAGTCTAATCCTTATCAAAGAAGGACTCATAATCAAAGTAGAATTCTAATTTACAAAAGAAGTTTTAATAGACTAGGACTCTAGATAAACAAGCCTAAAAATACTACGAAAATCTTGATACAAAAACGGGCTCATATGCCACATAATAATTAAATTCACAAAACTTGGCTGCATCATAAGTCACCGATGCGGTTCGCTATCCGCAGAGCAATGGTGGTCGGCTTGATCTCTCCAATCTCCAATCTATTAAAATGGACAATGGCATCAAATTGATGCTTGCCCCAAATCACACGTAACCTTGGAGAATGTCTCGTCCTCCGACGACACATGCTACGCGAAGTCGTCGATCCTTCGCTGAGCGAAACTTCTTCCGCAGACAACATCCGCACTCTTGAGAAAGATTTATCGCCTCGAACTTCCCAAGCTTCTTTTATCGGCAACAAAGATCTTCAAGAACTTCACGTATCCCGCAAATCTCGAGTGCATCAAGTAAAGGAATATTGATACGCACCTCAAACATCTCCATAAAGCGGGTCGCCTTCATCGCATTGGGTTGGCCAATCGACTTAAATGGAATCGGGAAGTGTAGGTCGGATATGCCTTGCTGGAGTTGCCTCACGACCTTCCTCACGACCATGGTGCGGTCGCTAGCCGCCTAGGCGTCAGGCTTCTTCGCGGGCGGACTCGCGGTCACGAGCTCGGTCACCGGGTCCGCCTCCGGGTCACCGCCGATTTCGTTGTCAGATTCTTCCTCGCGACCGCTGGGTCACTCGTGAGCTCTCACAAAGTTCTCTTCGATTTCAGCGCCGAGTCAAGGTCGCGAGCTCGGTCGTGAGGTGCCCTTTTGCGCCATGTTTTCGCCGCTCTTCCCGTGTGGATCCGATAAGCTCGCCACCCTCAATCGAATGACATTACAAGGTTTTTTAGGTTCACCAGACACGAAAATTGGCCCGACTTGTGTTGCCCGCTCATTGGCGGCTATCTCGACTTATTTGATTTTCCATCATCTTCATATGCTTCCCCATATTGCCACAGCTGACTCCGATGATTTATCTTCGCCTGCGGTATTGCTTATAAATGAATTCTAATTGTCGCCAATTATTGGTTGCTCACAACCAATCACGATCATGTCCTCTAGACTCGCTTCTTCGCTTCTTGAATCACACCATTCGAATCGAGAAACTGGCGGAGGTCAAGTTGAAAATTGTTGGGGTTAGTATATCAAAAATTAGGATGACTTCGTTATTCGGATCAGTATGTCGGATTCCCGTATGCGGTTCCTCCGATTTATGTAACTCACATTTTCCGCCTCATTCATATTCGCCCGCAGCATCGACGTGAACAACTCCTTTTTGCTTTCCTTTCCTTCTCGAATCGGCTTCTCGTATGCGAACCGCCCATCGATTATCGATTTCAAGCTCGCCTCGACAAGAGTCGCCTTCACCACCGGTGTCCTCTATAGGCCATTGATAGCTATTCGCACCACCTCTTCTAGAATTCTCGCTAGCTTCCTCCACTCGCCGATTTAGCGGTGCATCCTCCCGCCGATGCATCTACAATACCCTCGTGTGGCAGGTCACCACTATAAAACCATGGATCCGCCGCTTCTAGAAAATCCATGTTATGGCATTTTCTCAACAAGCCCCTAAATCTCTCCCATGACCTAACAATGACTCATCTCCTAACTGGGAGTAAGTGGGAAATCTCGCTATGATCTTCGTGCTTTAGCCGGTGGAAAGTACTTGAGAGAAATTTTCAAAGATTCCTCAACTGCTGATTCCAAAGACGATCTAAACTCGAAATCGGGCAAGAGCTCTTTCGCACGCTGGAAGCTCATGGGCACGCCTCGCGGTCGCCGCCGCGGCCACGTCAGTGGATTTCGCCGACCCAGCGGTCGCTAGCCGGTCGCGAGGCTTTATTTTCGCACGCATCTCCACTCGCTGGGCTAGCGGCCCGAGGCGCGCCAGGCCCGCTTTTCCCTTCGCCCGCTTGCTCTCATTCCATGCTTCGATTTTCAACTTATAAGCCTACAAAACACCAAAAGCGAACCTAAGAGCGATATCTTCCAAAAATATGTAAAAGCATTGAGATCCAAGACATAAACGCACTTTATCGATCTAAAATCATCTTTAAAAATCAACAATAAACGTAAAATGCGCTTTATCACATACCCCGTAACGAAATAGGCAACGCTGCATAACTCATCATCGATCTAACCATTTCTAAAAGAGTCCTATTTCTTCGCCCGACACACCATTTTGTCAGGTGTGTTCGTGTAGTGAGTCGAGGTAATCCCACACCGCACTAAATAGTCCATAAACTCATTCTCGAGGTATTCGCCACCGCAATGTGACTTGATACTTTTACCAAGCTTCGCTCCACTTTCACCTTAAATTCTTTGAACTTCTCAAAGCATTCGGACTTGCGGTGAAAGCGGTATATGTATCCGTACCTTGAGTAATCACAATGAAAGTGACAAAATACTGCATTCTCCACGAGCTTGTGTGGACATAGGTCCACACAGTCGAATGGACCAGCTCACCACTTCTTCGGCTCTATAACCCTTCACTTTGAAGGGTCCGGTCGACATCTTTCCTTCTATACAGAAGTCGCAGACCGAGAACGGAGAATCGTGAGTTCACCCAACGCCCATTCTTAGCCGCCTGGATCCTATTTAGATTGATGTGACCAATCTAAGATGCCGTAGAAATGTGGTGTCATCTTTAAGAAAACTTTCTTCTTAAGGTTTGATGTAGATGCAACATAATTAAAGGTATTATGTTTGGCGTAAATAGTATAAAGCTTAATTATATAAAGTGCCACCACGATAACTTCGCTATTTCTATGATAGAAACACCACTATAAAAACAACAACAACATCCATGAATAAATAGTTTCAAACCGAATAAGGTTTCACGAAACTCCGCACATATAAAATGTCTTTTAATACTAAACTCTCCTATCAAAACATAAAGTAACATCTCCGACTGCAACGGCCTCGACTTTTGCCGCGTTGTCCATGGAGATCGTTATCTCGCCATCATGCAGCTCCCTTGTCTGCAGGAACCCTCGCAGGTGTAACAAACATGATCAACAGACCTGTGATCTACTACCCATGAATGAGTAGGACAAGTCGCTAAACATGTTTCATTACATTAAAGCAATGGCGTACTTGAGACTTGAGCTTGGGGCACTTAGCCTTCCAATGCCTGGCCTCACCGCACTTGAAACATTTGCCCTTTTCCTTTGGCTTTTTCAAACCACTGGTAGAGCCCTTTGTATTACTCCCACTTTTCTTTAGTCCTATCATCTTTGAATTCCACTTTCCTTTCATCTTCGATAAAGCGTTGGTTTTCTTTGAGGTGCTTACTAAAGATCGGCACCTTTGCCCATTTTATGCTCTTCCGCTACTAGATCCTCTTGAACGAATCTAGAGTATAACTCTTATCATAAAGGACTACTCCATAACGGAAGTCATCAAAAGACTTGGGCAAAGTGTTGAGGATCATACCGATTCGACTCACGCCATCAATATATCCTCCAACCAATTCGAGCCTCCAAGAGATTGATCATTTGCTCTACATGGTCATGCACCAATCGCTTTCCTTCATTGAACTTGATATTATTGATTTTGTCAAATTATGACAAGCGATTCTGTCCGATTCCTCATACGATTTCATGAGATTTAGCCATATAGTAGGCTGCATCTTCCATCTCTTGATGCTGGAGTTGCAGGACTCGCACATGGTGACCAAAAGAAGGCACTTTGCCATTCTATTTGATTCGTCCCATTTCTCATGCTCATTGCGCTCCTCATCAGTAGATAAATCGTCTAGAGGTTTGGGACGGGGTGTAGTGAGTCAAATAAATTTTCTTTGGCAGTAAGAACAATCTCAATGTTTCGTTTCCACTAGATAAAATTTGGACCGGATAGAGGATTTTGTGTGAGCATATTGATAATCGGTGTAAGAGACATATCTGAAAAGTAATGTAAACACATAAGCATACGATCGCACATAATTCGTAACAATAATATTGTAACCTTTTGATAAAACAATATTAATTGAAACCTCCAATCGCCCAAGGAATCCCACATCTGCAGCCACGCGTGTGGGCGTTTACACATGAATCCCCGACTGCACTAAAATATACCTTTTAGTCGCTTAATTTCAATCCATGTCAACTTATCCTTATGACAAATGAAATTAATGATTGGACCTTACTAGACCACATCACTATCACAAGAGGGACTTCATGGAAGTTGTACTTGAGGTATGTCTAAGCAATGACCACAATTTTAACAAATAGAAATGAATTCTTAGAATTGGCATACTCACTAGAACCATACCGCTTCCAATCCAAATTCCTTTGTTATATCATTTTAAATCTATCACTAGAGAGCTTATGAAAATCGCATATGCAAGCCCAGCGTGTGGGCGTTCGCCACATGAAACTCCCACTTCTCAATAGATTAAAATGTTTTATTTAGAAATCACGTCTAACAAACTTATGATAAATAAGGCAAGCAAACCACGCGTGTGGGCGTTTACTCACGCATGTATCACTTTGTTTAGAGATCAAAAGTGGAGGTCTTGACATTTTAATTTAAAAATAATATGTCGGGTTACTTGCTTAGTCTTTTGTTTCAAAAGGTTTGTGCATGCTGATCACGTAATCCTAGCATGCTTTTCTATAGAACTCAACATGTAAAACATGCTCGCAGAATTCTAAAATATGCTTGAAAAACGTGATAAACCAAGCATGCTTACTATGCGCATCCAATCACGAAAACATATAATATGTTCATTCGTAATTACATACATAGCATGCTTCTCGATAATTTAAACATCCACGACATGCTTTGAACGAAAAATAAAATAAATTGCTCATCGCTGCCCACTGTGGATCCCGTGCTTTCTCGCCTAATTTATTACATAAATTTGCAAAGCATGATCTTCAAAATCTCGAACAGACCTCGTGACGCACGGGCACGGACCGGATTCACAAACCGGATTTGGGCGAAAAAATCAAAACGGGCCGGATCGGGCCAAAAATCTGGAACCGGGTCGAAAAATCGGTCAGGGCCAAAAAATTGGGTTTGGGCCGAAAAATCGGGTCTGGGCCGAAAACGGGACGGGTCGGCCCAATGTGAACTGGGCTGGTGCGCTAGGGCACAGTCCATGTGCACACAGCCGCACATCTGCCCAGCCGTCGCCCATGCCGCTCGCCCGGATGCTGCCGAGAAGGCTCGCGTAGGTCTGCCGAGGATTCTCGCCCAGACTCGCCTCGCCACGCCGGGAGTTGCGGCCGAGTCATCTGCGCGCAGGTGCCGGCATCTGCCGAGAAAAACCTGTGCACGACTCGCGCGCTAACGCCCAGCGAGCTACCGAGGGAATCGCCGAGCGCTGCCGAGGCATCCACGTGAGAATCGCACGCCTCGCGTCGCCTAGTACCATCGAGTCGCCGAGCGCGACTGATCGAATTAAAAACACACTCAAATTCACTCGCAATCGCATGCGAGGTAATCGTAGCGTGGTAAGTTAACACGTCGCTCTCAAGGAAAACTTAATGTATGCGATTGTTCATGTCACACACGTAAAGCGATTAAATCCTAAACATTCTAACATCAACGGGGTTGAAACATACGAGGAATTGAAATACGAGAATTAAACAAAGATCCTGGGCTGGGGTTGTCAATCCCGAGCTATACTAATAAAGCGATAAATCTAAACCGGGGTTGTCAATCCCTAGTTGAACTATGAAAGCAATAAATCAGCAAGAATAAAGCAATAGCAATTTATTATTCATGGGTTTGTCAATCCCTAATCAATCTAATTGCAAATAAACGAAAGCAGAAATCATTACGTAATATAAATTGATAGAAACACGAGAACACTTCATTGTCACTTATGAAATTGAATCCACGTGAAACCATCAAACAAAACACTATGAAATTTAATCCAAAGAACAAATGAATCCAAAGCATAAACCGATAAATAGATTATTCAATGACGAAAATAAGAACAAGAATTAAAATAAGAATTGTATCTCATTGTTGTTGCCTCAAGAAATCGGAAGAAAAGGCGATGGGAGAGCAGCGCCCATGGCCGGAGAAAATCGTAAATCGAACTCTCGGCCTCGAAACCTAACGCGCTATATATATTAATTAAAAGTGAGCGCGATTCATAATGAGCGCAGAGTTGAAAACGCTCGACTTCAAAGTGAACGCCGGTTACGTAGCGCCCGGTTCGGAAAGGCTTCGAGAAGGATGAACGCCGTGAGACTCAACGCCGAGGGTGGTCAAGCATGTGAATGGGCGCTGGGTTCCAGCCGCCGGTTTGAAGCGACAGCGTCGGGCGCGTGGCGTTCTTGGGCAAGCGCGGCGTCGGTTGGAAGCAAGCGCCGGCTGGGAATGCCAATACGCGTGCAAGATGGGCGAACGCGTGCTGGAACGGGCGTGGGCTGAGGCAGCGGCGCTGGCGGTGCGGAAGAGGGCGCCTGCTGGGCTGGCCAGGCGGCGCTGCGTCGTCTGGCCGCCGGACGGGCATGCTGGCGCGCTGGCGCGATATGGGCGAGGTTTGCGCGACGGGCGGTGGGGCGCGGCGCTGGCCTGCTCTCGCTGGCGCTGGCTGCGCCGGAAGAGGGCGCGCGCTGGGCGGGAGACGAAGCGAAGCTGCGGTTCGGCGAAGCGGGGCTGGCATCGCCTTGAACGCTGGGGCGGGCGTTGGGGGCAACGGAGGCGGGCGGCGCTGAGGCGTGACGCAGGCGGCGAGCGAAGCGAAGCTCAAGCTGAACGCGAGTAAAATTCACAACGTGCGCCGGTTAGCGCTGGCTGGGAGTGCGTGGCTGCACGGGCGCGCGGGCGGCGCGGCGTGGTCTTGGCGCGCGACCATGCGACGGGTGCCGGCGCGACTTTGGTCGTTCGACCGCTCTCCTTCGCTCAACTCCGATTTATGAACCGCTTGCACCTACGAACTCCTGTCAAAATGTTTTCAATAATATATGATCTTTGGTAGATCCAATTCATCCTATTTTATGCCATTTTCCTACAAAACATCGAAACGAATGAAGTAAGTCCGAATCGATAAATAATAATCGAACCGACGGCATAAATAGGACAAACCATAGAAAATGACACGTAAACAACACCAAGAATCATCACAAAATCATAACAAACAACTCCCCACACTTATCCATTTGCTTGTCCTCAAGCAAAGTCTATACTAATAAGAGTCGAAGATAACTCATGCAACTTTACCCTTATTCTAATCAATCAAACCTTATCAGCATTTCCACACTTGGTGTTTACGAATTCAAAGATAATGTGAAATAAATCAAGAACGGCAATCGACTTCCAATAAATAAAAAGGTAATCTCTCGCTGCACCCAACTCTCCGTTAGGGTGAACTTACTAATGTGGTCACCTTTAGCAACAAGTTTCTTTTATAAAGCACAAAGAATGTTTTAATGATTTTGAATAAAATTGAAGGTGCATTCTCGATGAACTCGAGTCTCCTAACGTGGTTTCCATGTCCATTTCTCAAATTACGAGAAGAGGGATGTAATCCCATCCTCCATTTCAACAATCTCAACAACTTATTGAGTTTTCATTCTCCTTCTTTTCTACTCTTTTCACACTTTTTTTAATAGAAACGAGTATATAGGTAACCACAATGTTAACACTCCTAACATTAGCCGGACAAATCACATCAATTTCCCTATTCATTTTCTATCAATCACGCCTCGTCAATTCACATTATACTCAAATCATATATCACCAAAAGTTCCGGAAATTCACAATCAGTTTGATCAATACCACAGAGTTCAGTTGCACAAATCAAGATCCTAACTTACTCGCATAGACAAAGCTTACGTCCAAACAATCAAAATAAGCACAAGGCACGCTATTAAGCAATAAAACAATACATCACGCATACAAAACCGAGTAAACATCCCCATTATTTTAAATCGAGTAATCGTCCCCAAAGGCTCAAAACATTAAAAGCTCAAAATAACCATAGAGGATGATACTTCCCCGATAATCGACGAATGTATACTGTAGAGTTGGAGCATCCCACCTTCATCTCACCACCGATCAAAATATGCAAATCCTTCCTTCCCAAATTCAAACAAGACTAACACAAAGATAACAAATGATCAAAGAACAACAAAACAAGCAAAAAGAAAAGAAAGAAAACAAAATAAAAACCGTGGGTAACTCCCAAGTACTCAATTTAACGCCTTGAGCACGACGTGTTCGGTAAACAACGGACTATCCATAGTCCTTCACCGCAAATACCATCTCGGCCAAAGCATCAAGATGAACCATATAAGCATAGAGGACAAGAAAGGAAGCAAACAACTAATCATTTAAGCTCAAGTCAAACATCCTATTCTCCAAAGAAAATAGATAACTATAATTCCCAAAGCACGATACTTTGGTGAATTAGGATGTTGACAAATTATTGAAGTTACCTCAACCTTTGTTATCATTGTGTCATCCTCCGGGATCCCGTATTCACATGTCGAGGCAGCTCTTTCACTTTCGAGTGGGTTTTGGCGTGTCATCGGTTTCATGCACCCACTCTTCCTCGCCGGTCATCCCTGTAACAACTCCTTGTGGCTCGATCTAGCACCTCATCCTCACGCACCCATTCTTCCACCATTTCCACCTCCTCCGGGTTGCGCTGCTCGACAGTGTCTCTCCCACCCACTCAACAATTGGGTCACTTTCAAGAACAAGGACCACCGACCTCGACCGGATTGGTTTGAAGTTCCTCACGCACGTTGTTGTTGATACTCAAACCACTTCAGCAACCAGTCCCATTTGTGCCTCTAAACGCCAAGAGTTGCGCTCTATCATCCAATGGAGAACTCGATGGTCGGTGGTCGCTTTGAGCCTCATAGGGTGAGCTTGGAGGCCCCTATTGCATCTTGTTGCAGCAACTCGCCCACCTTCTCGACCATCATTTCTAATTTAAACATGGCGCTGATTTTTGTGTCGTCGAGATCCCACCGTTGGTGGCGGTCCGAACACTTCGCTTCCATTGCATCCAACGGATACCTCCGAGGTGGTGATGGGTGTGGTGGAGTAAAATACCCTGCCGATGGTCGTACCATCGTTCTTGTGGAGGTGGGGTGATGTGGATCACACCTCCATAATTATGTTGCGGTTCCCACCTTCCCGAGTCGGGCCGTGAGGCCGCCGCTTGCTGAGCATACGAGTACCGAGGTGGAGGTGGTTGTTGTGGGTACTCATACTGAGGCTGGAGGATATGGTTGCTCCCGAGTGAGGCATTGGAGGCTTGATCCTCATAGTACTTGTGAAGGTGGTTGGTCCCGCCGGGATCATAAGCGTGATCCTCATAGTGCGGTGGGTGGTTGATCCCAAGATAGATTGTAGGCTGGCTGCTCCGGCCCGACGGATGCTTTCGAATAATCAGATTGGGCTCCTTCTTCGCAAGAAGAATTTGCCCAATACGACGAACTTTCCTCCCCCCGGCCTGTCTGACCATACTCGTACTGTTGGTAACCCTGCATTAACAGGCACCAACAACAAAAACAAAATTACACGCACCAGGGGGAGAAAATAACAAAAAGAACAAAAAGAAACACAGAAAATAAACAACACAAACAATACGCCTAAAGTTTTCCCCGGCAACGGCGCCAAAATTGATCGAATTAAAAACACACTCAAATTCACTCGCAATCGTACGAGGTAATCGTAGCGTGGTAGGTTAACACGAGTCGTCTCTCAAGGAAAACTTAACAGGGCGATTGTTCATGTCACACACAGAAAGCGATTAAATCCTAAACATTCTAACATCAATGGGGGTTGAAACATACGAGGAATTGAAATACGGAGAATTAAACAGCATCCTAAGCTAGGGGTTGTCAATCCCGAGCTATACTAATAAAGCGATAAATCTAAACCAGGGGTTGTCAATCCCTAGTTGAACTATGAAAGCAATAAATCAGCGCAAGAATAAAAGCAATAGCAATTTATTATTCATAGGGTTTGTCAATCCCTAATCTGAATCTAATTGCAAATAAACGAAAGCAGGAAATCATTACGTAATATAAATTGATAGAAACACGAGAACACTTCATTGTCACTTATGAAATTGAATCCCACAGAAACCATCAAACAAAACACTATGAAATTTAATCCGAAAGAACAAATGAATCCAAAGCATAAACTGATAAATAGATTATTCAATGACGAAAATAAGAACAAGAATCAAAATAAGAATTGTATCTGTTGTTGTTGTCAAGAAACTGGAGGAAAAGTCGATGGGAGAGCGCCCATGGCCGGAGAAAATCGTAAATCGAACTCAAACCGAAACCTAAACGCGCTATATATATTAATTAAAAGTGAGCGCGGTTCATAATGAGCGCAGGTTCAGAAAACGTTCTGACTTCAAAGTGAACGCCGGTTCTGTGTGCGCGCTACCGTTCGAAAACTTACGAGAAGGATGAACGCCGGTGGAGACTCAACGCTGGAGGGGTGGCTGGGCATGTGAATGGGCGCTGGGTTCCAGCCACGGCCATGACGCGTCGGGCAGCGGCGTTGCTGGGCAAGGCGCGAGCGCCGGTTGGAAGCAAGCGCCGGCTGGGAATGCCAATGCGCGTGCAAGATGGGCGAACGCGTGCTGGAACGGGCGTGGGCTGAGGCAGCGGGCGCTGGCCTCCAGCGGGCGCTGGGCTGGCGGTGCGGAAGAGGGCGCTACTGGCCGGGCGCTGGCGAAGGCCAGGCGTGCAAATACCGGACGGACATGCGACGCGGCTGCGGAAGCGCGATATGGGCGAGGTTTGCACGATGGGTGGGGCGCTGGGCGCGGCCTCTCAGCGGGCGCTGGGCTGGTGCTGCGGAAGAGGCGTCTTGCTGGGTGGGAGACGCAGCAAGGGCGCCGCGTTCGACGAAGCGCTGGGCCGGCGCTGCCTTGAACGCGCTACGGGGGCAACGGAGGCGCGGGCGGCGCCGAGGCGTGACGAGGCGGGCGAGCGAAGCGCGCAAGCTGAACGCGCAGTAAAATTCAACGCGCGCCGGTTAGCGCTACCGGCTGGAAGTGCGTGGCGCTGCGTGCGCGCGCGGCGCGGGCGCGCGCGCGCGCGCCATGCGACGGGATGCCGGCGCGACTTTGGTCGCTCGACCCGCTCTCCTTCGCTCAACTCCGATTTATGAACCGCTTGCACCTACGAACTCCTGTCAAAATGCTCTTCAATAATATATGATCCTTGAAGATCCAATTCAACCTATTTTATGCCATTTTCTACAAAACATCGAACGAACGGTATGTCCGAATCGATAAATAATAATCGAACCGACGGCATAAATAGGACAAACCATAGAAAATGACACGTAAAACAACACCAAGAATCATCACAAAATCATACCAAACAGCGACCTACCGAGAAACGTGCACCAAGACTCGCCGAGCTTTGCCGAGAACGCTCGGGCGCTGCCAAGCCCATCGAGCGGTCTCGGCCACGGCCCGACGGGCACGCTGAGGTTCCCGCGTGATAAACGTGCGCCCAGCGTCGCCCGATGCTGCCGAGTCATACCGAGGGTGACCTGCCGAGGCTCGCCGAACGATCTCGACCACGACCGCCGAGCGCGCTGAGGTTTCCGTGCGATAAACACGCATCCCATGATGCCCATCGAGGACGTGCCGCACGATGTCGAGCACGACCCGCGAGGCACGTCAATGCCGCCCAGGCACTTCCGAGCGAGGCGTGTCGAGCCACGCACAGCATCCGTACCCGATGCTGCCGATAGACGCCGAATCCCACCGAGAAAACCCGTACGCTGTTGGGCGGCGTGTCTACGAGCGCCGAGCACGCTCAGCGTGTCATCGCCCGCACGCCGTCATGCTGTGCTGCTGTTTTCGGTAGCCTCCGTCGTCTTGTTCTTCGTGCTTTTCGTCTTCGTTCTTCTTTTACAGATAAGATTTACAAGAAAAAATCTAATCTAACCACCTAATTTTCTTGGTGAAAAACAAAATCCGACAAAAAATAAAACGAGCTACGATGAACGACAGATTCACAATTAATTAATTGCGCACGTTATAATCAAACGTGAATTAATCCAACAGAGCCAAGTTACTGATCCCAGGCTCTGATACCAATTGTAGGGAAATCTGATTTTAACCCTCTCCCGAGGATCTATCTTGGATGTTTAAATCACCATACATTGATTATATACCTAGCATTCACCTATATAATTAATTGCAACACATAGGTGTTTTCTCGTGTTTACCTGCGAATTTGTCGGGAAAGAATGGATCAAGACTAGTGCTTTGATCTTCTGGACTGTATCCCAATTGCCTAAACCCCAGTGCCGAGTAAGGACAATCTATAGAGAGTGCTATAGAAAATCGCCTTCTTCCTTCCCTCAAAGTTTTTGAAAATCTCACTATCTTGGAATAGCAATTCTCGAAAATATTAGCTAAGGATTAGGGTTTGATTTTCTCTCACCTTATATTTATAATGCAATCCTAAATCCTATCAAGGTAGAATTTATGCATATCTAATAAATATAATAATATCACTTAAGATAGAGAGGATCAAGTAGAGTCCCAGAGGGACTCTATAAGGAGGGGGGCTAAATTCTTTATAGCTCCAGGACTGGATGGGCCAGTCCAGGGATCAAATGCAAGGAATAAAGATGGGCCTCGAATAAATTAATTATCTTATGTTCAGCCCATAACATAAATTAATTCATAAACATTTATCCATGCCACTAGAGAATTAATGCTAACTTACCCCTTTATTTCCGAAGTTGAGTCGGGCTTACACTTAGACTTCACGAATCCCCGTATTTAAGATATCGTACGTCCATTAATTATTTACAGCGTTCGATCGCTTAAAATAATTAATATCTTTAATTCCTTAAGTAGTACCACTCAACCTTATTATTGTACTTGAGATAACTCAACCCGCGGTGTCTAGTACAATAAACCTTTTGAGTTTTTAGGAGACGCCATCATCCTAAACGGATACGGTGACTCGACACGTGTAACTAGTATGACATACAAGATCGCCACCACCCAAGATGCAGAGAATCTTGGGTTATCTCATGTAAACCTCAACCATAACAAGTCAAAGTGATGGTCAAGAACTCATACTCACCTAATACCTTATCAAGGTTTAGATCAACGTAAAGTCACCGAGATCTAGGTTCTTCACGACGGTCGATAGAAGAACTCATCTCACCGTGATCCATCAATACGCCGAGACGCATCAAGATAGACAAGCAACCAAGTCAAGTCACTTATCTATACATGCAGCTTATACCGACAACTCGTCCTCAAGTTGTCTCACCGTGATACTTTTATATCTTATTAAGCTTGACCAATCATACGCACTTCGCATGATCTACAACACAATCGTATGATCTAACTTATACATGAGATAAATGGACATACAGATGCAATCAAGTAAACAATTGAGATAGGAGATTGTAATAGTGGTAACAGAAACATTGATACAAGCTCAACCAAAACCGCTCCAAGATATTAAATCCAACATGCGTACCACGCCACACATGATTTTTCTATGAACCATTGCTCATCGGGAAACATCTCCTTGATCGGGACCTCGATCTCTTCACCTTCCACAGGCTGCTCCAACCGAGATAAGTGATCAGCTACGACGTTTTCACAGCCCTTTCGATCCTTTATTTCAATGTCGAACTCTTGAAGCAAAAGAATCCATCTTATGAGCCTCGGCTTTGCATCTTTCTTCTCGAACAAGTAACGAATAGCTGCATGATCAGTATGAACAATAGTTTTAGTACCAATTAAATAAGCACGAAACTTATCAAAAGCAAAAACTACAGCTAAAAGCTCTTTTTCGGTAGTGGTATAATTTGTTTGAGCTTTGTCAAGTGTTCTACTAGCGTAGTAGATCACTCGAAACATCTTGTCTCTTTTCTGCCCCAAAGCTGCTCCAATGGCTGTATCGCTAGCATCACACATCAACTCAAATGGCTCTGACCAATCTGGTGTGATTAAAATGGGAGCACTGACCAAAGCATTTTTAAGAATTTCAAAAGCTTGTAAACAAGCTTCATCAAACTTAAAAGGCACTTCTTTTTCTAGGAGTTTGCTCAACGGCTTTGTAATTTTCAAGAAATCTTTGATAAAATACCAATAGAATCCTGCATGGCCTAAGAAACTGCGAACAGACTTCTCATTGGATGGTGAGGGCAGCTTCGAGATTGCTATGATCTTCGCTCTATCAACTTCCAAACCTGCATAAGATATCTTGTAACCTAGAACAATACCATCTCTTACCATAAATGGCACTTCTCCCAGTTCAAGACCAAGTTAGTATCTTCACATCTTTGTAAAACAAGAGCAAGATTATTCAAGCAATGCTCAAAAGAAGAACCAAATACAGAAAAATCATCCAGAAATACTTCCATCACATTTTCAATCAAATCATGAAAAATGGCCATCATACACCTTTGAAAAGACGCAGGTGCATTACATAAACAAAACGGCATGCGACGACAAGAAAAAATTCCATATGGACAAGTAAATGCGCCTTCTCGATCCTCGAGGCGATAGGGATTTGATTATAACCAGAATATCCATCTAAAAAGCAATAATAATCATATCCTGTCATTCTATCAAGCATCTGATCAATAAAGAGAAGAGGAAAATGATCTTTACGAGTTGCAGCATTTAACATGCGATAATCAAAACAAACACGCCAACCCGTAACTAACCTGGTAGCAATCTCCTCATCATTCTCTCCCTTTACTACCGCCATCCCCCTTTCTTTGCTACTACTTGTGTAGACTCACCCACTCACTATCGAAATAGCATAAATGATTCCAAAGATCAAGCGCTTTAAGAATTTCCTTCCTAACCACCTCTTGATAATAGGATTTAGCCTACGCTGATTTTGCACTCTAGGTTTAGCATTTTTTCAAGTAAAATCCTATGCATGCAAAGTGTCGGCCGATCCCCTTTAAATCGCCTATCGACCAACCTATGATGACTTATACTTTCTCAAGACACGTAATGCATCATCCAATTCGTATACGTAGTGAAGAAGATACAATCATCGGATATGTTTTTCCTTCACCCAAGAAAGCATAACGCAAGTGTGCAGGCAACGGCTTCAGCTCCAATTCCGGCGCCCCTCCATATTTGGTGATCTTCTTATCACCTTCTTTCCTCAATTCCAGAAATGGGATCCGTCTTCGGGGTCTTTCCTGTACTCCATCCAACAAACTGCAGCACTCAAACAAACTCACATCAAATATGTTGGAATAAAAATTCATACCAATAGATGAAGTAAAAATAGAGTTAGAAATACAATACTCTAGTAGATCACTAGCTTAATCCAAGTAATCCATGTCAATGCACGAATCGACCACATCGATCCTTTGCACTCTTCAATGACATCAGAATCGGCCTCCTCAAAGTATTTAAGAGCTTTGTATATAATGAACGTGTGACTTTCGTCGTTAAATCTCAATGTAAGCTCCCCATTAGCTACATCGATGATAGCTCTTCCCATTGCAAGAAACGGTCTCCCAAGGATAAGTGGAACATCCTTGTCTTCTTCCATGTCGAGTACGACAAAGTCCGCTGGAAATACGAACTCATTCACTTTCTCGAGAACATCTTCGACCACTCCTCTCGGGTAGGTAACAGAACGATCAGCCATCTGTAAAGTAATGGTGGTGGACCGTATCTCACCAATTTCCAATTTGTTAAAAATGGATAATGGCATAAGATTAACGCTGGCCCTTAAATCACGCAGTGCTCTACCGAACTGTTTCCTCCAATGGCACACAAAATAGTGAAGCTACCTGGATCCTTGAGCTTTGCTGGAAGCTTTCTCTACAATATGGCACTGCATTCATCATTCAGATTTACTGTCTCAAAATCAGCCAATTTCTTCTTCCTTGACACCACATCTTTAAGAAATTTTGCATATTTTGGCATTTGTTGGAGAGCCTCCACCAACAGTATGTTGATGTGAACTTTCCTAAAGATGTCAAATATGCGTGCATTCTGCTCTTCGTCTCTTTTCTTCTGGTGCCTCTGAGGAAACGGCATGGTTGGCTTAGTAAGGTGAGGAACAATTCTTTCGTCTGGACTTCGACTGATTCTCCTTTCTTTCCCTTTTTCACCTCTTTTTTTTCTTGATACAGCTCATCTTCAACAAATTGTGGTTCCTCAACTGGTATCTTCGGGCCCTCATAGCTGAAACCACTTCTTGTTTTGATTGCTTTGCAGTGCTCTCGAGGATTGACAGTTGTATTACTCGGAACCTGTCCTGGCTGATGTTGCTTGTTAATTGTTTCAGCCATCTGCCCCAACTGCTTCTCGAACATCTTCATCTGAGGCTCTATCTGATCAAGCCAATTGTTGCTACTTGTCAATCCTTGCAACACCAAGCTTTCCAATTTTTCCAAATGATTCTGACTCTCAGTCATGTACTTGGTATTATCTACCACGTACTTAGTCATTCGGCCTTCAAAATCCATCTCTTTTTCTTCATTGATAACTTCATTCGACACATTGAAATTAGGAGGAGGCTGCAGTGCATTGTTTGGGTTGCCATACGAGAGATTCAAATATGCGTTCTTGTTCCCTTGATATGGATACCTCTGATTTCTACCTTGATATCCACCTTGATTCGAACGGTAGTTCCCAAAATTTTTATTGTTGTTGATGTAGTTAACATCTTCAACAATGTGCTCTTCAAAATTGGGTCAGCACCGATGGTAAAGTCATAACATCAATCTTGCTTGTGAGTTGATAGATCCCTGCCAATTTGGAAACGGATCATCATTGGTTAACAAAGCCACTTTCTTAATGGGAGCTCGGTCACTGGCCATTGATGATTATTAGCGCCATCTTCTCAATTATAGCCAACGCAGGGATGATCATGGTTCAGTATATCTCCTCCACCTTCAGATTTAGTAGGTTTTAATGGTAATGTCACATCCATTATAAACCACCAAATCTTCTGCTGGATCAACTCCATGATTAGGACACTTTCGTAGCACTTCCTTGTACCTCTCCAAGTTTCATAGAAAGATTCTTGATCAAATCTGCTGAAATCAAGTATTGCCGCCTCAACTTCATAATATTGCTCGGAGGAAAATACTTGGTCAGGAACATCTGCACCAAATCATTCCAAGATTCCACTGCTTCGCCGTCTAAAGAATGATGCCATGATCTAGCATCATCTCTCAAGGAGAATGGAAATAGTCGAAGTCTGATAGCATCATTCGTTACCCCATTCATCGTGATTGTACTGCATATCTCTTCAAAATGTGCTAAATGCACGTGAGGATCTTCAACCTCTCTTTCTCCAAACTGATTTTGTTGCACCATAGAAATCAATGCAAGCTTGAGCTCAAAGTTGTTAGCCTGAATTGCCGGTCCAAACACTCCTCTTTGATTAATCACCGGTTGAAAGGTGTCCTTGATCGGTCTTTCCTGGCGATTCATCTCGGCTCTTCTCTGCTCCATCCGAGCTTGCTGTGCACAGAAGGTGAGCATTCACTTCGCTTGCAGCCATTTCTTCTAAAATTAATCTCCTTCTTGCTGTTGCACGACACGTAGTTTCAATTTCGTGGATCGAACTGCAAATTCTCCACTGCTTGTTTCCTAGTCATACACTACCTGGAACACAAATTTTAATTGAGATCACAATAAAAATAACAAAAATTAAAAATTTCTAAACTAGTATCAATTAAATAGTTCAAATAACACCAGAAATAAAATTCACTCCCCGGCAACGGCGCCAAAAACTTGGTCAAATATTATTTTTCACGCTGCAAGTGCACAGTGTAATTGTATAGAAACAAGGTCGAATCCACAGAGACTGAATTTTCCTAGTGATTATCTAACCTATAAACTCGACTCTATTTAGACTAATGAAAATTTGAGATGATTTTCTAATTGTAACGAAAACAAATGAAACATAAACGCAATTAAAAATCGCAACAAATAACACAATTCAAATTTTAAAAAAAATAAATATTCCAAGGTTCGATTTCAATGAACAATTCAAACACTCAATTCCTATTTATCCAATTACACTTTATTCTCTCCTGAAGCAATCACTCAATTAGCCCAATTAACCTTTTGGGTGCAATTAAACCATAAGCCAACATGCAATCGAGATTAACTCTAAGCATCAATTAAACAAGCAGTCTGCAACATAACAAAAGATTAAAAACTCCCACGTTAATTTCAAACCTTTTGGGTGTTAATTCCTAACGTGTCTTACGTTCTTTATTCTAATTCTAATTCTCCCCTCTCGGATCTCGAATTAAAACCAAAGAATAATAAACAGGTGATCAATCAATTTATTATGAGAACGCACAAGAACGAAAGAAGAAGCGAAATAAAGATGCAATTAGAATGAATAAGAATCGAATTCACAAATCGTTCATCTACTTTCTACCCTAGAATAACGAAATTAGCCACACAAAATCATGGCAAAAGAATCTGGAAAGAAAAACATCAAACTACAAAAACCGTAGGAAATTCAATGGTGCTTCCTCTTCAAATCCTTGCCTGCCTTCTTCCTTTTTTTCGTCTGCCCCCCTGTTCTTTGTGCTAAGGGTTTTAATCAATATATACGGGAAAGGTTCAGTGTTAAAATGGGCTGAAAAGGCCCAAAATCCGTAATAAAACCCCTAAGCAGCTATGCGGTGGCGTCCAGGTGGCATCCTGAGCGCGCCTTTTTGTTTTGGCTCGTTCTCTCTCGTTTTAACTCAGATTTTTGATCCGTTTATTGCTATGAACTCTTATCGAACTGAAATAAAACCCTACACTGGCCAATATGCTAAATATTCTCACCATATTTCTACAAATTCGATCAAACAACGAGCAAGTATCATATTTCACAACAAATGCAATTTAAGCATAAAAACCTTTATAAACATGATTTTCACATTCTAATTCAACGCCCAACAACTTTATAAATTATAGAAAAACCATTTTTATTAGTCGTCAGTCGAAAGCTCCCAGAAATTTGGTTCAAGAACAACGGTTGCGCCAAGAATTAGAACTGAATACCCTAACTCGCGTTGCGCGTTTATATATATAACAATGAGTGAGCGCCAGTTCAAGCTGAGCGAGAGCGGAGCGGGGCCTTCTGTTTCAAAGTGAGCGCTGGCTGGGGACGAGCGCTCGCTGATGAAGAGCTTCTATCTCAAAAGTGAGCACCGGCTTAGATCGAGCGCTTGCTCATAGGGTGGTTCTGCTTGTATGGCGAAATACCGCTCGAAGCGAACGGGCGCCCAAATGAGGCGGCGGGCGCGTGAGACGAGTGGGCGAGCGGGCGGGAGCGGGCGGGATGCATGAACGCTGGCGAGAAGGCGCTGGCGGGCGCGGCAGATAGCGAGCGGCGCGGCCTGCGCGCGGGCGGATGCACGAACGGCGGCGAGCGGGCGATGCAGCGCGTGGCGAAGCGTGCGCGTGGTGGAGAAAGGGCACGAGCGAGCAGAGCGCGTGCTGGATGGCCAACGCCGGGTGCTAGGAATGCATGCTGGGGCTGAGCGATGCGGTGTGCGCGCTGGAACGCACTGGGTACGCTTGGTCGAGCACCGGGCTCGGCGTGCGACGGGGTGCCGTGCACGACTTTGACTATTCGCTCTGTTCTTCCTCGTCTGAACTCAGAATTAGGATCCGTTTACGCCTAAAGACTCCTGTCAAGATGCTCTTCAATGTACTTCAACTCTTGGCAATATCATTTCATCCTATTTAATACTATTTTTTCTACAAAACATCAAAACCAAATAAGTCTGAACCGAAATTACTAATCAAAATAACAGCATAAATAAGACAAAATAGAGGAAACATCATGTAAAAGAATACCAAGAATAAGCACAAAATGAAACCAAACAACTCCCCCACACTTATCCATTTGCTTGTCCTCAAGCAAAGTCTATACTAATAAGAATAGAAAAATAACTCGTGCAACTTAACTCTTAATCCAATCAATCAAACCTCTTTTTGCCTTTCCCCCAAACTTAGTGAATGCATAATCAAAATTAACGTGAAACAAATCTAAGATTGTGAAAATATCAAATAAACAAGTAGGTTATTTTTGCTCAGACCCAACTCTCCGCTAGGGGTGAATTAACTAAAGTGGTCACCTTTAGCAACAAGTTTCTTTTGATAACACAAAGAAAGTATTAGCAGATTTGGGAACAATGTTTGAAAGGTGAACTCTCGATAGACTCGAGTCTCCTATCATGGTTTCCAATGCCTATTTCTCAATTTACGAGAAAGAATGACATAATCTCATCCTCCATTTCAACAATCTCAACAATTTATTGGAGTTTTCATTCTCCTTTATTTTTTTAGAAAATAAATGAAACAAGTATATAGATAACCACACTGTTAACACTACCCCTAGCATTAGTCGGACAAATCACATCAACAACCCCCAATTTAAGATCAATCCACACAATCTCGTCAATTCACATTGCACTTCAATCATATATCACCAAGAGAAATGGAATTACATCAAGATCCGATCAATACCACAGAGTTCAGTTGCACAAATTAAAATCGTAACTTACTCGCATAAACAAAATTTGATTCGAAGAGAACCAAAATAAGCACATCACCAAGCATGCAAATAGATAAGATACGCACACAAAACCAAATAATCTCCCCCATCCACACTAAATTCGAGCACTGTCCCCAGAGCTCAAAACATTTAATAACAAAAGAAGATGAGACTCCCCTAATGATAGATAGTAGAAAGAGGGTGGAAAGTGAACGTGCGCTGCAGAGTTGGAGTATCATGGCTTCACCTCATTGCTTACAACGTCCAAAAACTGAACAAACCTAACATAGAGACAACAAAAGTTCAAAGAGAACAACGAAACAAGCAAAAGAGAAAGGAAGAAAAGAACAGAAAAATCCGTGGGTAAACTCCCACGTAGTACTTAGTTTAACGTCGTGAGCACGATGTGATCCGGTCAGAGACAGATAGGATCGATGAGCATGGAGTTCTCTACTTCTTTCGGACCATCCCCTCGATCAAAGTAAGGCCTCATCCGCTGTCCATTCACAGTAAATGATCCATTTGTGTTAGGATCGCGGAGTAGAATTGCTCCGTAAGGAAACATCTTTACTATGATGTAAGGAACATTCAATCTGGAACTGAGTGATCGAGCTAAAAACACACTCAAATTCACTCAATCGCATTTAGGTAATTATAGCGATATAAGTTAACACGAGTCGCCTCTCAAGGAAAACTTAACAGGCGATTGTTCGATCGCGGCACAAAAAGCGATTAAATCCTAAACATTCTAATACCAACGAGGGTTTGAAACATACGGAATTGAAATACGAGAATAAACAACAATCCTAAGCTAGGGGTTGTCAATCCCAGCTAAACTAATAAAACAATAAATCTAAACCGAGGTTGTCAATCCCTAGTCGAACTACGAAAGCAGGATAAATCAAAGCAATAACAAAAGCAATATAAATCTTAGAACATGAGAATCCAATCCATCGTCACTATGGAATTGAATTCACAAGAATCACAAAGCGAGAAATCATAAAGCAATAATGATGAAATTGATTCCGATAAAACGATAAATCCAAAAGCATAAATTGATAAACTAAATTATTCGATTAAACCGAAACAGAATTAAAACTAATAATTATCTGCTTGTGTCGATCTATTGGAGCTCCCGAAAATAGTTGAAGAGAATGTAAAATGGCGAGAGGCGCCAAGGTCGTGCATGAAGAAAACCGAGAGCCGAGAACTGTGTGTGTCCTCATGAGAGCCGCGTCATTAATATAATAAACCTCGAAAAGCCCACGAAATCACCGAATGGGGCCCAAAATAGAGTCCACGGACGCAACGGCGCACGGACGCGAGACTCTCTCGAGTGAAAAGCCAAGCACCCAAAGACCGGATCGATGATGAAGCGCCGGACGACGGTGGAAAGAATGAGCGCAGCGCGGACGGGAAATGCGCTACCGGGAGAAATGCGTCGTGCGATGGATGGAGCCAGGGGCATGCGCGGCGCTTGGGAGGGCGCCGGGGTGCTTGGGGAGGCGCTGGGGTGAGGAGGAGACCGGGCAGCGACGGTTTGGGTGCAAACGCGCGCTGGGGCGAGCGAACGCCGACGGCGCGCAGCGCCGACGCGCTGCTGCGACGCGTGTCGACTTGGTGTTTCGCCTCCGCTCTCTCGCCCAAACTCGAATTACAACCGCTTGCGCCTATGAACTCCTATCGAGATGATCTTCAATTTTATGAAGGAAAAATCCTTGATTCTTTCTCTATTATTCATGAGAATCATTGAAAGTGTCAGCCTCGCACCAAGTTCGACGTCAGAGAATTTCTTGTCGAATAATGCTCAAATAATGAGCTATTTCACATCAAACCAAGAATTAGAATTCAATCTTTATAATATAATAACATAATAAATTATGTTAAAAGTAAAACTAAAGATCGACAATTTAAATCCAAAAGCATAGGAAAATACGACCGATTCTGACTAAACAACTCCCCACACTTATCCATTTGCTTGTCCTCAAGCAAATTCTATACTAATAAGAGTAGAAGAATAACTCATGCAACTTAACCCTTAATCCAATCAATCAAACTTCTTTTTGTAATTCCCCCAAACATGATGAATACATAATCAAAGTTAATGTGAAACAAATCTAAGATTGCGAAGATATCAATTAAACAAGTTATTTTTGCTCGCACCCAACTCTCCGCTAGAGGTGAATTAACTAAAATGGTTACCTTTAGCAACAAGTTTCCTTTGATAACATAGAAGGTATTAATGATTTTGGAACAATGTTCGAAGGTGAACTCTCGATGAACTCGAGTCTCCTAACGTGGTTTCCCATGTCCATTTCTCAATTTACGAGTAGAAGGATGTAATCTCATCCTCCATTTATACAATCTCAACAACATTGGAGTTTTAATTCTCCTTATTTTCTTTTTCACACATATTTTCCTTTTTCTTTTTTTTTTTTTTAATTGAAACGAGTATATAGGTAACCACATCGTTAACACTCCCCTAGCATTAGCCGGACAAATCACGCCAATAACTACCGATTTAAAATCAATTCACACAATCTCGCCAATTCACATCGCACTTTAATCACATGACATCAAGATAAACGAGAATACATCAAGGTCCGATCAATACCACGAGTTCAACAGACAAATCAAAATCCTAACTTATTCGCATAGACACAAACTTAAGTCCAAACAATCAAAATAAGCACAAGGGCACATCATTACATACAAAATATATATGAAACGCACACAAAACCGAGTAAACATCCCATCATTAATTTGAGCATCGCCCCTGTGCTCAAAACATTAAAAACTCAAATGACCATAGAGGATGATACTTCACGATAATCAACGAATGCGTTGCTAGAGTTGGAGCATCACGGCTTCATCTCACCGCTGACAACTTCCCAATTACGAGCAAAACAAACTTCAACGACAACAGATAGATAAAAAAACAGAAAACAAACAAAAGAAAGAAAGGAAAAGAATGTAAAATTCGTGGATAAACTCCCAATGTAGTATTTCGCTTAACGTCGTGAGCACGACGTATCCGGTTGACAATGGACTATCCATAGTCCTTAACCTGCAGGAATACCATCTCGGCCAGAGCATCAGTAGTAACCGTATAAGCACAGAGGACAGTAAAGAAAGCAAGTAATACATCAATTAAGTTCAAATCAAACATCCTATTTTCCAAAGTAAAATATATAACTTCAACTCCTACAGCACAATACTTTGGTAAATTAAGATGTTGACAAATTATAGAAACTACCTCAACCTTTGACCTTTCTTCATCCTCCTCCAAGTGTTTGGGTAGCTCTTTCACCTCCGAGTGGGTTTTGCATGTTATCAACTTCGAGTGCCCACTCTTCCTCGTCACCGACCTTGTAACCACTTCCTCGTGGCTCGATCCCGCTTCTCATCCTCACATTCCCATTCTTCCTCATTTTCCACCTTCTCCGCTGCAAGAACTCGCCGATATCTCTCCCACCCCATTCTCAATAATTGGGTCACTTTCAGAACAAGACCGCCGGACTGACCGGATTGGTTTGGAAGTTCCCTCATTGCAAGTTGTCGCTGATACTCAACATACTTAGCAGCAATCGCCTCATTTGTTCCTCTAAACGCCAAGAGTTGCGTCTCTATCATCCAATGGCGAACTCTAATGGTCGGTGGTCGCTTTGAGCCTCATAGGGTGAGCTTGAGGCTCCCTATCGCATCTTGTTGCAGCAACTGCCTAGCTTCTCGAGACATCATTTCTAATTTTGCTTGCAAGTCACCGATTTTGGTGTCGTCGAGATCCAACTTTTGACGAACTTATCATCCCAAGTCGGCATTTGAGGTGGAGGTGGCTCACGCGGTATGAGTACCGAGGTGGAGGTGGTTGTTGTGGGTACTCATATTGAGGTGGAGGATGTGGTTGCTCCCAAAGAGGCATTGTAGGGATTGATCCTCATAGTCTTGGAGGCGGTTGTTCCCGAGGGATTGGAGGCTTGATCCTCATAGTACGGTGGAGGTGGTTGATCCCAATATGGATTATAGGCTTGTTGCTCGTAGGATCGAGGCTTGATACTCGCCCAACGGTATTCCTCGAAAATCAAATTGGGCTCCTTCTTCGGAGAAGAATTTGCCAACACAACGGACTTTCCTCCCCCAACCGGGTTGACCATATTCGCATCGTTGATAACCCCGCATTAATGCACACCAACAATAAAAACAAGATCACACGCACTGTGGGAGAAAATAAAAAAAGAACAAAAGAAACACGAAATAACACACAAACAATACGCTTAAAGTTTTCCCAAGAACGGCGCCAAAATTGATCGAGCTAAAACACACTCAAATTCACTCGCAATCGCACGAGGTAATTGTAGCGTGATAAGTTAACACGAGTCGCCTCTCAAGGAAAACTTAACAGTATGTTAAGTTCGATTGCACAAAAGCGATTAAATCCTAAACATTCTAATACCAACGAGGTTTGAAACATACGGAATTGAAATACGAGAAATAAACAAGAATCCTAAGCTAGGGGTTGTCAATCCCGAGCTAAACTAATAAAACAATAAATCTAAACCGAGGTTGTCAATCCCTAGTTGAACTACTGAAAGGATAAATCAAAGCAATAACAAAAGCAATATAAATCTTAGGAACATGAGAATCCAATCCACTGTCACTATGGAATTGAATTCACAAGAATCACAAAGCGAGAAATCATAAAGCAATAATACGATGAAATTGATTCCGATAAAACGATAAATCCAAAAGCATAAATTGATAAACTAAATTATTCGATGAAACTGAAAACAGGAATTAAAACTAATAATTATCTGTTTGTGTCGATCTATTGGAGCTCCCGAAAAATAGTTGAAGAGAACAGAAAATGGCGAGAGGCGCCGCGGCTGTGCGTGAAGAAAAACTGAGAGCTGAGAACTGTGTGTGTGACCCTCATGAGAGCCGCGTCTGTTAATATAATAAACCCTCGAAAAAAAGTCCACGAAATCAGTCGAATTGGGGCCCAAAAATAGAGTCCAGCGCGGACGCAACGGGTTACCGGACGCGAGGACTCTCTCTGGAGTGAAAAGCCAAGCACCCGCGCCGAATGATGATGAAGCGCCGGACGCACGGTGGAAAGAATGAGCTCGGTGCGGACGGAAATGCGCTACCGGGAGAAAATGCGTCGCGCGATGGATGGAGCGCTGGGGCATGCCGCGGGCGATTGGGCGCTTGGGGAGGGCGCTGGGGTGCTTGGGGAGGGCGCTGGGGCAGCGCCGGTTTGGGTGCAAACGCGCGCTGGGGCGAGCAAAACGCCGGACGGCGCGCAGCGCCGGACGCGCTCGCGCGTTCGCGTGCGCGACTTTGGTGTTTCACTCCGTTCTCTCTCTTCCAAACTCCGAATTACAATCCGTTTGCGCCTATGAACTCCTATCGAGATTATCTTCAATTCTTATGAAGGAAAAAATCCTTGATTCCTTCTCTATTATTCATGAGAATCATTGAAAGTGTCGGCTCTCTGCACCAAGTTCGGCGCCGTAGAATTTCTTGTCCGAATAATGCTCAAATAATGAGCTATTTCCTACATCAAACCAAGAATTAGAATTCAATCTTTATAATACAATAACATAATAAATTATGTTAAAAGTAAAACTAAAGATCGACAATTTAAATCCAAAAGCATAGGAAAATACGACCAGATTCAGACTAAACACTGAGCTTTTCGGGGAAAAGTTTAACACGAGACTGTAGAAGTGAAACTTTCATTCCCAGCTTTAAATCCTTACGAACTATTCGTCGTTCGTGAAATTGTTTCACTTTATACTTGTTAACACGCGTATTCTCTTCCTGCAACAACACATTCTTGGCCAAGGGATCAATAGTATCTATGGAAGCATGATCATCAATTAAATTAGCAGAAGGAATAATCACACTATCACATACAGAGAAAGACACAGATTCACCAAGTACAGTCATTTTCAATGTGCATTCTTAACATCTATTAGTGTGTTGGTTATGGCCATGAATGGCCTCCCCAATAACAGTGTGTGTTCCTTTCCATCTTCCCTAACCTCACCAATATCTAAAACAACGAAGTCAACAGGTACAATCAACCCATCCACCTTTACTAATACATCCTCGATAATACCCTTAGGATATCTCACGGACCTATCAACTAACTGTAGACACATCTGAGTGGGTTTAAGTTCACCTAATCCTAATCGTTTGAACATTGAATAAGGCATAAGATTAATCCCGGGCCCCAAATCAAGCATGCTAGAAGCTTCCTTCCCATTACCCAAAGCATCTTAATAATAAAACTACTTGGATCTCGGAGCTTGGGAGGCAACTGGTGCTGTAGGATGGAATTAGCTGCTCCCGAGACCATGACTTTCTCGTACTCCCCAAACCTTCTCTTCTTTGAAACTAGCTCCTTGAAAAACTTGATGTAAGTCGGCATATTTCTGATCATGTCCAACAGGGGAAAATTAACATTCACCTTGGACATGAGTTTATAGAATTCATTGAATCGCCGATCCTGCTTCTCGTTCTTCAAACGATGTGGGAAGGGTATCGGTGGAATGTAAGGATTTGTTGCCTTATGCAGTCTGACATCGGTCTCTTTCTTCTTTTCCACCTCTTGTGACTGCAGCGGCTTGTCTGATGACCCATCCACCTTTACTAATACATCCTCGATAATACCCTTAGGATATCTCACGGACCTATCAACTAACTGTAGACACATCTGAGTGGGTTTAAGTTCACTTAATCCTAATCGTTTGAACATTGAATAAGGCATAAGATTAATCCCGGCCCCCAAATCAAGCATGCTAGAAGCTTCCTTCCCATTACCCAAAGCTATCTTAATAATAAAACTACCTGGATCTCGGAGCTTGGGAGGCAACTGGTGCTGTAGGATGGAATTAGCTGCTCCCGAGACCATGACTTTCTCGTACTCCCCAAACCTTCTCTTCTTTGAAACTAGCTCCTTGAAAAACTTGATGTTAGTCGGCATATTTCTGATCATGTCCAACAGGGGAAAATTAACATTCACCTTGGACATGAGTTTATAGAATTCATTGAATCGCCGATCCTGCTTCTCGTTCTCCAAACGATGTGGGAAGGGTATCGGTGGAATGTAAGGATTTGTTGCCTTATGCAGTCTGACATCGGTCTCTTTCTTCTTTTCCACCTCTTGTGACTGCAGCGGCTTGTCTGATGACTCTCCCACTTCATTCGCAACAATTCGGTCACTCCTTAGAACAGTGATCGCATGAGCCTGATGAGGCTAGTTTGGAAGTTTCCTCACTGCACCTTGCTGCAACAACTCATCAAGCTTGCTAGCAATCTGTCCCATTTGCGTCTCTAAATGCTTAATTGTGGAGTCTTGAGCATCCAATCATTGGGCGAACATATCCTCCCAAGCTGGCCTCTGAGGTGGTGGTGGAGGTGCTCGCTAATACTGCTATTGTTGTGGGAACTGCTGCTGTGGGAACTGTTGCTGATGAGGATGGTGCCTCTGCTGCTGAAACAGCTGCTGTTGTGGAGGTCTTTGGTATGGCGTATTCTGGTTTGAACTCTGCCCTTGATTCTGATTCCTCCATCCCACGTTAAATTGTTGCTGATTAGGCTCGAACTGCTGTCGAAGTTGAAGTCCCTGCATAGCATAAGCTTCGGCTTCCCTTTCGAAGTTATGCTCTCCCATTCTGGGGCCCGTATCAACATTATGCCCAGGTTCATTGCAGATTCCACAAGGTTCCATGAGTTCCTTGTGCTGAGATGGTGGATCAGGCTTCCTCAACTTAAGCTCTTACACCTCCCTCATTAACTCAACCATTTGCTTATTCATGTCGAAAGAGGGGGTGACGACATGTGCTTTGGCTCTTCCACCTCAACTGGATTTCTGCTGTGAAGTAGCAGCCACAGCCTCAAAAATTTCAGCAATATCTACTGTCGTTCGAGACCCAATATCCCCACGTACAGCATTGTCCACCATGTACTGAAAACTCGAGTCAATCCGTCATAGAAGAACTGGTAGAGAATTTCATCTGGCAAGGCATGGTGAGGGCACTTCTGCAATAAGTCCTTGAACTGTTCCCAAGCTTCATGGAATGTCTCGTCGGACGTATGATTAAAGGTCATGATCTGTGACCTCAACTCCTGACTCTTCTTGTTTGGGTAGTATTTAGTCATGAACTTATCTACCACGACATTCCAATTCTGCAGAGAGTTGGCGAGAAGTGCCAGAAACCACGACTTTGCCCTATCCTTCAGGGTATAGGGGAAACAACGTATCTTCAGCTAGTCTTCATTTAGTCCTCCCAACGGGAAGGACTGCAACACCGAACAAAATTCCCTGATGAATCCCAATGCATCTTCACTATGAAAAGTAGGCATGAGCGAGAAATGATTCGGCTTAAGCTCATAGTCACAGGCTGCTGGTCCAAGAACAATGGGGAAAATAGCGGCCCCAATGACAAGTTTGTAGAAGTCACGCAGTGCTCGTGCATTTTCACCCATTTCTCTCAACGGGGGTGTATTCTCAAAAGAAGGATGATCTCTGATTGTCGGCTCTGTCTATTCACCACTCTCAGAAGTGGCACAAATCTCCTCCAGTTTCGGAAGAAGCGATCTTTTAGACCTTCGAGTGCTGTTGTGACGACCCGACTTCCCAAGGAAGTACGGATCACATGGATCGTCACGGATATAGTGAAGCAGCGGATATAAACACAACTAATCAATGCAATTAACCATTTAACTACTCAATAATGCATAGACTAAAGGGATAAACTCAGAATACCAACTCGAGTCACAGAAGGACTCGTCAAAAGGTTCAAGGTTCAACAATAACCCAATCAGGGCTCAATTCAAGGAGCGAGGTACGACCTCAAGTTCAATACGGTATGAAAGCAATCATAAATCAAGCATCAAAATAATATCAGAGTTAAGCAGCAAATAAGCATGTGGACATGCATATGACGATGCATGCCCAAGGTTCTAGAAACCTTTCTAATTAAGCATCAAAAATAGCTGCTACTCTGCACCACCTCGCACCCATCATCGATCCTTGCTCAACCTGCACATCAAAAACAAAATGCAGGACTAAGTACAAAAGTACTCGGTGGACTTGTTGCGAAAACATTTTCTTTGTCAAAAGTTATTAATCGCCCACAATAGCGCATGAGGATTTTAGTTAAAAACTCATGCCTATCAAACATTTTATCGTTTTCAAAAGCGTTCGGCGAACTATTTCATTCACGTTGTTTCCATATCGATCATTCATTCATTCATACGCGCACTATGGGTGGCCACCTACATAGTCGCCGTGACCGATCGAGGTAGCTAACCTTAACACACATCACATCGTGTACACAATCCGAGTTAGTCCTTAACTAAGTCGGATCCGATCGTTACCCTTTTTAACGCTGGTGGACCAACACATTCACATACCACATTGATATACCAATCTCGGATAGGATAACAACAAAACATAAACATTTGGCAATCAATAACATTTCATGTGATAATATTTCATAAAGCTTTGTAAAATATGCTTTGAGATATGCATAACATTTTCGTTTCAAGAAAGCCCACCGCTAATTCAAGCTAGTGGTTCTAAAAGAAGCGGTGTGATGTTCTTCCTCACGACTACGCATTTATCAAACCCTTCATAAGAAAATAGCGTTTAGATTATCTCTATTGATCGAAGGTCGTTTATAAACTACGACTTAAAGTTCCCAATTAGGGTTTCTTTATGATTTTATGTGATTGTTTTAAGATAATTTCTATTATCTTACATCCCCAATTCCCAAGCTATATTACCTCATCGCTCATAAGTGAACTTCAATTATGAATCACATATTCGAGTCTATCCTCGACTCTTAACCTTAGTTTTATTATAACGTTATTACGTTATAGGTTGTCGATAATCAAATTATAATTGGTAAATTAGGATATTCTCAAGCCACCAACTAGACTTAACAATTTTGGTTACGTCTTAGTAGGTTATGTGACGACTTGTCATATTAGCACGATAATTAAAGAGAATATCGACTTACAATTCAGTGGACATATGCTATCATGTAAGTAATTAGTACTTAAGAATAAATGAAGTACTTGGGAATATTAACTCGGCTTTTGAGGCATAAGGATCGACATCTTATGTTCGAATCGTTGCTTACACATTACGACATTGTGTATTTAACTTAACTCACGGAGGTTACATATGTCGATAATCGTTATTCATTATCGAGTTGTATTCGCCCAACTAATATCGTATTGAGTTGTCGTTATCAATATTAACGTTGTAGCTCGACTTTTGGTTTTTCTAACGTAGGAACTCACGTTTGAGTATCCTTTCATTAATACAAACCCTAATTTGTGTCTAACTTCGATTCTCGCTTATTCCGCCTTAAGTTATCGAAATTGGTCGATTTCTTTTGGATTCTCGCTCATATAGTATTATGTTGTTTACGTTCGGGGTTTTGGTTTGTCGGTTCAACATAAACATAAACATTCAACATCAACAAAACCATACACAACATAAACTATACTAAGCATTAGAAACCCTAATTTCTAATGTAATACACAATCATTGTGTAAGTGTGCATAAGTGTTCCATTCATCCACCCTAATCACAACCACTCATTCTAAGTTTATAATTAACTATCATAGCATCATTTAACATTAAAATCGAACTCATACTTAGCCATTTTGTTACGTTTTCGATAATTAGCAACAATTAGCATATGTATCCAATAAATTCCAATAAAATCATGTTATACTCCTATCATACTATAGAATTTAATTATCAACTCAATATCATCATATAAAATTTTAAACCATAGGTTAAAATTCTTAAAACTTTCGGCAATTTCAAATCAACAAGCTTTGGTGTTCAATAAATTCCACAAAAATTATTTCATGCTTATACTATATACTAAACATGAAATATCACTTCATATCTTGCATTAAAATTTTAAAACCATGCTTTCTCCCTTAATTAGTTTTCGGTAATTCCACATTATATATATACATATTCAATAAATTCCAATCTTGCACAATATGTTTATATATGAATTAAACATGTAATATTAACACCAAACATTAACCAATATTTCATAATATCACACCTCCTATTATTTTTAGCAATAAAAATCAAATAAATCATTATATATATATATATGTATATCACGGTTTCATCAAGAAAATAGGAGATGTGTTTGAATAAATTTCAAGGTTAATGTATGATGTTCATATCATACCCTAAACAACATATCTCAACTATTTTCCTCAACAAAAATCAAACAATAAATATATATATATATATATATATATATATATATATATTATTATTCGCCATTTAGAAATAAAATAGGAGATGTGTTTCAAAAATCCCAAGATTTATATATGATGTTCACATCATATATTAAACACCATATCTCAAATATTTTCAACAAAAAAAAAATTAAAATCCAAGCCTTAAAATCTCAAATACCTCACGGTAATTATAAAAAAAATTCCAAAACTATTCTGAAAATTGTGATATTTTTACTACATGCTTATAACACCTTAGAAAGTAATAATATCAAATAACATTCACAAAATCATGCTTTAACATATTTAAAAATAAATAAAGCATAAATCGAAAAAAAAAAAAACATGCTCCAAAAATTATGAAATTTTTACAGTAGCCTTAGAACATTATTCTAAGCATTTTTATTCATTTCTTAAGAGCATTTGAAGGCTCTAAAGTCACGAAAATAAATGAGGAGCAAACTAGGGTTTTAAACCCAAAATTCAAAATAAAATTTCACTCCATTAGGATGAAAGAGGATGATGAATAATACCTTCTTATGATCTTAGAAGGATTATTTGAGTGTGGGAGAGGTTGGGAGGGAGGATTTAGTGTTGGGAGTTTGAAAAGTGTAGAGAAAATTTGAAAATGAGAGAAAAATGTGAAAGGATGAATGAGGTCTGACCTTGAACGTCCTTACTGATATCCCAGACCTAATGGCTGTCATTGCCCATTTTGGGGTGGTCTTGGTGGTAGTTGGGAGGTGGATTGGTCAAATTACCCGTTTTGGTATGTTAATCTGAGACTCTTTAAGTTTTAACGACTTTCGATCGATTTCTCGGAACCTTAAGGTTCTATCTTATTAAATAGCCTTTAAAAGACTTATTTTAATTTTCATAAAAATTTCACGAATTTCGGACGTCGTCCGATAAGTCAATTCCGAGTTATCGCGGAAAAACGGCGTTCGGCGATTAAAAATATGCTCATTCAAAATTCTATTGAATTTTTTTGAGCTTTCATAAATAATTTGAGTCTTATAAAACATATTTTATTGATTTAGACCCTCGGTTCGAGTTTTGGGTCGTTCGGATCAATTTAGGGTTTGCCCGGTATATTTTACCCGGCGTTCGGTTAAGTTCTTCAGGAATTCCTTTCAGAAATTGATTCTTATAATTTCTAAATTCATAATAAATTATTCCTTCATGATTTTGGTTGTTATCACCATTTATTACGATTAGCACGGACTGGAAGTTGTTAGGCTCGTAAATAGTGTTTTTAAGGCCGACTGACAGTATGCCTCAAAATTCTCATTCTTTGCATTCTCACATGTTTTCGTGTGAGGATTCTAAAATGAAATCCGTTCATGGAGATTCATTCTCGATCTTTCATTCTATGTTCGAGCAACTCGGAAAACCCTAACTGGTAGGACTAGTTATCGCTTTTTATTTCTTTAGTATTCGATCTCGAATCGATTCTAATTCGTTTCATTGATTTTCTTAAACATAATTAAGGACTAACTACTACAAATAATTGGTCTAAGCATCACCAATTAAAGTTTTAAATTTTTGGGTTATTACACCGGGATCGAAACACGGGATCGATATCTTGGCTCTGTTGGATTAATTCACGTTTGATTATTACGTGCATAATATATATTAATTGTTGAATCACATGGTTCATCGTGGCTCGTTTTTATTTTGTCGGTTTTGTTTTCACCACGAGAAAATCCGTGGTTAGATTAGATTTATTTTTACGTAAATCTTATCCGTAAAAAGTAAAACGAAGACGAAGCAGCCGATCGAGGCGGCGGGAAAAGCGGTCGCGCGGCGTGCGGCGGCGGCACGCAAGGCGTGCACGGCGCTCACGGACGCCCCGCGTGGCGGGCCGTGCCTGCATCCGTTTTCGGCCAAATCTGTTTGACAAGTCCGTCCGTGCCTGCACGCGAGGCTGTTTTCAAAGATTATAAAGATCTGTACTTTGCAATTCTATGTAATAGATTAGGCGGGAAAGTGCAGATTCCACGAGTGGAGCCACGATGAGCGTTTTATTTTATTTTTATCGTTCATTGCATGTCGTGGATGTTTAAATAATGCAGTAGCATGCTATGTATGTTTAAATTACATTGACAAACCTTTACGTGTTTTCGTAATTGTATGCGCATAGTAAGCATGCTAGGTTTATCGCGTTTTCAAGTATATTTTAGAATTACTGCGAGCATGTTTTACATGTTGAGTTCTATAGACAAGCATCTAGATTACGTGATCTGCATGGACAAAACTTTGAACAAAAGACTAAGCAAGCAACCCGACAAATTAATTTTAAAATTAAAATGTCAAGACCTCCACTTTTGATCTCTAAACAAAGTGAGGCGACTGTGAGTGGCGCCCACACGCGTGGCTTGCTTGCACTTGTTTATCATTAGTTTGTTAGATGAGATTTCTAAATAAAACATTTTAAATATATTGAGAAGTGGGAGTTTCATGTAAACGTCCACACGTGTGGCTTGCATGTGTGATTTTCATAAGTTCTCTAGAGATAGTTATAAAATGAGATAACAAAAGAATTTGAATTGGGCGGTATGGTCAGAGTGAGTATGTCGATTCTAAGAATTCATTTCTTTGTTAAAATTGTGGTCATTGCTTAGACATCACCTCAAGTACAACTTCCCGCGAAGTCCCTTCTTGCGATAGTGATGTGGTCTAGAAAGGTCCAATCGTTAATTTCATTTGTCATAAAGATAAGTTGACATGGATTGAAATTAAACGACTAAAAGGTATATTTTAGTCTGGTCGAGGGGTTCATGTGTAAACGTCCACACGCGTGGCTTGCATGTGGGATTCCTTGGGCGATTGGAGGTTTCAATTAATATTGTTTTATCAAAAGGTTACAATATTATTATTACGAATAATGTGCGATCGTATGCTTATGTGTTTACATTATCGTTTCAAATATGTCTCTTACATCGATTATCAATATGCTCGCACAAAATCCCTTATCCACCCAAATTTTATCGAGTGGAAGCGAAACATTGAGAATGTTCTTCTGCGGAAGAAAATCTATTTGTACTCACTACACCCCGTCCCAAGCCTCTAGACAATTCATCTCTGAGGAGGCGCAAGGAGCACGAGAAATGGGACAAATCAAATAGAATGGCAAAGTGCCTTCTTTTGGTCACCATGTGCGAGTCCTGCAACTCCAAAGATCAAGAGATGGAAGATGCGACCACGATATGGCTAAGTCTTATGAAATTGTATGAGGAGTCGGACGAAATCTCTTGTCATAATTTGACAAAATCAATAATGTCAAGTTCAATGAAGGAAAGCGATTGATGCATAACCATGTAGAGCAATGATTAATCTCTTGGAGGCTCGAATTGGTTGGAGGATATATTGATGGCGTAGTCGAGAATCGATATGATCCTCAACACTTTGCCCAAGTCTTTTGATGACTTCCGTTATAAAGCGTCCTTTATGATAAGAGTTATACTCTAGATTCATTGCAAGAGGATCTAGTAACGGAAGAACGCAAAATGGGCAAAGGTGCATGATCTTTAGTCGCACCTCAAAGAAAACCACCGCTTCATCGAAGATGAAAAGGAAAAGTGGAATTCAAGAGATGCTAAGGCTAAAGAAAAGAGTGGGAGTAATCTGAAAGGCTCTACCAGTGGTTTGAAAAAGCAAAGGAGAAGGGCAAATGCTTCAAGTGCGGTGAGGCGGGCATTGGAAGGCTAAGTGCCCCAAGCTCGAGGCTCTGAGTACGCCATTTGCTTTAGTAACGGAAACATGTTTAGCGACTTGTTCTACCCATTCTTGGGTAGTAGACACGAGTGCGATCGATCATGTTTGTTACACCTGCGAGGGTTCCCCGCGGACAAGGGAGTGAATGATGGCGAGATAACGATCTCCATGGGCAACGCGCGAAAGTCGAGGCCGTTGCGGTCGGAGATGTTACTTTATGTTTTGAGAAAACAGTTTAGTTTTAAAAGACGTTTTATATGTGTCGGATTTTCATGTGGAACCTTGTTTCGCTTTGAAATTGTTTATTCATGCATATTCGATTGTTTTTGATAGTGGTGTTTCTATCATAAGAAATGACGAAGTTATCGTGTAGCACATTATATAATTAAGCTTTATACTATTTCGCAATACATAATACCTATAACTATGTTGCATCTACATCAAACCTTAAAAGAAAGTTTTCTTAGAAGATGACACCTCTTTCTCTGGCATCTTAGATTAGGTCACATCAATCTAAATAGGATCCAAAGACCGACTAAGAATGGGCGTTGGGTAATCTCACAATTACTCCGTTCCCGATCTGCGAATCTGTATAGAAGGTAAGATCTTGACCGGACCCTTCAAAGCGAAGGGTCGTAGAGCCAAAGAAATGTTAGAGCTAGTCCATTCGACTGTGTGGACCGATGTCCACACAAGCTCATGGAGGTGCAGTATTTTTCACTTTCATTGACGATTACTCGAGGTATGGATACGATATACGCTTTGCCGCAAGTCCGAATGCTTTGAGAATTCAAAGAATTTTAGGCGGAAGTGGAGGCGAAGCTAGGTAAGAGTATCAAGTCACTACGCCGATCGCGGTGGCGAATACCTCAACAACGAGTTCATGGACTATCTAGTGAAGTGTGGGATTACCTCCCAACAAGATTTCACCGGCACACCACACAAAATGGTGTGTCGAGGCGAAGAAATAAGACTCTTTTGGAAATGGTTAGATCAATGATGAGTTATGCAACTTTGCTATTTCGTTACGGGGTATGCCTTAGAAGCGGCGGCATACTTGCTAAATCTAGTACCATCCAAGTCGATCGAAGAGACCCTTCGAGTTGTGGTTTGGGCGCAGTTTAGTTTAAGCCACATAAGGATATGGGCGATCCGGCACACATCTTTGAACAAGAAGGTCGACAAGTTGGAGGCTAGATCGACACAAGGCATTTATTGGCTATCCTAGAGGACGAAAGGTGGTTTATTCTATAGTCTAAGGATCGAAGGTCATTATTAGCACTAATGCCCGATTCTTAGAAGAGGACTACATGAAAATCATAAATCCAAAGTTAAAATCATTCTTCAAGAATTAGAAGATGGTCGTATTCCACCACCGATTAGACCAAAGGTGCGAGATGTCGAGTCTAGTGGGAGGATCGACACCGGATACTTCAAGAAATTGAAGTGGGTCGAGTTCCACCGGAGATACCGACCGTCTGAGTGGTACCTACCAACAAGTTGTGCAAGATAGAGAACCACAAGTTATCTGCACCCATGTTGCCATTGTGCCTGTAGTGCCTCGTCGTAGTGGGAGGTTATTCATCAACCCGGCGATTTATGTTCGTGGGTGAATCTTGGTTTAGTCCCGCGAAACGGTAATAATCGACCCATGGACGTCAAATGAGGCGATACAAGACAATGATACAAGATCATGGAACTTACGTTTGGGCGAGGTGGTGCGGTCCCATGGATTTACCAGTTGCCTAGCGAGAGTTGTGTGTATCGTTTAGATGTCAACGGTAATGTGGTATTTCTTGCACTTTACGTAGATGACATTCTTCTATTTGCAACAATGTGAAGTTGTTATCGATGTAAAGAGTTGGTTATCCGATCGGTTTCAAATGAAAGACTTAGGAGATGCGGCGTACATTCTTGGGATCAAGGTTTACCGAGATCGCAAGAGGAAATGTTGAGCTTATCTCGGGCGTCTTACATTGATCTTGTGATTACTCGTTTTAGTATGCAGGACCGTCAAGAAAGGATTGCTACCTTCCGACATGGCGTTCCTTTATCTAAAGGGCGATCACCTATGACCGCAAAGAAGATAGAGGAATGAGACAAGTTTCCTACGTTTCCGCCGTAGGAAGTCTCATGCATGCAATGTTATGCACGAGGCCCGATATACGCTATGCGGTGGCATAGTGGCTAGATATCGCCTAACCACAGACAAGCTCATTGGATCTGCGGTAAAGCATATATTCAAGCACCGAAAGGACTCGAGATTATAGGTGGTTTACCATGCGAGATAGTCTAATGCCTTTGGGTTATTTAGACTCGGATTTCCAATCGACCGCGATGAGAAAAAGTCTACCTCGGTATGTGTTTACCTTGGGAGGTGGAACCGATCTGGCGGAGTGCAAAGCGGCGATGCTTATGGACTCTACCATGGAAGCCGAATATGTAGCCGCTTCGGAGGCTGCTAAGGAGGCTGTATGGTTCAAGAACTACCTCATGGATCTAGATGTGGTACCTGGTTTGCCCATGAGTATCATGGTTTACTGTGATAACTCAGGTGCAATGGCAAACTCGAAGGAACCACGGATCCACAAGGCAAGCAAACACATAGAGAGAAAGTACCATGTCATACGAGAAATCGTTAGACGAGGGGACGTGCTGATTGCAAAGATTGATACGACGGATAACCTAGCGGATCCATTCACGAAAAGCCTGTCGCAAAAAGTCTACGTCGGGCACGTTAGAGGACTTGGATTGCGCATGATGGCACCCACTTAGAAAGGAAACTTTTGTATAAGTGGGAGAAGCAAAGTGATGGTTTTGTTTGTAATAGCTAGTAGAGAGACACATTGTATACTAAAAGTTTGCTTTAGTATAAGTGGGAGATTGTTGGATTTGTATACTGAAAGCAGTTTGGTTGAGCTTGTATACAATGTTTCCTGTTACCACTATTACAATCTCCTATCTGAATTGAATACTTGATTGCATATATCTGTGTCCCCTTATCTCATATATAAGTTAGATCATACGAAGTGTAGAAGATCACGTGTCCGTATGATTGGTCAAGCTTAATGAGATATAAAAGTTTCACACCGAGACAACTTGAGGACGAGTTGTCGGTATAGGGCTGCGGTATAGATAAAAGTGACTTGACTTGGTTGCTTGTCTATCTTTGTGCGTCTCGGGGCGTATTGAAGGATCACGGTGAGATGTGTTCTTCTATCGACCGTCGTGAAGAACCAAGATCTCGGTGACTTACGATGATCTAAACCTCGATAAGGTATTAGGTGAGTATGAGTTCTTGACCATCACTTTGACTTGTTATGGGTGAGGTTATATGTTCTAACCCAATATTCTCCGCATCTTGGGTGGTGGCGGTGCTTGTATGTCATGCTAGTTATCTCTGATCGAGTCACCGTATCCGTTTAGGATGATGACGTCCCCTTAAGGAGCTCAAAAGGTTTATTGTACTAAACCTGGCGGTTGAGTTAGCTCAAGTACAATAATAAGGTTGAGTGGTACTACTTAAGGAATTAAAGATATTAATTATTTTAAGCAGTCAGAATGCTCTAAATAATTAATGGACATTCGATATCTTAAATACGGGGATTCGTAATGTCTAAGTGCAAGCCCGACTCAACTTCGGTAATAAAGGGGTAAGTCAGCATTTATTCTCTAGTGGCATGAATAAATGTTCATAAATTAATTTATGTTCAGGCCGAACATAAGATAATTAATTTATTTGAGGCCCATCTTTATTCCTTGCATTTGATCCCTGGGCTGGCCCATCCAGGCCCGTAGCTTGGAAGGAAAATAGGCGCCTACTTTCTCTACATGGCAAGGATTTGATTCTCTTTATCCTACAAGGATATAATTATATTTATGGGATATGCATAGATAGATCCTTTCCATATAGGATTATGGTAATAATCATTTCCATATAGGATTATGGTAATTTCCATATGGGATTATGGTAATTTCCATAAAGGATTATGGTAATTTCCATATGGGATTATGGTAATTTCCATATGGGATTATGGTAATTTCCTTATGGGATTAAGGTAGTGCATTATAAATATGAGGTAAGAGATAGAATCAAAGTCAATCCACTCATTAACAAGCATTATTTTCGAGAATCACAAGAACATTGTGAGGATTTTTCGAGAGTTAGTAGAGAGCATTGGGTGTTTTTTCCGAAGCATTCTCCATAGATCGTCCTCACTCGACGTTGGAGATTGGGTAACCGGGATACAGTCCAGAAGGTCAAAGCACGAGTCTCGATCCATTCCGCCTCGACAGATTCAAAGGTAAACACGAGAAAACCCCTACGTGTTGCAATTAATTATATAGCTGCATGCTAGGTATATAATCAATGTATGGTGAATTAAACATCCAAGATAGATCCTCGGGGCGAGGGCTAAACCTAGTTTTTCCTACACTTTGCTAAGCATAATGCCTATAAATTATGTGACATCTACTATATCCAGCCATAAGAAGGGAAAGTTTTCTTCACAAGAGGACTATATATATCTTTAGCATCTTAGATTATGTCACATCAATCTAAATAGGGTCCAAAAACTGGCTAAGAATGGAGCGTTGGGCGAATTAACGGTTACTCCATTCCCAGACTACGAATCCTATATAGAGAGAAAGATGTGGACCAACCATTCAAAACGAAGGGATATAGAGCCAAAGAGGTGTTAAAGTTAGTCCATTCTGACTTGTGTGGATCGATGTGTACACAAGCTCGTGGAGGTATGAGTATTTTGTCACTTTCATTGACGATTACTCAAGGTACGGATACGTATACCTGCTTCACTACAAGTCTGAATGCTTTGAGAAATTCAAAGAATTTAAGGCGGAAGTGGAGACGAAGCTAGGTAAGAGTATCAAGTAACTGCGGTCTGATCGCGGTGGCTAATACCTTAGCAACGAGTTTATGGACTATTTAGTGCAGTGTTGGATTACGTCCAGCTCACTACACCGGGTACACCATAGCAAAACGGTGTGTCATAATCGACAAGGCCTTTTTCGAGTTATGGTTTGGGCGTAACCCTAGTTTAAGCTATATAAGGATTTGAGACAGTCCAACACATGTGCTAAACAAGAAGGCTTACAAGTTCAAGGTTAGATCTGATGTAAGGATGTTTGTAGGATATCCTAGATAAATGAAAGGTGGTTATTTCTATAGTCCTAAGGATCAGAAGGTCGTTATTAGCACCAACGCCGGATTCTTGGAGGAGGACTACATATAAAAACACAAATCCAAAGTTGAAATTATTCTTCAAGAACTAGAGGATGATTGTGTTCCAAAGGTACAAGATGTCGAGTCTAGTGGGAGGGATCGACACCAGATACTTCAAGAGATTGAAGTGGGTTTAGTTTCACTAGGGATACTGACTGTACAAGTGGTGCCTACCCAGCAAGTTGTGCAAGAAAGAGAACCACAAGTTACTGCACCCACTGTTGCCATTGTAACAGTAGCACCTCATCGTAGTGGGAGGTTGTACGACAACCTGATCGATTTATATTCGTGGGTGAATCTTTGGATTTAGTCCTAGTAGGTGAACAAGCTATAATCGATTCATGGACATACAACAAGGCAATACAAGACATAGATGCAGGAGCATGGCACACCGCTATAAACTTAGAAATTAAGTCCATAACAACTATGAATGTATACGAGAAAACACATCTACTAGATGGCAAGGAAGCCATAAGTAGTAAATGGGTATACACTAGAAAGAGAAATTCTGATGGAGAGATTTTGGCTTTTGAAGTCAGGCTTGTGATGAAATGGTACACTCAGATTGAGGTGATCGATTAAGATGATACATTTTCGTCTGTAGAAATGTTCAAGTCCATCAGAATTCTTCTGTCCATAGGAACTCACTTAAACCTAGAGGATTGACAAATGGATATGAAAATCGCTTTCATACACGGTTACCTTGTGGAAGGTCGAGACATCTATATGAAGCAAACCTAAAGGTTATGTGAAGAAAGGTGAGGAGTATCTAGTGTGGAAGCTTAAGAAGTTCATTTATGGACTCAAGCATGCTTCCCGATTATGAAACTTACGCTTTGACAAGGTGGTAAAAACCTATGGTTTTACTCAGTTGCCTAGCGAGAGTTACTTGTGACGTTTAGATATCAACGGTGACGTGGTATTTCTTACACTTTATGTAGATGACATCCTTCTACTTGGCAACAATGTGAAGCTGTTATCAACCTTAAAGAGTTGGTTATCCGATCAGTTTCAGATGAAAGAATTATGAGATGCAGTGTACATTCTTAAGATCAAGGTTTATCGAGATCGCAAGAGAAAAATATTGAGCTTATCTCAGACGTCTTACATTGATACTGTAGTTACTTGTTTTAGGATGCAAACCGCCAAGAACGGAATGACTACCCTTCAGACATGGCGTTCATTTATCTAAGGAGCAGTCCTCATAGACTGCAAATGAAATAGAGGAAATTAGACACGTTCTTTACGCTTCCGTAGTAGGAAGTCTCATGTATGCAATGTTGTGTATGAGGCCCGATATCGGTTATGCGGTAGGCATAGTAGCAGGATATCAGTCTAACTGGACAAGCTCATTACTGCGGTAAAGAATATACTCAAGTACTTGAAAATGACTCGAGATTATAGGCTAGTTTACCAGGAAAATAGTCTAATGCCTTTGGGTTATTCAGACTCGGATTTTCAAGCTGACAATGATGAGAATAAGTCTACCTTAGGCTATGTGTTTACCTTGGGAGGTGGAGTCGTATCTTGGCGGAATGCAAAGCAGCGGTGCATTGCAGACTTCACCATGGAAGCCGAATATGTAGCCGCTTCTGAGGCTACTAAGGAGACGGTATGGTTCAAGAACTACCTCATGGATCTAGATGTGGTACCTCGTTTGTCCAAGAATATCATAGTGTTCTGTGATAACTCTGGTGCAATAGCAAACTCGAATGAACCACGGACCGACAAGGCGGCGAAACACATAGAGAGAAAGTACCATATCATACGAGAAATCATACGATGATGTGATGTGCTTATAGAGAAGATTGGTACTGCAGACAATATAGCTAGCCCATTCACGAAGAACATGCCGTAAAAAATCTACGACGAGCATGTTCGAGGACTTAGATTACTCAAGATGGCCCCTACTTAAAAAGGAAACTTTTGTAGAAGTGGGAGAAGCAAAGTGATGATATTGTTTATAATAACTAATAGGGAGACACATTGTATACTAAAAGTTTGTTTTAGTATAAGTGGAAGAGTGTTGGATTTGTATACTGAAAGCATAATGGTTGAGCTTGTATATAATATTTCCTGTTACCACTATTACAATCTCATATCTGAATTGTTTACATGATTGCATATGTTGCCCCATTATCTCATATAAAAGTTAGATCATTCATTGAGTAGAACATCACAGAAGTCTATATGATTGGTTAAGCTAGTTGAGATATAAAAATGATCACAGTTGAGATAACTTGAGGATGAGTTATATGTGTAGGCTGCAATATAAATAAGAAGTGACTTGACTTGGTTGTTTGTCTACGTCGGTACGTCTTGACGTATTGATGGATCACAGTGAGATGAGTTCTTCTATCTGACCGTCGTGAATAACCTAAATCTCGATGACTCTACATTGATCTAAACCTCGATAAGGTTTTAGGTGAGTATGAGTTGCTGACCATCACTTTAACTTGTTATGAATGAGAGTTACATGAGATAACCCAAGTTTCTCCGCATCTTGGGTGGTGGCAGTGTTTGTATGTCTTGCTAGTTACCTGTATCAAGCCACCGTATCCGTTTAGGATGATGACGTCCCCTTAAGGAACTCAAAAGGTTTATTGTACTAAACCTTGCAGGTTGAGTGGTAATACTTAAGGAATTAAACATATTAATTATTTTAGGCTGTCAGAATGCAATAAATAATTAATGAACGTGCGATATCTTAAAAATGAGGATTCCTAAGTCTAAGTCCGACTCAACTTCGATAATAAAGGGGTAAGTCAGTATTTATTCTCTTGTGGAATGAATAAATGTTTATGAATTAATTTATGTTATGGGCTCAACATAAGATAATTAATTTATTTTAAGCCCATCTTTATTCATTGCATTTGATCCCTGAGCTGACCCATCAAGGCATGTTGCTGCTGTTATTTTCGTCCACTCCTATGAAGAGTCCACTGAGACTTTGTTCTAATTTATATATTATTTTAATACATATACAATATCTAGATAGATATTATCTGATTCTATTAGATATCAAGAAATATTATCTAATAATATTAGATATCAAGAGATATTTTTTGATATTATTTGATATCAAGAGATGATTGTTCTAGATATGATTTATCTTTGAAGATATTATTGTATTTATTAAATATGCAAGGATCCTATCTAAACAGGATTCTAGGAATGCATTATAAATGCAAGGTGAGAGAAAATAAAAAATAATCATAATCATTTGTTTGAGATATTCGAAAATCTCATAGAGACAAGTAGGAGGCAAAATTTTATAGTATTCTCCATAAATTGCTCTTATTCTGTATTGGAGAATGGGCATTCGGGATATAGTCCAGAAGATCAAAGCTAGAGTCTGTCATTGATCTCATATACCAGAAATTCATAGGTAAATACGAGTAAACACCTACGTGTTACAATTAATTATATAGATGCATGCTAGGTATATAATCAATGTATGATGAATTAAACATCCAAGATAGATCATCGGGAAGAGGGTAAAATAAGATTTCCCTACACAATCACTGTATGAAACGGCAATGAGCTGGTCGAGTACAACCTCAAGAATGATGCAAAATGATGAAAAAGAAATCCTAGAGGTATTCAAGAAGGTAGAAATCAACATGCCACTGATCGATGCCATCAAGCAAGTTCCCAGGAACGTAAACTTTTTGAAAGAATTATGTGCTAAAAAGATTAGACATGGGAAAGATGTAAGGATCCGAGTAGGAGAGAATGTCTATGCTATTATTCGAAAGAAATTGCCACAAAAATATCGGGACCCCGGTATGTTTACTATTCATTGCATAATTCGTGACAAACCAGTTGAGAGAGCCATGCTACATACTCTGTATATAAGGAATTGCATCTAGGATAGTTGAAAGAAACTCGTGTAATCATTTAATTAGCTGATAAGTCCAATGCATATCTTTTAGGTGTAGTTGAGGATTTTCTTGTTAAAGTAAATGATTTAATATTTCCCATTGATTTCTATATTATTAATATGGATGGTTCTTCCTCTTCTCATAAGTATTTGATTTTATTAGGAAGACCATTCATGAAAACAGCAAAGACAATAATTAATGTTGATAAAGGCATGCTTAGCTTGGAATTTGATGGAGAATTGTCTCATTTAATATTTTTGAATCTATGAAGCATGTTGAGGATCCTGAATCTATGTTCATGATTGATATTGTTAATCCTTGGGCTGAAGATTTTATTAAGAATAGTTTCAAGGAAGATAAGCTCGAGCATGTTCTTTTCAGCCATATGATAGATAAGAATGCATGAGTAGCAAGTGATCAATACCCATCGAGCAATATGCCCATACTGACTGAGACGGAGCAAATTTTGTCATCTTTTGTGAAAGACCCAAAGCTGGAATTGAAAAAACTCGCACAATATCTGAAGTATTCAATTTTAGAAGAGGATGACACATTGCCCGTTATTGTCAACAAGGACCTCAATGTTGTTGATCATTTAAGCAAACTGTAGAAGGAGCCAGGCGGTATGCCCATATCATACGATCCTCCAAATGGACAACAATTTACAATTGAAGAAATGGAGATAGTCGAGTTTTAAGAGATGAACTTGGCTACTTCTGTCGTCAACTCCTAATCGTACCACCATGGTGTCCGACCTTGGACCTTAAACAAGGGCACTACTTGGGAGGCAACCCAAGATTTTCTTTTTTTTTTCTTTTTATGTTAATTTCTTTTTCTACAGATTTTGAAGCTCTGGTTTACATGGCATGAATACTCCAACAAACCCCCATCCACCGAACTAAACCGCCATAGAAGCGACGCATTGAGGCCCCTCATAACCTGCATTCATCGTTCGGCGTCTACTTGAGTTTTTAGGGAAGTTTTGTTTTCTCTTTATTTTTTTCGAGTATGTTAGTCCTTTTCTCTTTTAAATAGTGAGGACACTGTTTTGTCTAAGTGTGGGGGGAAAGTTTGTTGTTTTCTGTTTGTAGTTTCTTTGTTCTTGAAAACAAAACAAAAAAAGTTTTTGATCTTCTTTTGTTTTGTTTTGAGTTATTGGAAACTACGAAATGGATGAGTTGAATTGAAGGAGTTAGGATGTTGCTCTGGTTTGTTTGGTTATTTTCTTTTGATGATGAATTATGCATGACACCTGTATGTATTCTGGGATGATAGCCTATGAGCGGAAATCTTAAATATGCTCCTTGTTTATTTGAAGAGTGTTATTTGGCGTGATTGATTGATGTCTAGCTTGCCTTGTTGTCATAGTTGAAGTTGTTTATGAAATTCTATCATTAAAATGATCAAGACATTGTTTTTTCCACTCTCCCTATATATTTGGCCTCATTATATACTTCCTACCCTCAATTTTCCATTAGTTAGCTTCTTTGGGCCTTAATCATTTTCTTGATCATTGAAAGCTACTAAATATGAGCTTTAGCCTTTCTTAGTCTTCTTTTGACCCACCAAAAATATGTAAGTTTGTGAAAGTTTGATATGAGCGGTGATTGTTATAATTTGGCGGTTGACTTGATTTGAAATTCTTGGAGATTGGCTGAAAAGAAATAGTTGGAAGATGTAGTTGAAGTTTATACAAAAAAGAAAAAATAAAAAAGAAAGAAATGCAAATCGTGCAGTGAGTCCATACAGATGGATTCGCTAAAAAAGAAAAAAAAGAAAGAGGAATGAAACGGTTGCCTTTATTGGAGTTAGTCTGTATGTCATTGCATTTTATGAAGAGCATGGGCTGATGGATATGATGGATGGTGTGTTGGGATTTGTTTTGCAAATTCAAGGATTGATGAGTACTTTACTTGCATATTTTTGGTTTTATAAGCCTTGTTATCCTCTTGTTTATCCTACCTATGCACCCGAGCCCCATTACAACCTGTTAAAAGTCCTAATGATTGTGCATGAGTTCATTTTTAGTGGAGATGGTGGCGTATGGGCAAACTTATGATTGAATATGTCAAGTCATGATTTAGGGGGTGTTTGGCTGAGCTTATAAGCTCCCCAAAACAGCTTATAAGCTGTTTTTTAAGCTTAAAAACAGCTTATAAGTTGTTTTGGGAGCTTATAAGCTCAGCCAAACACCCTCTTAATGTGTGAATTCTGTCTATTTTCTTTCTTTGAGAGTCTTGGAGTGAACTTGGTGAGGTTTGGATTGATCTTGTATGATTTTGACATGAATGAAATGTGTATTCACAGTTTTGAATCGAAAGAAGGGTTAGAGGATTGCGTAGGATTGTATTCTAATTTTGACTATATTTTTGTCTGTTAAGTTGTTGCCAGTTTCTTTTTTAGTTTTTCGTTTATATGTTTTTGTGGTGTTTTTTTTCCTTTCTTTATGCTCGAGGGTGAGCATCGTCTAAGTTTGGGGGATTTGATTGGACATATTTTGCGTATATATTTTGGATGATTATTGGTTTGTTTTGGCTTCAAGTATGGATTTAATAGTGCTTATATTGATAAATACTGATTTCAAGGTTTATTATAGGAAATTACAAGCAATATGAAAGAATTTACATCAATTTGGAAGAGTTATGGAGAATTGAGTTAAAGCTGCTGTCCGAAAGTCATGTATTGTGCCCATACCATATGCAACTGCGTACTGAACAAGTTGAAGATGAGACTTTCAGCTTGTAAGCCTTTCAAGCTTGACGTGAACGTGATTTTTGGGCTGGAAAATAGAATTAATTGATTGTTATAGGCTTTGAACTTTAGTTTTAGATTTTTATTTATTATTTTATAATTTTCTTATTATATTAGAATAGGGTTTCCCTTTTTATAGGAATAGACTTTAAATAGGAATATCCTATTAGCCATATCCCATGTAATCTCATTCATTCCAGATGCAACTTTCTATTTAGCAATTACAAGTTTAACTTTCTTTTTACTTTTATTTCTTTCATTCTCTTCTCCATGATTTTTAGCATGAATTCATTTATGAGTTCTAGTTAATCTCTTTTATTCCGATGATGATTAAGGAAGCTCTAGCGCGACACGTTTCGTGAGATCTAATCGGTTTTATCCTTTAATTTTATGCACGCATATGTAATTCTATGTGTTTATTATCGTTAATTTTTTCGTCTCTGCTAGGTAGTTGCAAATGTTTAGTAGTCCGTAATTAATTAGTAGCCAATTGAATCGGTCATCCATAATTTTGGTTGAGATTTGATTAGTGGTAAAGTGATTCATCATAGTCAACAGTTTAACAGTCTAATTCGATAATCCTACGTCAGAGTTTATTGATTTTGAATCGGGTTTATCTAATTCTTAAAGTTGTCGGCTCATTAAATCTATAGAGCATCTCTTACGATTGTCAGTCGATTAGAGAAGTAGTTAATGAAGAGTCTTTCTAATTACCGATAAAATAAGATTACGTCAAAAGCATCTTCGGTGATCATAATTGGTTTGTTTGCATTGATTAAAGTTATATTTACATCGATGATCGAAATTGTCTAAGCTAGATTGGAATTAATTGGGACCGAAATATTTTCATCATATTTGTTACAATCAAACATCTGGATACTCTTCATACTTTTTACTTTCGAGTTTTTATAGTTTTAGTCATTTCCAAAACTTATTTTGCAGGTGCAATTGGAGAAATTCTCGTCAATCCCTTGAGAGACGATTTTGCTTACTGCTATCTGTGTAGTATGGTCATACTGACCGAGTGTTAGATTTATTTTTGGTGAAAAATAATATACCGTATCATTATGATGCATTAACCCTTTTACCCATTCTACCGCCAACCTATTTCGGCTCCAATGCTTTTTACCTTTTCTTGTGGGCTTATTTAATGTGGGCTCCAAATAAGAAATTTAGCGGAGTAGTTGTGAAATTTAGTGAAGTTTTTTTCTTAAATTATTTTTTAAGTGCATACCAACGATATTATCTTTTACACATCTTGATTACTAATTTTAAATTATAGATAAACATTATTTGAAATTAAGAAGAAAAATAATGTGTTTATGGATCATTCAACTTATTCAGACCGATCTAAGCGGTTTTCCACGTAAATTTTTTTTGATAGGAAAACCACAAACATTTGCTAAAAAATAGAAAAACCATGCATCCTTAAAAACCTAATTCCAAACCTAAGATTGCCGTCTTCTTTTTTCTCAAGATGAAGTAACTCGGAGCTCAAAATCCTAGAGAGAGAAGCAGAAGAGATACTTACGAGACAGAAGACCAAAACAATCCATACATATCATCAAAATAAAATTAGTGAAAACTAAATAAACTTTTATTTTTTTCTTATAATAAAAAAACGCCAAGAAAATGGCACTGAGAAAGTTGACGAGTTTCATCTTCGCGGCGGCGGCCACTCTCCTCCTCCTCCTCGGGGCGGCTGAGGCTCGCAAGTTCGCCGGCGTGAACCCCTTCTGCCGGACGGCCAGCTATCGGCGCATCTGCACCCAGATGGTGAACGGCGCGGCCAACCAGCACGACGCGTCGGTCAACGCCATCAAAGCAACGATGGCGCTGGCGGAGCGGCTGCGGGACGTCGTCCCGACGATCGAGCCGGCGATAGCCCATCTGGCGCCGGTGAGCCGCAACTCAATCAGGGAGACCTGCGTCGAGAACTTCGACAGCGTCGTCGACGACCTGGGCGTGAGCCTCCGCGCACTGGAGGACGGGGACATCGGCACCGCCAAGACGTACCTCAGCTCGGCCGCCTCGGCCCAGTGTGTCAACGCGATGAAGGAGTTCGGTGTCGGCGACGAGTTGCTGTTCAGCAAGTACTCGGCCCATTTGACTCAGCGAGTTGACAATTGCTTGGCTGTTATAATGCAGGAATGAATTATCAAATTTTAATTATTCTATTGCTTTAACCATTGTTCCTGCTGCACTAACCTAAAAACTCAGATCATCTATTATAATTTAGTGTGACGTCACTATTCGTATTCATATATAATCGATAAGTGATAATCTTAAAGGTTTAGACTTTAGAATTTATTAAGAAAAAAGTATATCCTAATATTTAGTAATTATAAATCCTAACACTAAGGTAGTTTAAATGGAAACATATATCAGATCTTCAAATTTGGTTAAATCTGTACAAAAGCAGTACAAAAATTAATATAGTTGATTAATGTTTAGGCTAGACTCACTTTACTTGGGTCTATGAAATCCAAACCAATCTGTGCAGCCAAAATCAGTTATGTTTGGTACTTGTAGTCTTGTACAAAACGAGATAATTATTTGGGCTTATATCTTTCGGAAGAACTTTTCCAAAAGAAAATTCTTCAATACACACCAACCGTCTATGTGATAATCTCGACTCAATTTGCTTATGAAGAACAAGAATCTTGGATCCAGAATGAAATCAAGAGAAATAAAACTTACGAAAATATAGTGAGATAAAATTGAATTTTTAGTCTATCCTATAAAGCCTATTCATCGCAAATTATTCTAATTAATCGATGTTTAATTTAGAGGTTTATAAATAAATCTATTAAATTATAATAAGCCGTATAGTATCATCATATATACGATCACACAATCGATATTCTTTTTATTTAAAAATCTAACAAAAATCATCAATCGTCGGTCCTTTTCTGTTACACTAACAACTTTCCAATTTTTTTTGCAGCCCAAGCCTCACACTCAGTATCTAGAAGTCAAATAAATTGAGGTTAATTTGGAAATTTAATCCTTGCTTAACATAAATATTTTTGTTAGTCACAAGTCAATGGAAATATAAATATTACAAAATGGATACTAAACTTTCATTTTCTTTCAAATATGATATTTATATCTTTATTGTACACTTATGTATCCTGAAAATTCTTTTATTCTACAATTTTATTATCTAATATTCTCAAACAAATATATTATAATTTTTATTTACTATGCACTCAAAAAAATAAATTCAGGTTTTTCCCAAAAGATTAAATCGAAAATATTTAAAATAGGATAAATATCATTATTTGCTAATAATAATAATTATTTTTAGCAAATAGTAATATTTATCCTATTTTAAATATATATTTTAACAATATATACATTTTATGCACATTCACTTTATCTTAAAATTCATTGTTTTGGGAGAGCCTAAATTTATTTTCTTGAATCTATAGTGAATTAAAATATTTTTTTCTTTGTTTGAGAATATTAGATAATAAAATTGTAGACGAAAACAATTTCAGGATATTATAAGTGTAAAAAAGAAATAAATACCTTATTTAGAAGAAAACGAAAGTTTAGTACCTATTTTGATACAAAATTTTGTTCAATAATCTTTTTGATACAAACTCTATAGTTTGGTAACCTCTTGACAATTTAGCCCCACCATATCTATTGAGTTATAAATGCCTTCTATTGTGACTTAATTGTCGCTCCCATTTTGGTTTTTTTACACACTATAGCTGATGATGGGATATAGGACCTTCAATATTACTATTTGCAAACACAGTCACAGATATCATACATTTATATATGCAGATTGAGCATTGCAACTAGATTATGAAATATCACTTTAATTTGAGTTTCTTCATCTAATACTCTTCTACAGGATATTCTCTTTACACCCTTCTAGTTTATTTTGATATAAGAGGGGATTGTTGTGTCTAATGTTTTAACTTTATTGATTTTAATTGAATTGGTGGATAACTCAAGAGTTTTAATTGTTTTTGTTTTGAGTAATTAAATTATGCATCTGATCCCATTTAAAGAGTGTTGAGATATATATGATTTTTCATATATCCATCTATTTCTTAAAAGGAAAATATATTTTTCGTTATTTGGATAGTGATATACTTTTTAGCCTCAAACTTCAGAAAAACAGTTTTCTTAGCCATTAGATCTTTTTTTATTTAAGGAATTTTTTTTCCATTCATCATAAAAGTATATAAAAGTCCTAATTTTAAGTTTGTAGCCAACGCAATACTTCCATAATACTGTAAGTATAGCTGGCAAAGTAGCGGGTCGGGTTAGCCCTGCCCGGGGCTCGTTGGGCTTTTACATTTTCCGGTGCCGGGTTGGGCTCATCCAAAAAATTTCGGGCCTAAAATATGAAGCCCAAATCCGCCTCGGGCAAGCTTTCAGACGAACGGGCTTTTTTAGATCATTTTTCTAATTTTTTTAATATATAAAATTAATATTTTTAGTTGTAAAAAATAAAATTATATAAATATAATTAATATTATTAAATAATTATATATATATATATTAAATAATATTATAAATATGTATATTTAATAGAATACCAGGCAAGGTTTTTTAGCCCAAAACCCTGGGCTTTTTTTGCCCGATGCCCTGTAGGCTTGGGGTTTTTTAGGGAGGATTTTTTAGGCTTGATATTTTTCAAGCTTTTAATTTTAAGTCCAAACCAATCCAAATCCCGATACCCGGGCAGACGTTTTTGATCGGCCTCATTTTGCCGGCTCTAACTGTAAGGATGTCTTAACCAAGGACGCATGAAAACTACATTTTTATTGTAATTCTGTATAGGTATCACATCATAATTGGGATTTAGGGTATGGATGTGCATGGGATGTTAGAAAATTAGTTATAATAGTTTTTAGTGTTATTGGCATATAAATACGAACTTTGCATATATTTAGATTTTGCATACGAATTTTAAAAATAGTATATAAATACATGAATTTAAAAAAACGATATTATACATATCATCTTAAAATATTTTCATTTTCATTCGGGCTAATTCATAATTGCGCACATTAATATATTTTTTTATGTTTTTTATTTTCACGTTTTCTTCATATTTTTTAATTACTTATATTTTCTTTTTCTTGTCAATTTTTGTTAAGAAAATCAAATTAATCATTTTCATCTATTATTCAGTCTAAATGGACATTTGAAACTGTCCAAATGTACATATGAATCATCTAAATGCACATTCACAAATTTTTATATGCAAAAACTATCTAAGTGCAAATTTTCAAATACACAAAAATGCACATCGACCACATACAAATGCACATTCGAATGTGTGTGTGAGAGAGAGAAAAATAAGAAAGATAAATTGGTTTTACATTACTACCCTCAACATGTCACGTCATCAATTTACGTGATTGTTGATTTAATTTTAACCGTTAAAATTTATACATCTAAGATTATAATTTATTTTTATTTTTACTCTCTAAAGATGTTTCACACAAGAACCACCCTCTATCTATAAATATATGGCCCATAAATGCAAGATGATGAATAGCACATGATGCCACCAATCAAAAGGAATATAGAATGAATGTAAGGGGCAACATTCTCATTTCTCTCATTCCAATTCATACACCCTTCTTCAATCATGATTTAGGAAAATCTCCACTTTTTTTACTGGTGGGTGGGGTTATTGTTTGGTCTTTCTTATCTTTGAATATATTTCACTATTTCAGTATTAATAATCTTTTTTAGGCTAAGAAAGGCTTACTTTGCAGTTTATACATAATGATGGCTCAACATTTCTCTTTAGGGGGTCTAAACCATGCCATTTTCCCTCTTAAAGATTACCTTTCTTTTTGCTAATCCAATTTAATAAATTACCCTTATAACAAAAAGGATGATGGCCTAACAATGCTTAATGGAGCATACTATTCCATGACTTTTATTTGGGGAAATGATAAATAAAGAAGCCACATCTATTTTCTAGGTTTTCACATCAATACCACCCACAAGTAGAACGAATTTGAAGTACTACATTGATGGAGGAAAATCTTTGTGCATCCTCTCCAAATTAACTAGATATGTATCCCTCCTTTTCAATTGTACTTTTGTGGTTAGGAAAGAAGTCACCACTTCACTAACACAGTTAGGTTCAACTTTAGCATGAATTTTTTCTTTAGTCCTGCTATTCTCTGTTATTATCTGTAGATACATTATAGTGATCTTGATTTAAGAAATAATTAGCGTGTTCCAGAATCGTCATCAAAATCTGGTCGATATTAGTAAAAAAAATATTAGCTTGATGAATGAACAAGAGTAATTTAGTAAGAGGTTTATTTAATGCCCATCTTAGGTAAGATTTTCCTCATCGTTTAAAAAATATACTCTCTCAGTCCTATCCAATATACATTTTTAGTTGTCCCACTTAAGATGGTCTGTTTTCTTTTTAGGAAATAATTATCTCTTCAAAAATTGTGAGCCTACCTAATTTTTATCACTTTAATCACTTTATACTCTTCTCCTAAATAACCATACCGAAAATAAATGGACCGTCTTGGGTGAGACGGAGAGAGTAGTAGATATAGTGAAACTTTGAGTCAAAGGATTAATGGAATAAATGGGCCAATGGTCTAATATGTGCCCATTAATCTCTGTTTAAGGTAAGGACCTAAACAATGGACCATTCGAATTATGTTATGCCGTTAGATTTTGAAATTGCAGTGAATACTTTATCTTATTTTTACGTTATTAATATTAGGGATGTCAATTTAGCTCGAAATTCATGAATTGACCCGAACAGACCGACAATCTGATAGAATTAAGATTGAAAATTTCTAAACAAAAAAAAAATATCAACCCAAATGATTTGAACCGAATAGTCGACAATCCAAGTGGGTTGACCCACAAATAGCCCGAATCCAAATGAGTTGGCCCGAAAATCGAGTAAGTTGACCAAATTGTATGAAATTTTTCTAGTTACATGATTTTCAAATTTTATTAATTGCTTTTGAAAGTTTGTATAATAAGATTTTTTTTTTCAAATATTTGTGAAAAGTGTTTTAGTTAAAATTTGAAAGTTATCATTTCACTTTTGTATTTTTTACACTAATATTTAATTCTACAAAATATTGGTTATAAATATATGATTATAAAGAAAAAATATATTAAAATTATTTTTTTCCTTAAGCTTTCTGGCCCCATTAGTCCGACGGGTTAGCCCAAAACTCGAGAGTTTATGATTAGTGTTGAAAATTTTTAATCTGAAAAGAATGTTAACCCGAATAACCCGAACCTAATATTCTGATAATGGGTTAACCCGACAAAAGTCCCTAATTGATATAAATCACATGCATAAATAGTAACTTACGGCATGCACTACTATCATTCTTCAATGGATATTTGAAGTTTTTTTGTCAATCACATATTATGCACCTTGTAGAAAGAATATGGAACTCTCTATTATCTATAATTCATTCTTTTTCCGAATAAATTGTATTGCTAAATTCTATGAGCAAATTAATACAAAACTGACATAGAACGCTGCTATCCTTTTTTATTTATTTTAATTTTCTTAATTAATTTTAGTTTGTACTATTTCATTAATCCTTATATATGAGATATACAATTTAGACAATGTACAATAATCATGCAAATTGTTACTGATGAGGTGGTGTTTGGCTACCCTTATTTCAACATCTTATTTGAACCTCACTATATATATATATATATATATATATATATATATATATATATAGGGTTGGGTTCTCGTAGTTTCCTGGCCCCGATAATATGTAGTACTCAATTTAGACCACACATTTTAAACACGTGGACGCACCAAAATTTGACACGTGGCAACTCATTTTTCGCTCAGGGGCAAAATGGGAACACACCCAATTTGCTTAGTAGGGAAGTCTTGCGAACGTTGGGGTCTCGCATGACCGAGTTTGGGAGAGGCACAACAAAACGCAGATAATGCATACAGAATAACATAACAATGCATTTAAATGAACATAAAACTGCATCGTGCCCAACCGACGCTGGGTGCGAGCAAGCGAGTAGGGGGTAGGGACTGGGTGGGCTCGATCTTTGGGTAGTAAGGTGAGTCTTGGCCAGTGGGTAGGGACGCTGGGTTTGGGAAGAGCCACAACAAAACATAAAAAATGCATATGAAATAACATAACACTGCATTCACTTGAACATAAAACTGCATCGTGCCCAACCGTACAAGTGAGAGCAAGCGAGCGTTGGAGTGTGTTTTCAGCATGCATTAAATTCGAAACTCATATGCATTTTTGTGTTGATTTAAATGCATAGTTGAGTTCAACTCTATGCATGCTTTGTTTTCAAAATCACATAACAAATCAAATTACTAATCTACCCTTACTACCACAAATTAAAGTGTAAAACTTTTAGAAATCAGGCGTGAATCTCAACCACACGATTAATATGATGGATGGATGAGATTGAGTACTACATAATATCTGGGGCTCGGATACTATTTGATCCCTCCTCTCTAGGGGTGAGTATTCGGTTATTCGGTCGGTTTCGGACGAAAAAATAACCGAACCGAATTAACCGAATTTTTCAAAAAGTTACCGAACCGAACCGAATTTAATTCGGTAACCGAAATATATTTTAGTTATTTCGGTTAAACCGATTTTTTAAACAAAAAATTTTATATTTTTCAAAAATAAATAAATAATATTATATATTGATATAATCTATAAAAAAATATGTTTATATGTTATATATACAAAGTATTTTGCAAAAAAATAATAATTATGTTTTATAATAAATAAGTAATATTATATTTTATAAATATTATATATTTATATAAAAGGGAGGGAGAGAGAAATAAATAGGATATTGATATATTAAAATTATAATTCTAAAAATAATATTTTATATATATATAATTTTCGATTTCGGTTATTCGGTTAAAAAAATTCCGAACCGATCGAAACCGAATTACCGAATTTTAAAATGGTTTTAGCCGAATTAACCGAAATAACCAAATTAACCGAACCAAATTTTATTTTTCGGTTTGGTTATTCGATTCGATTTTCGATTTTTTTGCTCACCCCTGCTCCTCTCTCTCTATATATATAAAGAAAGAAAAACTATACAAAATATATGTTCTAGAAGTTCATTTCAACTTTTGTTCTTTCTTAGCCGTAAAATTAGTTATTAATTTTTTATAATTAAAATATTGCAATATATTACTCTTAGTAATCTTAAAAGATTAGAGGATAAGAAATCTTATATTAGAAATAAACTACTAAGTGTTTGAATGGTAGTAATGGTAAATGATCTAAAACATCTAATTAGTTGTTTTAAAGATTTCATAATATCTTCTAAGAAAACAAATGGTGTCTTACGAATGCGATACTATAATGTATATATAGATTCTCTCAATATAAGAGAAATTTTCTTGCAAAGATAGCAAAACATATGCACACGCATGATATGATTGGATTGTTGTAGGGATGTCAATGGGTGGGTTTTACCCGGATCGATCCAGAACTGTTCAAAACCCATTAAATTTTAAAGCGGTGGTTCGGTCCGATTCGTTCCAGACACCTTTGGACCCGGACCGCTTAGATCCATAGTTTGATGGTCCGATCCGGATCTGTTACGGTTCGAACCTGAACCAATACTTATTTATTGGTTCTGGTCCGAGTAAAACCCATCTATTGACGAACCTAAGTTTAAATAGGCTTGTCAATGAGCTAGTTTTATCTATATCGATTCAAAATCACTCATAACACATTAAATTATAAAGCAATGGTTTCGGTTCTAGTTATGGTTCTTGTCCGGTTCTGGTCTGGTTCTGGTTCCAGACCAGCTGAGATCCGGACCGCTTAAGACCCATAGTTGATGGTCTTGGTCCGATCCGGATCCAGTGTCTAATGGTCGAATCCATAACCAGAACCATTACTTATTTACTGGTTCTGATCCGGGTAAAACTCACCCATCGATATCCCTAGTTTGTTGGGAGAGGCTACTTTCGAAGAGTAATTATATATAATTAAAGATATAATATAGTCTCAATAATTCTAAACTGGCCCTTTTCATTTCTAAAAGAATTCATATGCTGTCCCCTCTCTATAAAGCAACTTATGCCTTTTCAGGCTTCCAAATCCAATCAAGCGAATTTCTGCCTTCTTTGATTGTGTTTCAAATAATCACAATCTTATTTTCCTGAGTTAATTAATTAAGATGTATTAAGAAAATTTGAAATTTATTTCCCTTAAATATTACGTGAATCAGGGAATCTGCACTTATGCATTTAAATACATTCTATGTTTTTTTATATAAAAATAAAGAATAAATATCTATTTAAATCCTAGATTATTAGTGTTTTCATAAAAATGTAATGAACCAAGATAATATCAATCAAAAGCATGATGGCATGGATTGATGCACGCTTATGTGGCATTTTGACTCATTCTTTTATATATGACGTGAGCCAAAATAACGTTGTTTGCCAAGAAAGTGAGTAATTATTCATCTTATCCTTAAGTATTGAATGAAAAATTGAACAGATAAAGAATTTTCACTAAAACAAGAACATAATTATATGTATGATATAGTTTTTTAAAGAATTATGAAATATAACACTTATTGATAGGATACAACAACTACTGCTTGGCGATCGGGCCCAATATAAATAGGCCCAGACATTAAGCTCGGCCCACGCGAGTTCGGCCCAAGAAGACTCCTAAACCAACTACAATTCAAATCACAAGTGGAGACGCAGAAGATTCGGATGCATATCTAAAAGAATCCTTATGAGAGAAGACTTCGTATTAGAGTCGAACTCATCATGAATATGTATAAATAGAAGCTAGATTAGACGAAGGAGGATCATCTAACTCTTTGTAATCGCTTCTTACACACTCAATACACATATACTCTCTTGCTCCGTGGACGTAGATCTATTCTAAAGATCGAACCACGTTAACTCCTCGTGTTCTTTATTGCATTTATTACCTTACGAAAACTAGATCGATAACTGGCGCCGTCTGTGGAAACAAAATTCTGTGCTTTCGATCCTATTTTTCCCAGGTAACAATCACAACGATGAGGAACACAAGAAGCTCTACATCCAGGGCCGTTACCGGCAATAGTAACGGCGGCAGGACGCGTCAAACGCGGCCTAGGAAAAGCCCGATCAGAGATACGACCCCCGAAGGGCACGTTCAGAGCCTGGATGAACGAGGCTACCCTATCCTACGTGAAGAAGAAGAGTATCGCAGCGAAGGAGGTCGCAACAACAACGAAGGAGAACCCCAAGCGCCGCAGTTGAATCTCGACGAGGCGGTTAAAGGGTTCCTCGAAAAAAATAAGGAGAGCTTCCTCCAGTACCTCAGCCGAGAACAAGGTCGGCCTCGGCATGGTGAAAAGGATGCCGAAGTCTCATCTAGACACGAGTCCCCCCACCGAAGCAGATCCCCCAGCCTTCAGATGATAGGCGCTCAAGCTGCGAACAATACCTCTACATGAGTTGGTTTCCAAACCGATCGTGCAAGAGATGAGCAGCACGAGGCAGGTCGTCATGATCATCGCGAGGTCGACCCCCACAATTATAACGAGTCCAACCGATGAACTCGGCATCGTTCTCCGGGTGACGGGTTCGATGGATACGGGAGGATCATTACCCCTTTCTCCGATGAGATACTCGACACTCCTCTCCCGGATAAGTACCGGGTGCCAAGTATCGCCCCCTATGATGGATGCGGGATCCACAAACTTCCTCTCTCCTAGTACAACATGATCAATCAACGCCTCAACACAATCCACATGTGCAAGCTGTTCCTGAGTTACCGATCGACAACGCCACGGTGGTTCGACAGCTTACCTCCGACAAAGATTGGATCTTACCGAGATCTAATGGAAGCCTTTCATCAAGGTTCTTCCAAAAGCTTAGTCCAAGACCACATCGGCTCATCTCTCATCAGGGCAAGGCCGAGGTGAGTCCATCACGATTTCATGACGAGGTTCAATAAGGAGAGCTTAAAAGTCAAGGACGTGAACGACCTCCTCATTATCTCGGCTTTCCAAATTGTACGCCATCATCCCTTTTGAGCTCCTTAAGGGGCGTCATTAACGGATACGGTGACTGACATGTATAACTAGCGTGACATACAAGACATCCACCACCCAAGATGCGAGAATCTGGTTAGAACATATAACCCTCACCCTTATCAAGTCAAAGTGATGGACAACAACTCATACTCACCTAATACCTTATCGAGGTTTAGATCATCGTAAGTCACCGAGATCTCGGTTCTTCACGACGGTCGAAAAGAAGAACTCATCTCACTCGTGATCCTTCAATACGCCGAGACGCATCAAGATAGACAAGCAACTAAGTCAAGTCACTTCATCTATATCGCAGCCTAAACCGACAACTCGCCTTAAGTCGCCTCACCAGGAAACTTTTATATCTCATTAAGCTTGACCAATCATATGTACTTCCGTGATCTTCTACACACTATATGATTTAACTTATATATGAGATAAGGGACACGATATATGCAATCAAGTATTCATTTCGATAGAGATTGTAATAGTGGTAATAGGAAACATTGTATACAAGCTCAACCAAACCGCTTTTCAAGATACAACCAACAATCTCCCACTTATACTAAAGCAAACTTTAGTATACAATGTGTCTTCACTAGCTATTACAAATAACCATCACTTTGCTTCTCCCACTTATACAAAAGTTTCCTCTAAGGGGTGCCATCAAGCGCAACCAAGTCCTCTAACGTGTCCATCGAGACTTTTTGCGCAGTTCTTCGTGAATGGATCCGCTAGATTTTCCGTCAGATCAATCTTTTCAATCAAGACGCCACCTCGCCTAACGATTTCTCGTATGACATGGTACTTTCTCTATGTGTTTAGTCGCTTTGTGGTCCGGTGGTTCCTTCGAGTTTACATCGCACCGAAGTTATCACAGAAACTATGATACTCTTGGGCAAACCAGTACCACATCTAGATCCATGAGGTAGTTCTCGAACCATACAGCCTCCTTAGAAGCCTCAAGCGGCTACATATTCGCTTCCATGGTAGAGTCCGCAACGCATCGCCGCTTTGCACTCGCCAGATACGGCCCACCTCCCAAGGTAAACACATACCGAGGTCGACTTTTTCTCATCACGGTCGACTTGGAACCGAGTCTATATAACCCAAAGGCATTAGACTATCTCGCATGGTAAACAGCCTATAATCTCGAGTCCTTTCGTGTACTGAGTATATGCTTTATCTTGCAGCCGATCAATCAACGCCTCAACACCATCCACAATATTTTCTTCTTGCGATCTCGTAAACCTGATCCCAAGAATGTACCCGCATCTCCTAAGTCTTTCATTTGAAACCGATCGGATAGCCAACTCTTTACGCCTCGATAATGACGTTGTTGCCAACTAGAAGGATGTCATCTACATAAAGCCAAGAAATACCACATCACTGCGATACACAACTCTCGCTGGTGGTAAATCCATAGACTTTACTACCTCAAAGCGTAAGTTCCATGATCCTCGCTAAGTCCATAAATGGACTTTTAAGCTTCCATACTAGATGCTCTTCACCCTTACCACATAACCTTCGTGTTGCGCATATAGATGTCTCTACCTTCCTCAAGGTAACCGCTTAGAAAAGCGGTTTTAACATCCATTTGCCAAACCTGGTTCAAGTGGGTCGGCTATGGCTAGAAGAATTCGATGGACTTTGCTACAAAGTCTCATCGAAATCGATGCCCTCAACTGAGTGTACTTCCAAAGCCCGGCTTTAAAAGCCGAAACCTCCATCGTAATCTCTTCCTCTCAGTATCCACTTACTACCTATAGCTTCCTCGCCAAGAGGTGTCTTTCATATACATCCATAGCCGCATGGACTCCATTTCTAAGTCCATAGCGGTGTGCCATGATCTTGCATCAATATCTCAGACGCCTCCTCAGTATGTCCATGGGTCGATTATTGCATGTTCGTCTCAGGATTCACCCACGAACATAAATCGCTGGTCGACGAACAACCTCCCACTACGATGAGGTTCTACAGCACAATGGCAACGGTGGCAGACATCTCTAACTCGCACAACTTGTGTGTAGGTACCACTCAGACGGCCTTAGCTCCATGAACTCACCCACTTCAATTTCTGAAGTATCCGTGTCGATCCTCCCACTAGACTCGACATCTCGCACTTCGCCTAATCCATGGTGGAATACGATCATCTTCTAATTCTCAAGAATGATTTCAACTTTGGACTTATGATTTTTCATGTAGTCCTCTTCTAAGAATCGAGCATTAGTGCTAATAATGACCTTTCGATCCTTAGGACTATAGAATAAACCACCTTCGCCCTCTAGGATAGCCTCCCTTGCGTCGGATCTAGCCTCCAACTTGTCGCCTTCTTGTTCATCTCGCCCATATCTTTATGTGGTTTAAACCGGCTGCCCAAACCACAACTCGAAGGGTCTTTTCGATCGACTTGGACTACTAGATTTAGCAAGTATGCCGCCTCTAAGGCATATCCCCGTAACCAATGTAGCATAACTCATCATAGATCTAACCATTTCCAAAAGAGTCCTATTTCTTCGCCCGACACACCATTTTGTTGTAGGTGTCTTGGTGAAGTGCTCGGACCCACACTTCACTAGATAGTCCATAAACTCGTTATCGAGGTATTCGCCACCGCGATCAGACCGCAGTGACTTGATACTCTTATCTAGCTTCGCTCCACTTCCGCCTTTAAACTCTTTGAATTTCTCAAAGCATCTGACTTGCGCGCAGTATATGTATCCGCACTCGAGTAATCGCCAATGAAAGTGACAAAATACTGCATTCTCCACGAGCTTGTGTGGACATTGATGGACTAACTCCAACATTTCTTCGCTCTCCTTCGCTGAGGGTCCTGTCGACATCTTACCTTCTATATGCGCAGACCGAAACAGAGTAACCGAGATTACCTAACGCCCATTCTTAGCCGCCTGGATCCTATTTAGATTGACGTGACCTAATCTAAGATGCCAGAAAAGTAGAGTCATCTTCTAAGAAAACTTTCTTTTAGGGTTTGATGAAGATGCAACATAGTTATGGTATTATGTTTTGTAAATAGTATAAAGCTTAATTATATAAGGTGCCAACACGATAACTTCGCCATTTCTTATGATAGAAACACCACTATCAAAAATAATGTAATATCCATGAGTAAATAATTTGAAACAACAAGGTTCCACCGAAAATCCGCACATATAAAACGCCTTTCAAAACTAAAACTGTTGTCCCAAAACATAAAGAAACATTCCAACCGCAATGCCTTCGACTTTCGCTGCCATGCCTCCATGGAGATCGTTATCTCGCCATCAAACAGCCTCCTTGTCCGCAGAACCCTCGCAAGGTGTAATAAACATGATCATTATACCAGATATACTACCCATGAACGGGTAGAACAAGTCGCTAAACATGTTTCACATTAAAGCAAACGCGACTTGAGCCTCGAGCATAGGGCACTTGGCCTCTTGAAGCCTCCGTGGCAACCATGTTCTTGTTCCATTACTCCCACTATTTGCCTCGCCTCTACCACCTTTGGCACCCTTTTCTATTTCCATTTTGCGATGAAAATTTTGGGCCCTTAGATGTGCTAGCAAGAGCATGTGCTCCTTTTCCCATAACTCTTCCGCAACAACGAGGTCATTACAACCGACTAAGTGTAAACCTCGGTCTTGCTCATGATCGATTCACGCCGAAAGTTCTCAAAAGACTGGGCAAAGCTGTATTGAGGACGATATCGACCTCGCTCACCGTCAATACCTCCTCCCAACCCATCAAGACTATCCATGAGACGAGTCATGGGAGACATGTTCATGGACCGAACTTCCTTCTTCCATCTTACACGCCAAGATTTCTCTCATTGTGGAAGTCGGATCGTCTGATCCGACCGCCCAAACTTACCTCGAGACTTGACCAAATATCGTCGCGTCTCGCCATCGATCGATGTCGCAGCTGCAAGCCTTTTGGACATCGTAGTCATCATATAGCATTTAGCCATATTGTTCGACTTATTCCAAAGTCTCGCCGACTCATTGCTCATTAGTCACGCGTCAAGAAGGGCATCGGGTTTAGGAGTAGTGAGAACAAACATGTGTTCTTCAAATAAGAACATATTCCATGTTTCGCTTCCACTGATAAAATTCGACCGGATAACGGATTTTGTGCGAGCATATTGATAATCGCGAAGAGACATATCCAAACGATAATGTAAAACACATAAGCATACGATCGCAATAATTCGTAATAATAATATTGTAACCTTTGATAAAACAATATTAATTGAACTCCAATCGCCCAAGGAATCCCACATGCAAGCCACGCTGCGTGGACGCTACATATGAACCCCCACTGCACTAAAATATACCTTTTAGTCGCTTAATTTCAATCCATGTCAACTTATCCTTATGACAAATGAAATTAATGATTGACCTTACTAGACCACATCACTATCGCAAAAGCGGACTTCATGAAGTTGTACTTGAGGTGATGTCTAAGCATCGACCACAATTTTAATAAAGCAGAAGATGAATTCTTAGAATTGGTATACTCACCCGGACCATACCGCTCCAATTCAAATTCTTGTTATCTCATTTTATATCTATCTCTAGAGAACTTATGAAAATCGCACACGCAAGCCACGCCGTGGACGCTACACATGAAACTCCCACTCTCAATAGATTTAAAATGTTTTATTTATAAATCTCATCTAACAAACTTATGATAAACAAAGCAAAGCAAGCCACGCTGCAGTGATCGCTTACTCACAAAGGCCTCACTTTGTTTAGAGATCAAAAGGAGGTCTCGACATTTTAATTTGAAAAATTAATTTGTCGGGTTGCTTGCTTAGTCTTTTATTCAAAAGGTTTGTCCATGCATCACGTAATCCTAGCATGCTTTTCTATAGAACTCAACATGTAAAACATGCTCATGCTTACTATATGCATCTAATTACGTAAAACACTTAAAGGTTTGTCAACGAATATAAACATACATAGCATCTATGAACGATAAAAATAAAATAAAACGCTCATCGCGCTCAATCGTGAAACCCCGACATTTAAATCTAATCTATTACATAGATTTACAAAGTACGTAATTTAAACTTCGAAACGGGCTCGCGGCACGACGGACCGATTCAACACTGGGCCTCGCGCACGGCACGGCCGGAAAATCGAAAAGCGGGTCGGGCCGGGTCGCCCAATCCGTGGCCGGGCCGCTGCTAGGGCAAAGCTCACCGCCTACCAGGCTGCAGGCCGCCGCCTGCTCGCTCCTCGCGGTCCCTCGCGGTCGCGAAGACGACCGCTGACCTGCCGAGCACGCTATGCGCAGTTTTCCACCGAGCGCCGAACGCCCGCCGAGACGCTGCCGCCACCGCCGAAACTCGCGACCGCGAGTCTCGCCGCTGGTTGGTAGCCGCGCGCACAATCGCCGCCTGCCGCGCCGCTAGCTCGCCGCCGCTGCTTCGCTGCAGATCGCGCGATCGCCGATGGCTCGCGGGCCAGGGATCTCGCGCGAACGCGACGCCGCCGCCCGCGCCTCGCGATCGCCCACGCGACCGTGAGGCTCGGTCGCGAGATACCGCCTGTGGACCGCCGAGCTACCGCTTTTTCCCGGCTGCTTCGCTTCTTCGCTCTTTCGCTCGCTTCTTCTTTACGTATAAGATTTACATGATAAAATCTAATCTAACCACGGATTTTCTCGTGGTAAAAACAAAACCAACAAAACAATGAACGAGCCACGATGAACGACAAAACCACAATTATTAAAACGCACGTAATAATCAAACGCGAATTAATCCAACAGAGCCAAGATTCTGATCCTGTGCTCGATACCAATTGTTGGGAAAACGATGTTAACCTCGCCCGAGGATCCATCTTGGGTGTTTAATTCACCATACATTGATTATAAACCCAGTACGCGCTCATATAATTAAAGTGCAACACGTAGGGGTTTTCACGTGTTTACCTCGATCCGCCGAGGCGGATCGAACGGATGAACGGATCGAACGGATCGACTCGTGCTTTGACCTTCCGGATCGATCCTCGTACCCAATCTCCAACGCCGAGTGAGGACGATCTATGGAGAATGCTTCGAAAATCACCCAATGATCTCTCCAACTTAAAACTCACGATAATTTTTCTCTCAACAAATGAGACGACCGAAAATTGTGTTGTCAATATGAGCATTAACCTAGACATTATCTCATACCTTATATTTATAATGCACTACCTTAATCCTATATGAATATTACCATAATCCCATATGGAATATTACCATACTCTAGATTATTTCCATACTTTAGATTATTTATACTCTCAAGATTATTACCATAATCTTATATGGAAAGGATCTATGACATATACCATAAATATAATTATATCCATGTGGATAAAGAGAATAAAATCTGCCAATTGGGAGCATAAGCGCCGATTTTCCTCATTACGGGCTCGACGGGCCACCAGGATCAAATGCAAGGAATAAAGATGGGCCTCAAATAAATTAATTATCTTATGCTCAAATTTAACATAAATTAATTTATAAACATTCGATCATTCCACTAGAGAAAGAATGTTGACTTACCCTTTATTACCGGGTTGAGTCGGGCTTGCACTTAGACATTACGAATCCTCGTATTTAAGATATCGAACGTCCATTAATCATTTATAGCAATGATCGCTTAAAACGATTAATAACTTCATTTCCTTAAGTAGTACCACTCAACCTTATTATTGTACTTGAGCTAACTCAACCCGCGCAGGTTTAGTACAATAAACCTTTGAGCTCCTTAAGGGACGCCATCATCCTTAACGGATACGGACTGACATGCGCGTGACATACAAGACCGCCACCACCCAAGATGCGAGAATCTGGTTAGAACATATAACCCTCACCCTTAACAAGTCAAAGTGATGGACATGAACTCATACTCACCTAATACCTTATCGAGGTTTAGATCATCGAAGTCACCGAGATCTTGGTTCTTCACGACTCGTCGAAAGAAGAACTCATCTCACTGTGATCCTTCAATACGTCGTAGACGCATCAAAGATGTATAAGCAACTAAGTCAAGTCACTTATCTATACCGCAGCTCAAACCGACAACTCGCCCTTAAGTCGCCTCACCAGAAACTTTTATATCTCATTGCTTCGACCAATCATACAGCATCGTGATCTTCTACACACTATATGATCTAACTTATATACGAGATAAGGGACATGATATATGCAATCAAGTATTCATTTCGTATAGGGATCGTAATAGTGGTAACAGAAACATTGTATACAAGCTCAACCAAACTGCGCCAAAGATACAAATCCAACACCGGGCCCTATATAAGGAGATTGTCACACGAGCCCCAGATCAGCTTGAGTCAGAAGCGTGATAGAAAAAGTGATGTAAGAGAGGTTTCGACAAGCGCAGAGCCCTCCGACAAAAAGAGGAAAGATGATGGTCGAGGGGACCGAGGCCAAAGTCGACAAAGTGCCTTGGAAAGGATACAGCGTGCCCCTATAGAGTCTAGGCTCGGGCCACGTCAGAACCCTGAACGACCTTAGTATACACCCCTGACGAAGATAAGAGCGGAGATTTACGAGCTTCATACAGACATGTTCGAGAAACCTCGGCCCATGTTAGGAGGATCGAAACGCCAATCCAAAGACAAGTATTGCTCCTTCCATGAGGATCATGGACACGACACGGAGGAATGCAGGGATCTCATGGTAGGCATCGAAAAGTTGGTGCAGGACGGGGTCCTTAAGAAGTACCAAGGTCATGGCCGATTTAACCGTCAAGACGAGGCCCCCAACAAGGTCGAAAAGCTAAGCAAGTAAAGGAGAGGGGAAATTGTGGCCCTCACAAGAAAGCAAGGCACGACACCGACGAAGAGGGTGATGACGAGCCTCAGTACGATGGGGTTATATCCACCATCACGGGGCTCCCCCGCGGTACTACAAGGTCCTCCCTAAAAGCCGAGGCCCGAGGTCCCCGAACCAGCGAACCTGTAAACAAGAGGTTCAAAAGGGACGAGGCAATCACCTTTTCCGAGGACGATCCCGTACCAGCCGTAGTACCTCACCAGGACGCATTGATAATCCAAGCAGTGATCGCCAACAAGTTAGTCCGACGCGTGTACGTCGATAGCGGTGCGCTTGGGAGCATCCTCTCAAGGAGTTCTTCGACAATTTAGGGATTGAGGAGGCCCGCCTTAAACCAAAGACCACTACCACTTCTGAGCTTCGACAAAAAGAGACGCGCCTCCGGAGGATCATCAACTACCATCACGGGGGAAAGCCACGACGAGCTCCACCAAATGACACAATTCTTCGTGGTAAACGCCCACCACCATATAACATTATACTGGGACGAGACTAGTTAAATATAGTGAGGGCGGTATGCTCCACGCACTACCCAACAATGAAGATCCCCACGAGAGGAGGACTAGCTGTGATCCGCGGAGATCAGAAACAAGCTAAAGAATGCATGCAGGTCGCCTTAAGAGGTGTTGGGACTTCGCCCAAGACCTACGTGCATAGCAATTACGGTAAGCCCAAGGAGTTGGAACTAGAAAGGACGTCACATTCTCGATACCGGTAGAGGAAGTCGCTATATGAAGACGATCCCTTCAAGGTCGCAAAATTGGTTCCCACCAAGTACCTCAACTAAGAAAACAGATCATCTAACTCCTAAGGGAATTCAGACATCTTCGCCGGTCACCCTCGACATGACCGGGGTCTCACCAAGTATCATTACCATCACCAACATCGACCCAAGCGCCAAACCGCCGGTAAAAACAATGGATATTTGGGGCGGAACGGAATCAGTCGTATATGACGAAGTGCATCAACTCTCGAAAGGTGCATATTGTTCAAGTCAAGTATCCGACCTGGATAGCCAACCCGGTGATGGTCAAGAAATGAGAAGGGGGATGGCGAATGTGTATCGATTACACCGATCTCAATAAACATTGCCCTAAGGACTGCTACCCCCTTCCCAACATCAACAAGAAAGTTGACGCTTTGGTCGGATACGAAGTCTTCAGCTTCCTGGATCTATACAAGGGGTATCACCAAGTCCTGATGAGTGACGAGGATGCTTCCAAAATAGCCTTAATCACGAACTTCGGCGTCTTTGCATATAAGATGTCATTCGAATCAAGAATGCAGGGGCCACCTATCAGAGAATGGTGGACAAGATATTTCAGCCCTACATCGGTCAAAATGTGGAGTGTATGTAGATGACATCGTTGTCAAGAGTAAGGAGAAAGCCACATGTGTAGCCGACCTCCGGATCGTCCTCTTCTTACTTCGAAGAGTAAACCTAAAGCTAAACCCCCAAAAGTGTACATTCGCAGTTCGGTCTGGGAAATTTCTGGGTTGCTGGGTTTCGCAAGAAGGGTTAAAAGCCAACCCGTCCAAGATTCAAACCGTTCTGGAGATGAAGGTGCCGAAGACCATCCATGATGTGGACAAGTTGACGGGTCATAGTACTGACCGAGCCGCTTCCTTTCAAAAGCCGCGGAGAAGCAACTCCCTTTTCAAAATCCTCAAAAAGGCTCCGAGTTCAGTTGGGATGATGAACACAAGTTGGCCTTTGAAGATCTCAAAAACTACCTCGCCAAACTCCCCACTCTATCTGTCCCGAAGGAAGGAGAGGTCCTCTACCTATACCTCGCGACTTCGATAAAACCATAAGTGCAGTTTTGGTGCGAGAAGATGAACGTCGCCAACTCCCTGTGTATTTCATCAGCCGAGCACTTAAAGGGCCAGAAACGAGATATCAACCTCTGGAGAAGCTCGCTTTGGCATTAGTAAATGCTGCAAGGAGACTACGTCCATACTTCCATGCGCATCCTATACAAGTTCTCACCGATCATCCACTTCAGCAAGTGTTGACAAAGCCAGAAGCTTCGGGAGAATTGCGGTGGGCAATCGAGTCATTAACACGATATCTCTTTTCGCCTCGCTCAAGCCATCAAGGGTCGCCTTAGCGTACTTTTTGTAGAGGCTAACTTCACAGAGAAGCCGAAACCCACCGAGCCTACCTCAGACAATGCCGAAGCCGAACCCATCAAGAAAGCATCCGAGAATTGTTGGCAAATCTATGTGGATGGAGCTTCGGGTAAAATGGGCAATGGGGCAGGCATCTTGCTTCTGGGACTAGATGGCCAAGAGATCACATATGCACTTCGGTTTACATTCAAAAATACGAATAACGAAATGGAATACGAGGCCTTAATTGCAGGACTTCGCCTAGCTCAAAGTCTTCAGATACGAGCCGTGCAAGTTCACAGTAATTCCCAGGTCGTAGTAAGCCATATGTTGGGAAAATACGAGGCAAAAGGCAACAGGATGAAGAAATACCTTGAAAAGCCAAAAGCCTACAATGCCTTTTCTCATACTTCCAATTGGTTCAGATCCCAAGGAAGCGTAATAGCCGAGCCGACACCTTAAGCAAAGCTACGCCATCAACGAGCTCGCCAAGAGAGGAAGTCCAAATGTAAGCATAGACGATGCCGAGGTCGAAGTCAACATAGTCTCTGACGAGGAACCTTATTGGATGACTCTCATTCAAACATATTTGGAGAAAGGCGAGTTACCTCATGATAGACTCAAGCTAGGAAAATCTTGAGCAAATCTTTGCGATACGATTGAGCAAGGAATTCTCACGAAAGTCGATCTCCACCCTCTCCTATGTGTCCAGTCCGAACCGAGCCGAATACGCACTCACGAGAAGTGCATGAGGATCATGTGGAAGACATATCGACCCCGAGCGCTAACAAAGAAGGTCATGCGATGGGGATACTATTGGCCAACAATGTTCCAAGACTCAATTGACATCGTAAAGAAGTGCCCGAAGTGCCAGATTCATGGAAATGTGCCAAGGCTACCTCAAACCGACCTCACAAGATGCAAAGCCCTCGCCATACATGCATGGGGATTGACATTGTGGGCCCCTTCTGCAAAGCTTTGGGGCAGTTTCAATTCCTGATTGTCGCCATTGACTACTTCACAAAATGGGTGGAAGCCGAACCCTTGGTGAAAATCACAAGCAAAAACGCTCTCAACTTTGTCTGGAAGAATATTGTGTGTCGCTTCGGCATCCCTCATATCCTCGTTTCGGATAATGGAACGCAGTTCACAGATAAGGTCTTCAAAGAGTGGTGTCAAGAGCTTCGGGTTCAACAAAAATTCACCTCGGTGGCTCATCCTCAAGCAAATGGTCAGACCGAAGTCACCAACAGGACAATTGTGAAGGGACTCAAAACTCGCCTAGACCGAGTAAAAGGCAACTGGGTGGAAAATTTACCACAAGTCTTATGGTCATATCGTACAACACCTCGGACATCGAATGGAGAAACACCCTACAGTTTGGTGTATGGAACCGAGGTTGTCATCCCGACAAAAATCGATATGCCGAGCCCCCATACCATTCATTTCTCGGCTGAAGCAAACAGGGAGAATTTACGAACTGACCTGGATCTGCTAGAAGAAAAGAGAGATCTCGCCTACATTAGAGAAGCTCGATACAAGCAACAAGTAGCTCGGTACTATAACCAGCGTGTCAAATTCCGATAATTCCAAGTAGGCGACCTCGTACTTTGAAATAACGAAGTCTCAGAAGTCGCAGCTCGATGCTGTAGCCACATGGAAGGACCATACCGGTTTGAAGAAGTCCTCGGAAAAAGGGTCATATAAGCTCGCCCATTTATCCGGTGAGCAAATACCTCATACGTGGCACATCATTCATCTGAAGAGATATTTTGCATAAGTGTCAAGTTGTTCATTTCATTTTGTCGCGTCTTTAGGTCCTTTTTCTTTTTTAACGTCGTTTTTTCATTAATAAAGTCTTTTTTTTATTTACTTCATATGTTTGCATATTTCATTTGTCACTTATGCATACTACCTCTCCCCCATTATAAAAATACCCTCTAAAGAGGATGAACGATACCCTCTAAGGAGGACGACAAATACCCTCTAAGGAGGATGAACAATACCCTCTAAGGAGGACGACAAATACCCTCTAAGAGGATGATATCTAAACGCGCGTGAGGGGACCACCCCTATCGACACTTCTCGACAAATAAGGAACCTATACCCTCGTTCATTTCGAGGACGAACTACCTCCGTACGAGGATGAACTACCCTCGTTTATTTCGAGGAAGAACTACCTCGTACGAGGACGAACTACCTTTGTTTATTTCGAGGATGATCTACCCTCTCTTATTTCGAGGACGAACTACCTTCGTACGAGGATGAACTACCTTCGTTTATTTTGAGGATTATCTAGTTTAATACGAGGAAGAACTACTTTCATTTATTTCGAGGACGAACTAACTTCGTACGAGGACGAACTACCTTCGTTTATTTCGAGGATGAAATGCAGTGTTTGATAAACAGAAAAAATCAACATAAAGAAAAGAGAAGTAAGTTCTTATTTCCAAAATATACATTGCATACAAGACGTTACGAGGACGATGAAGGATCAGGTGGCTGAGAAAAGCTAAGCCAATCTCTAGAAAAGTCGGGGTTCAGCAGTTCATCTATGCTAACTCTACCCCTATCTCTACCTCGTCCCCGATCGACACCAGGAGTTCGGCCGGCTCGACCTCTATGCCTCGCCGCACGACCCCTATTGCTCGATGACCGATGTCTTTCTTGGGCATAGAACTCCGAAGAAAAACAATCTACAATCCTAGGAGAAGCTGCGGTAGAAGAAGAAGCCTCGGCTGTCGAACGAAGCACCCGCTCGAGTTGCGGGTGACGAGCTACAACGGTCTCAGATAGGCCACCTATTTTCTTCGTGTCGGCATACATCGCTTGAAATTACCAGAGTCCCGACAGACTCACGTCCGTAGCTCGAACACCGGCCACGATCTCTAAAACTTTGGCTTCACCTGGAGATGGTCATTCCACCACCTCGGCGAATAACCGCCAGATTCGGCGTGCTCCTCGAGAACCGATTTGGCTTCATCCTTCGCGATCTCGAGCTTCTTCTCCAACTCCAAAAACCGAGCTTGGAGCTCATCAAACTTCTCTTGAGAAGCCCTGAATTTGACATCGGCTTCCTCCTGCACATGCCCAAGCTTGCCCTCCAAGTGAAGGACCTCGACTTCCTTCGCTTCAAGAGCTAGGTTCAAAAATTTTATTTGGTCCAACCAAGGAGACATGTCAATGTGTTCAGAATGATCGAGACAAAAGCAAAGAGAAGCATACTTTAATAAAATGGAGGAATTTTATTCAAGCCTTTAAGGCAGGATAATGTATTGAGTACATATACATTAAAAAAAGGGGATCAATCGACCCTCCGATCGCCTTTCTCCCGCCAGCCCTCGGCCTCCTTCGAGCATCGCCCTCGCACGCCGCCACAACCCGCTTCCAGCCACTCCGCCATGATGGCTTTGAACTGACGCCCCGATCCACCGAAAGGTGCACGGACCGACTCGGCGGTTAGCAAGGTCAAGACGAGGCCGGTGCCTCCACGACGGGCAAGCTCTTCATGCCTAGCATTCTAGACCTCAAAGATATGCCTTCAGCAGGCCTCATCCTCCATAACCTCATACCCTTACTTGGACTTATCCAAACCGGTAATCCTCGGCCATATCATCGAGAGTATCCACCGCCACCCTCTTGTTAAGGACCTCGGCCACTCACGGAAGCCCGGAGAACCTCCTCGACAAAAATAGCCTCCGCCAAGGCACGAAGGAGCTCTCCTCGCGAGGCCGCCACCTCGGCCTCCCCACACTTGGCCGCCTCCACCGGCCTTCAACAGCGACTCGGCCGCCGCCACCGCCCGACCGCCGCCCAAGCCGCAGCCTTCCTCTCGCCACATCCCCGCCATCGCCTCGCCACCTCGTGAATAAGGAGGGTCTTCTCCCCTCCAAATCCCGGCGGCAAGCCACTTGTTCGAATCAGCGACGGCATCATTCGATGGTCCACCACTAAAGTGGACGCCGTCGTCACCGGGCGTTAGCTAGGAGGACACCTTGCTAAGCTCGGCCTTCAAGTCCTCGGTCCCTATACGAGGTCAACAACGCCAAATAAATACATCAATACATAACTTGTAACGTACAATACAATTACATTACCTCGTGGAAAGACCGACCATGACACGGTGCCGACGATTTCACAATAATCATCGTCGGCGGAGCGAAAACACTTCTCCTTGTCGTATGGAGATGCGCAAGGTGAAGGCGACCACTCGGCCTCGGCCATCTCGTAAGGGCCTCGCCACATCATTCGATGCCAGTGGGGGCTCGGATCGACCCCGATCTCTTCCTCTTCCTCGAAGGAATGAAGTCCACTGCAGAGTTAAAATAAATGCAGAGTAAGCACATAAACCAAAAATCAATCAAGAGATAAAGTGAAGTAAGGGGGCCTCACCCTTCACCAGCTCCACCACGGTAGAAGGATCATAAGGGCTTAGCCCCGCAGTAGCGAGCTCGGCCTCTGAAAAATCTTCATCGACTTGGCCAACCCTTTGCAAAACCTCCTCGATGCCACCGAAGTTTGTCGGTGGCTACATCGGCGAGCTTCCCCATGTTCCAGGCGAAATGGAGGGATTCTTCAAACCGACAAAAGAAGAACTTCTTCTGCCAGTTCGAAATCTTTGACTTCGTCTTTATTTTAAAACGGAGACGAGGTGATAAATAATACCACCCCACGCTAGATTTAAGCTGGAAGAACCTAAGGACAAACCCTAAGGTGAAAGGAAAATAGTGGCGATAGACAAACACACCAAGGCCCGTCAACTGACGAAAAGAATTTGGCGTTAGTTGGGCAAGAGATATGCCGAACATTTGTCGAAGTTCGACATATACGGAAGGAAAGGAAAACGAAGACCGCACTCAAGGCGCCCTCAGAATTGTGACAAAACCTCCTGAGGGCGCTGGCCCTATCATCCGGTCGGGGAGCGACCAACCCAAAAGATTTCAGAATTAAAAATCTAGAGGCAAGTTCTTTTATTGCAGGGGCTTCTACAAAAGAAGGAAAAGAAGAAACCCTACCAAAAACCTTCAAAGGAGAGAAACCTACTCTACACACAAAAGGAAGGGGAGAATCAAGAGTGAAAACTTCTAAAACCACCGGTGAGTCCGGGCGACATCGACACGAGACGACCTTCATGGTCGTGAGAATCCTCGTAAAGAAGAAGAAGAAGAAGAAGACAGAAGAAGAAGAAGAGAAGAAGAAGAAGAAGAAGAAGAAGAATACCATCAAGAACTTACTTGTTTTATGTGGAATCTCGAAGAAGATGGCACCGATACTCTGCAGACGACAATGGCGGAAATTCCTTAAATCGTTGTTTTCGTGAGACAAAGAGCTTTTTCGCTTGAAAATTGGAGGCGGATAAAGTGAAATAGGAAAAGTTAAGTTATTCCCCAACGCACTTTATCTGGACTCCAACCGCCATGCGCATTAAATGAATGTGACGTGTTCCGTATTCGACATCGGCATGGCATCCCATGTTCGACCTCGGCACGACGTTACACATTCAACCCCGCCACTGCATTATGTATCCGACCTCGGCAAGATGACGCGTATCTGAGCTCGGCAGGGCGACGAGTATTCGACCTCGGCAAGACGACGCCAGCGTATCTGAGCTCGGCAGGGCGACAAGTATTCGACCTCGGCAGGGCGACGAGTATTCGACCTCGGCAGGATGACGATAATTCAACCTCGGCAGGGCGACGAGTATTCGACTTCGGCCAATTAACGGCCAAGCGACATACAACTTCGGCAGAACTGTACGAGCTCAACTTCGCCGACTACTTAATTTCAAATGAGGCGATGTCGTAATCACTCTCCCAATCCATCACGACCTCACTTCTACGCCTTTTTTTTGGTGGTGATGAGGATACGGCCCAACTACTAGGCCCAAGCATCGGGCCCAATATAAATGGGTCCAGATATTAAGCTCGGCCCACGTGAGTTCGGCCCAAGAAGACTCCTAAACCAAATACAATTCAAATCACAAGTGGAGACGCAGAAGATTCGGATGCATATCTAAAAGAATCCTTATGAGAGAAGACTTCGTATTAGAGTCGAACTCATCATGAATATGTATAAATAGAAGCTAGATTAGACGAAGGAGGATCATCTACACTCTTTGTAATCGCTTGTTACACACTCAATACACATATACTCTCATGGACGTAGATCTATTCTAAAGATCGAACCACGTTAACTCCTCGTGTTCTTTATTGCATTTATTACCTTACGAAAACTAGATCGATCACTTATCATAACATACTTTATTCTCGAATAAGACACTTATTAAGAAAGAATTATTATTTTCTTATTATTTAAGGAAAACATTAAAGAGAAAAAAAGGGTGGCAAAATCAAATTGAATAAGAAAATTAAGAAAAGAAAAGGGAAGATGATTAATCTGTTGGACAAAATGTTTAGTCCCCAAAATATTGAGAAACCCAAAATATGCGCTTGTAAATTAATGCTTGCATAAGCGCGCAGTTGCAAATAACCGCGTCCTTATGCCACTTTCCACTTCCTTACAAAGGAAAAAAAGGTAATTACAATTTTTCAAGTTTTTCATAAAAAAAGGATATAGTTAAAACTAATTATTATTATTATTATTATTATTATTATAGCAAGTAGCTAATAACGGAAGAATATCATAAATGTATATACATTGCGTAATAAACGATATATGAAAATTCGACTAAAAGAAGTGAAACATAAAGAACCAATATCCCACATACCATGTGAGCATTTATCGTGAGCATCACTAGTGTTTAGCTCATGTTAGTATTTTTTTCTTTGTTGTTCTCATACATAAAAAATTGTGATCGAATAACTTTGTAAATTGTATAAACACCCAAAGCACAATTTATTATTTTCCCCTTTAATTTCAAAAGGGTGAATAAAAATAATAAATAAACATTTATTTTAATGTATTTTATAAATTTAGTGATTCTTGTCACAAATTCTGAGGTCTAGGAAGAAAAAAATAAAAAGAAAAAATAAATATTGATTTGGACTCAAAGTCAGTAATACTTACAAAAAATGTGCTGTATATTGATTCTTGTTAAATTTATGAATTTAAGAAATTGCAAAACAATAGCTCCATTATTGTTAGATTTGATTTCATAGCCCCACCCAACATAAACTCAAGCTACTTAAGGTCAGGCCAGCAACATCATTCGGAAAAGATAAATTTTCCATTTTATGTGTCCTCTTTTAAATTAGGAATCTTTTAATGAAAAAAATATGGGTCAGAGATGGTTCGATCCGCTAGAGTAAAATCATTTGGTGGGTTTTTCATGCGGCGCAAGTTACAGATGACTTTATGAAACGCGCGGATCATCCGAAGAATTGCCGCAATTCTGGGAAGTTTCAGATTTCGAGAAAAACCTAGTGTTTTTCGGGTGTAATCGATGATCCGAAAAATAATCATTGCTTTGCAATGGCTGATGACGGATTTCGGGCAAATTCCATCGTTTAGAGGGTCAAATTCGTAGTTTAGTGTTTTTTGGGGTTATTTTGCAATTTCGGATTTTTGTTTGGGCCTTTTTGGCATTTCTTGTATTTTCGGAGATTGGGATTAGTATTTAATCGCCGTTTGTTTCATTTCGTTGGCAGCTTTTGACATTTTTATGAAATCGAGATTTATCTATAATCGCCAATTCCTGTATTCCATCAATCAACGAGTTTTGATCTTGTTCTTCTGCTCCACGCACGCACCGCATCGAGTGGTATCGATTCCGCCGTCCCACGACATGCCGCCCATCGAATTCCTTGCTACCGAAGTTGCCGATCTACGTCGCGATAATGCCGAAGTTACGGCAACAGATCGAATTGCCGACGCAACGATTGATGAAGCAGCACAGCCCATCGCCAAGAGGAGGACGATGCGACTGCCTCTGATGAGAATCCCTTCGAGCCCTCCGCCACCCTAACCCTAATCAGCGATGGGAGCAGGGTTTCAGAGTGGAGATTCCCCCCTTCTCCGGCAAAGAACAACACCAAACCGGAAGAGTTGATCGATTGGCTTTCCCAAGTCGACGAAATCCTGGACTTCAAGGAGGTTCCAGACGATCACCGTGTTTCTCTTGTGACGATGCGCCTCACTAGTCGTGCCCAAGCGTGGTGGCAGCAACTGAAACTCACCCACACGCGACAAGGCAAACCCAAAATCAACTGTTGGCATAAGTTCCGCAAGCATCTCAGGGCTGCATTCTTGTCCTTTAACTTGAGCGAGTTATACCGCCGTTTCTGCACTTACGCCGTGGTCCTCGCCTGTGGATGAGTACTCCAATGAGTTCTATGAGTTCCTCGCCTGTTGACGTTAACGAGTCTCCCACTCAACTCGCTTCTCGGATATTGGTGGCCCGCGAATCCAACAGCATGATGTTCTCAACATGTTCGACCCATCGACCGTGGGTCGGCCGCATCGCCGCTTCCTGTGCGTAAAATAGGCTGCCCGACGTGCCGGCCCCGGGTTTCACCCACCGGTCCCGCAATGGTTTCAGCCGTCGACACCAGCCCTAAGGGTCCTGCCTCTACATACTGCACCACCTCGCCCCTCCTCGCTGGTATTCCACCCCTACCCAAGGTCGTCCCGACCTGCAGGATGTTTCAATTGTGGTGATTCGCCACCGACAGCGCGGATCGCCTCGCCTCCTTCCGTAATCGTGGCCTTTTACCGATGTCGTGATTATAAGTCCGGTCCGTGTTTGATAATCCTATTTATGATGGTGATGATGTTGCTTGCGTGATTGAGGAATATGTTTCGGGTGATGTTGGTCCTCTATTGTTATTGGCCAAACCTTTTTATCTCCGAGTACACCGACACCGAGTGGTTGCGTAATAACCTGTTCCAATCTACTTGCACCGCTGGGAAGATTTGCACTTTTATCATTGATGCGGTAGTTGCGAGAACGTCATTTCGAGGTGGATGTCTCCAAGTCAACCTGTAATCGAACCACATCCCAAACCGTATCGACCGTCTCCGGCTCACCACGGCACGGACGTGATGGTCTCTAAACGTGTTTTGGTCTCTCTCTATCGCTCCACGCACTCGTGACTCTATATACCGTGATGTGGTTCCCATGGATGCATGTCACTTGCTTCTTGGGCGCCCATGGCAATATGACAATACTGTTTCAAGATGATGGGTTTGGCAACACCTATTCTTTCATGTTCCGTGGCAAGAAGATTGTGTTGGTCCCTACAAAGCCCAAGGCCACTTCGCCTACAGTTGCCCAACCTACCCCGGCAACCCTCATCTCCCGTGTGCCGTTCCAGACTGCCATGGAGGAATTTGGCCTCGTCTTTGTCTTGTTGGCCCAGCCCCTGGGTGACATCGCTTCCTACACTCCACCTATTGAGGTACAGCCTTTATTGCGTGAGTTTGTCGATGTTGATACGATCCTCGCCGGTACGAAGGATCTATCAAAGACGCCGAACGGAAGAACGAACAAGATGGAATATCCCAAACCTCCGAATCTAACCTCAAGTGATATAGGTCAAGATTTCGCCTATACCCCAACTAGATAGTCGACGCAAAGAACTCTGGGGACGATGAATGACACACGAACGAGGGATGAATGTCTCGTCGATACGTCGATAATCAATTCCTTGCAAACACAAGAAAATTCAAGAGCTAATGAAGAGAGAATAAAACTCACATTTATTGATCAATCAAAAGCTGAATATTTTCATATGCTTACAAGCCTTTATATAGACCGAAAAATAAAGAAACCTAATCCTTGTCAAATAAGGATTCCTAATCAAAACAGAAAATAAAGAACCCTAATCCTTGTCAAAGAAGGATTCCTAATCAAAACAGAAACTAATTAATATAAGAGACCTAATTAAACTAGGATACTATTTAATCTAACATCTAAATGGGCCGCGAAAATAATTAAAGTTAAAACATGCCCAACAATATCTGACTCCATCATTCCTCCTCTTGAGAAGGATTTGTCCTCAACCAAATCGTCACCTATATCAACCGATGACTTTTCCTTATTCATCACCCACTTCAAATCACTAGCCCTTGCAAGACAAGACTTTGATTACTCCTTTCTCCTTACATCTATCACTTTGCCCAACCGACTTCACCAACTTCGACTCCTTTTGCAACAGACTTGATCCTCATAAACTTGTTTTGGAGTAAGAGGAACAAGTGACACTTTCTTTGATTGAACTCGAGGGAGTATTTGTTCAGAAACCATTATGCTTCACTTTTCTATCAAACCGCCACCGGCCGTCCCAATAGTATACGACTTGCCGCATCGGAATCGCATCACAAAGAACTTCATCCTCATACTTTCCAATGCGAAATGGAATCTTCACTTGCTTCGTCACCTTGACAATGCCATTATCATTCAGCCACAGCAACCGAGCATGGCTTGGGATGTTTCACTAATGGTAGCCCTAACTTCTCAACCATGGTCATGCTAGCCGTGATTGATACAACTCCCACCATCGATGATCACGCCCACACCTTATCTTTGACATGACACCGTATGAAAGATGTTCTCGTCGCTCAGATCACTCACCGGATTCTCAGACACTCAAAGCTCTCCTAGCAACAAAATGAGTGCATCCGGTGCTTCAATCTCTTCAACATCGGAATCCTCCAAGTGGCATCTCGGATTAGTAGCCTCTCCTTCATCATCGGTCACCACCTCTCCATCATCCCGAATGATCATCACCCTCTTATTCGGACACTCTCTGCAATATGTCCAATTCCATGACAAGTAAAACACTTCAAATCACGGTTTCTGCACCGCTGGTCGGCTTGAGTTGTGTAACTGTAGGATATGTTCTCGGCTTTTCAAATGGCCACTTCTCCTCATTCGGATGCTCATCTTTCTTCCATTGGTGCCCTCTTGATGAAGAACCACTAACATTTTGGGGTCGCCTCCAATTGACTCGATTTTGCTTCGTGTTACCGCCATTACCCCTCCTCTCGAGTTGGTTCTCAATCTTTATAGCCATGTGAACCATATCCTCCAACTCGACATAATGTTGCAACTCCACCCATCATGAATCTCCCAATTCAATCCACCAAAAATCTCGCCATAGTCGCCTCTATCTTCAACAATACTGCTCGTATCATGGCTACTTCCATCTCCTTGAAGTAGTCATCCACACTCCTCCCCTCGCCTCAAATTACGTAATTTGTTGTACAGCTCACGATAATAATGATTAGCACAAATCGCTTCCTCATCACGCCTTCATCTCGTCCCATGTGTGGATAGGCGCTCTCGATTCCTCCTCCTACTACTCACCAACCGATCCCACCAAACAAGTGCATAATCGAGAACTCTATTGTCGCTAACTTCACCTTCTCGAGCTCTAATAATTATGGCAATCAAACATGAGCTCCAACTTTCTCTCCCATTCCAAGTATAATTCAGATCATTTTTCCTTGAAAAGAAGGGATGTTCATCTTGATGTCGCCGATTGTTATCTTCTCGATCTCTTCCTCTAGGCCGCCTTTCATCAAAATTTGGAAACTCATCTTCCTCATTTTCACCTCTTCGATCTATTATCTCGATGAAAATTTCGCCGCCTCTGCTTCTCTTCGCCCTCCACCTCGTTGATACACAATAGATCTAGCCGACGTCGCTCCTCTACGAGGTCTCTCCTCAGTGCATTGATTCGATCATGCAGCTCTTCCATCTCTTTTGTGATTATCGCTCCCAATTCGAACGCAAGGCTCCATCATGAATTTTGTTTGACGACCGATAATCATCGCCGCCCTTATGATATGACCCATCCGACTCCACCTTCTTAGACATTCTTTGCAGAAAATGTTAAAAAATAAAAAAAATAACAGAACCTCACCAACTCACTAACGCCGTGTATCACTCAAAATGAGTCACTCAAAGACTCGTGTATCACTAATCCTCACGTAACTCGTGTATCACTCAAAATGATATGGATAATGTATGATATGGATGACGATATGTATGATGATAGGGATAACGATATGGATAATGATATGTATAATGATAGGGATAACGATACGGATAATGATATGGATAATGTATGATAACGATATGGATAAGATCACGATATGGTAGAACCCTAGATACGGATGAACAAACCCTAGCAGCGAAACCAAGAAAGAAACGAAACACGGAAGACGAACGGATGTACGATTTAACGGATGGATCTACTTAACGTATGGACAAACGAACGGATGAATGACGAACTAATGGCTCGATACCAAATGATACGATCCTCGCTAATAAGGATCTATCAAGACGCGAACCAAGAACGAACAAGATGGAATATCCCAAACCTCTCGAATCTAACCTCAAGTGATATAGGTCAAGATTTCGCTTATACCCCAACTAGATAGTTGACGCAAAGAACTCTGGGACGATGAATGACACACCTAACGAGGGATGAATGTCTCGTCGATACGTCGATAATCAATTCCTCGGCAAACACAAGAAAATTCAAGAGCTAATGAAGAGAGAATAAAACTCACATTTATCGATCAATCAAAAGTGAATATTTTCATATGCTTACAAGCCTTTATATAGACCGAAAATAAAGAAACATAATCCTTGTCAAATAAGGATTCCTAATCAAAACAGAAAATAAAGAACCCTAATCCTTGTCAAAGAAGGATTCCTAATCAAAACAGAAACTAATTAATATAAGAGACCTAATTAAACTAGGATACTATTTAATCTAACATCTAAATGGGTCTGCGAAAATAATTAAAGTTAAAAACATGCCCAACAATATCGGACTCCATCAGATGTGTTTTCCGAGTCTTTGCCCTCTGCATTACCACCTCTGCGGGATATTCAGCACCACATTGATCTGGTGCCTGGTGATGCGCTACCAAACCGACCCCACTATCAGATGAGTCTGAAAGAGCATGAGGAGTTACGTAGACAGGTTGAGGAGCTCCTTGCCCGAGGCCACATCCGGGAGAGCCTCAGTCCTTGTGCCGTACCTGCCCTCCTCACCCCCAAAAAGGATGGCACGTGGCGTATGTGTGTGGACAATCGCGCCATCAACAAGATCATTGTTCACTATCGCTTTCCCATTCCCCGTTTGGATGATTTGCTAGATCAGTTGGGTGGTGCTCGTGTCTTCAGCAAACTGGATTTGAAGAGTGGCTATCATCAGATTCGCATTCGTATGGGCGATGAGTGGAAGACATCGTTTAAAACACGCGAGGGCCTCTATGAGTGGTTGGTCATACCATTCGGCCTCTCTAACGCCCCCAGCACCTTCATGCGAGTTATGAATCAAGCGCTCCGCCTTTTATTGACAAGTTTGTCGCCGCTTATTTCGACGACATTTTGTCTATAGCTCGACCCCGCCATGCATCTCCAAAGATCTTCGAGAGGTACTCCTCGTCCTCCGTGATCGCTTTATGTCGCCTCTGCCAAGTGTGCCTTTCGACGGCATCTACCCGCTGGGTTATGTGGTTTCACGTGACGGTCTCATGTTTGACCCCGCAAGGTAATCTGTTGTTTCTAATCGGCCAAGCCTCATCCATCACCAAGTTCGCAGCTTCCATGGTCCGGCCTCTTTTACCGGCTTTATACCTCACTTTAGTGGTATTATGGGCCCTCACAAATTGCATGAAAGGGAGTAAGTTTCAGGACCATGGAGGCCGATGCCGCCTTTCTTGAGGTCAAGCACGCCTCATTTCGCCCCCATCTTCGTTATGCCCGACTTCTCTTCCGCTTGAACCGCATCGCGATGCCTCCAAGATCGGTATTGGTGTTGTTCTCACCAGGTGACGGCCTGTCGCTTATTTCAACGAGACGCTCGTGCCAAGCTTCGCTTTCAAGATTTATGATGTTGAATTCTATGCAATTGTGCAGCAATCAAACACCGGGCGCCATTATCTCTTTCGCCGAATTGCTCTCACACGCACTATGACTCCTCAAACATCTTGTAGCCAAGATAAGATTTCTCACCGCATGCATCGTGGATCTCTTATCTTCGCAGCCACGCTTGTTATTAAGCACAAGCGTCGGGTTTCTAACCGTGTCGATGCCCTCAACCGCCGCCATAGCCTTTTGGTGGAAATACGTGTCCATGTCCCCGGTTTTGACTCTTCTCGATTTTTATGTGGATGACCCGTATTTCTCTTGTTATTGTTCGATTCAGCAGGCGAACCGACCGAGTTTCTTTTGGAGCCGGGTTTTTTTTGGAAACTCACTGTACCCTACTTGCAGCCTCCCATTGAAGATTATTTAGAGCTGCACAACGAGGCCACGCTGGTCGTGATCGACCCTCCACCGCTTGCTACTTCCTACTCGCCTTCTATGCGTATGGAAGTTGGCAGTTTGTGGTCCCGTCATGTTTGTCACCGGCTAAGGATGTGTCTACCAATGCCGGTTTATACATGCCTCTCCTATTCCTACCCAGCCCTGGTCTGATGTCAGTATGGACTTTGTTCTTGGTCTCTCTCGTACCTAACGTGGGAATGATTCTATCTATGTAGTGGTTTATTGGTTTTCGAAGATGGCTCACTTCATCCCTTGCAAGAAGACCTCGATGCTTTGTCTCGTGCTCACCTCTACTTTCGTGATGTCTATCGCATTCATGGTCTCCCCGCTTCTATCAGGCCTGATCGCAACACTCGCTTATGAGCCATTTTGGAGGAGTCCGTGGTGCGCGGTCAACACTCACCTGAACTTCAGTAGTGCTTTCCATCCTCAGACGGACGGCTAGACGGAGGTTGTCAATCGATCTCTCGGTAACCTACTGCGATGTTTAGTTGGCGATCATCCCAAGGCATGGGACCTCAAGCTTCCTCAGGCGGAGTTCGCCCATAATCACGCTGTGAACCGCTCCACTGGTTTTAGCCCGTTTCACGTGGTCTATGGTCTGTCACCCCGGGGTCCCTCGATCTCCTTGCTCGCCCAAAGAAGGTTCGCCAACACACCACCGCCGATGATCTTATTGCCCACCGACTGATTCACCAACAGACGATGCTCGCCTGGTGGCCTCGACGAAAAATATAAAGCCCACGCCGACCTCAAGCGCCGACCTGTTGAGTTCCAGGTTGGTGATTTTGTTTGGGCTATTCTGACCAAAGATCGTTTTCCTGCCCGTGAGTACTCCAAGCTTGCCTCCAAGAAGATTGGTCCTATTGAGATTGTGGAGAAGATCAACCCCAATGCCTATCGTCCCGTCCGCCGAGCCACGTCCACACTTCTGACGTGTTCAATGTCAAGCATCTTGTGCCTTTTGTTGGGGATTCTTCTGATGATGATGACGTCGCACCAGATTCGAGGTCGAATCTTCTCTACCCCAGCGAGTATGATGCGGCGCAAGTTGCGGATGATTTTATGAAACGCGCGGATCATCCGAAGAATTGCCGTAATTCTGGGAAGTTTCAGATTTCGAGAAAAACCTAGTGTTTTTCGGGTGTAATCGACGATCCGAAAAATAGTAATTTCTTTGCAATGATTGATGGCGGATTTCGGGCAAATTCCATCGTTTAGAGGGTCAAATTCGCAGTTTAGTGTTTTTCGGGGTTATTTTGCAATTTCGGATTTTTGTTTGGACCTTTTTGGCATTTCTTGTATTTTCGAATATTAGGGTTAGTATTTAATCGCCGAATTGTTTCATTTCGTTGGCAGCTTTTGACATTTTTATGAAATCGAGATTTATCTCTTATCGTCAATTCTCGGTATTCCATTGAATCAACGAGTTTTGATCTTGTTCTTTCTGTTCCACGCACGCACGCTGCATCAGTTTTGGAGGTCTATTTTTGCTCGAGATAATCATTATGTGTCCAGACACATCCTAGGGTTAAGGCATGTTGATTTAAAACCTTGCTCCAAAAGAAAAATATTTGTTAAAGATTTAAAACCTAGAATTAAGATATAGTCAAATCAAAACAACTCACGCAATTACTCACAATTAATTCATGAAAGTTGAGTAGAACTTGATCTTAGAATTACTCAATGGTCAAATTTAACTTGCGAACATATCGAATTAGTAAGTTAAATTTTAACTATATTTTATGAAATCAAAAATAGATTCTAGAATAGAGAATAGAAGAACCAATCAAACTGATTGAAATTGAGCTCCAATTTGAATGTTGGAGTTTGGGACCAGCTCATACATGAAGGTTTCGAATCAAACTCAAACTCAAATCAAGCACCACACTTTGACTCACTAGATTACACTTCTAAATCTATCGTGAACTTTATTTGTAGTGAAAGTTCAAATATTTCATACTCATTTTAAAATTTTGCTTTAAGAAATAATGACAAGAAGGACACTAGAGAAAAGGATAATTTGGAGTATAGGGAAATCTGGTGGGGGAATAATTATATGAGGGTCAACTGATCAGCTAGCATAATTCATATTCATAAAGAACTTTTAGAGGTGAGAAAGAAACAGCAAAATAAGGAATCTCACATGTAAGGAATAAACACATATCCGCCAGTTTAGTTTAGTTGGTTAAAAGTTAGTAGATTTGAGACATGGAATAAATACAAACCCGTCACTACGAGTTTAGCTTAGTTGGTTAAAAGTTAATAGATTTGGGACACAAAATAAACACAAACTCTTCCTAGTTATCTAGTAGTAGCTTGATGATAGAGCGAGCAAACTTGTAATTGAGAGTTGTAAATTCGAATTTCTGAAGAAGTTTATTTCTTTTACAAGACTTGCAAACTATCGTACAGAAACATAATTGTTAACAATGTATAAATTTCCTATATACTTGTAAAAGAAGAATAACATAAATCAATAACCATTATAGTCTATACACACACACACACACACATATATATATATATATATATATATATATATATATATATATATTTAACCATGTTAATTTGATGAGATAGTTTCTTATGAGGACGTCTGCATGTGTGGATATTAGTATTTTTCTTCAGTACAAATAATATTTTCTTTTATGTAAATGATTATATTTCAATTATAGAATAAAAAAATGATACTTTCTTCAATATAAATAATACTTTTTTAAGAACAACGATACTTTTATCCATTTGTACGATGATGCATAATAATTTTTGTGTAATTTGAAATAGAAAAGTTAATTTTCAGTCATTGTATTGGATACTGGAAACATTTCCAATTCTTATTCTTCCAATAAAATTATTATTGCATGTCTTGGCCACTACTCGATATTAATATTCCCCATCCCACATGTGCAAACTTCTAAAAATTCAGAATTCCTACGTTTTCTATTTTTTATTTTGAATTACTCTTTCACCTCATGCCTAGAATTTGCACATTTGTCAAAATATAAAAGCTAAACCACATCTCACAAAAAACTCTATAAGAATCAAACACCCAAATCACTCTTAACCTTTTCCTCTCAAGTTCTGAATCTTGGGAAATGGTGAGATAGTGAGCTCTTTTCCTTTGCTTTCCCCTACAGCTGGTACAGTTTTGTGCATGGATTTAGGAATTTGCAAATTCTGAGAAGATTTGGGTGGCTTCGGGATGACAGAAGAAGACAAAAACCAATGTAGACAGAGACAAAGAGTTGTGTTAGAAGAAGGAAGAATCAAATCCCTCAAAACTGGCTTCTTGTTCCAACTGCAACTGCAAGAATTCCCCAATCATTCCTGTTTTTGTTTTCTTCCTCTTTTTTATTGCCTCTGTGCAATCACAATCACACAGTTTTAATGCCACAAATCAGAATCTCAGACCTCAAAATTTGTCGAAGAAACTCAAATACATCTCAGCCCATCTCATGAAAATCAACAAATCTGCTGTCAAGACAATTCAGGCATGTTTTGTTGTCTTCTTCTTGTCTGAAATTCCAATGTTTTTCCTGTCTGATTTTGCTGTATGACAGATATATGTTTTACTCAACTGCGCTTTTCTCTTTTCGCAGAGTCCTGATGGTGATATCATAGATTGTGTATTGACTCATCAACAGCCTGCTTTTGATTATCATCTACTTCAAGGCCAAATGCCCATGGTATGTATGCACTTGAATCCTTAGATTCTTAAAAAATCTTCACCCATGCATAAATTCTTAAAAAAATCAGGATCCACCTGAGAGGCCAAAAGGGCTTCAGACAACGACAGCAACACAAGACACGTTTCGAGAAAATTTCCAAACATACTGTCTGACGAATCTTGCCCCGAAAACACAGTTCCGATAAGACGAACAACCGAGCAAGATCTCCTGAGAGCAAGCTCCGTCGGAAGATTCGGCCGCAAAATTAGAAGGCCCATCAGAAGAGATTCCTCCAGTAATGGCCATGAGGTCAATCTCTCAAAACCCTTTCCCCAATCTTCTATCAATATCTTAAAAGATTCATTTTTTTGTTGTTCTTTCCTTTTTCTTGTGCAGCATGCTGTGGGGCATGTGAGTGGCGATCAATATTATGGTGTGATAGGATATGGTCCAACCTCTCAAGCCCACTAGCAGCCTAAACGAATTCAGGCCTAACCTAGTGTCGCCTCTACTCTACACGCCCGACGATGACCCCCAAACCCTAATTAAAGGCGGAGTCAAGGACACAATAATGGGGTAACGTGGAAATCATGGACAATTATGGTGGAGATCATGGTCATTATAAAGAGGATCATGGTCCCGCCAATCGTGGATTCGTGGCAAGGTTTACGCTTATGTATAAATAGGAGTTAGATCAAGGAAAAAGGGTTAGCAAATTATCAATACTAGAGCTCTTTGAGATACTTGTCAGAATCCGATTATAGTAAACATTTAGAGGATCATCTCCTCCGGACGAGATCTTATTCTCGATCGAACCACGAAAGTCTCTCGTGTTCTTTATCGCATTCATAAATCTCGCACACTAGATTTATCATTGGCGCCGTCGTGGAAAACACTCTTGAACAAAAAGTCGTGTTTTCTACAATCTAATGGCAAGGACACGTGCAAACGCTAGTACTGCCGGCGATGTCGGTAACAACCGTGCAGAAGACGATCAGGTGGTCACACAACGCCGGGGAAAGGGGATTGCAGATGCCACCAGCGGTCACACACCTGAGGGCTACATGGAGAATGCTTCCATACACCCTCAGGATCGCCGCCCCAACGAAGAGGAAGATGCCGACCTCAGTACCGGTGAACAGGAGGTTCACCGCTCCCACGAGGTCCTCGGTCGAGCAGTGTCCGAGTTCCTCAACGCCAACCTCAAGCTCAATCCCCAGAAGTGCACATTCGTGGTGAAGACGGGTAAATTTTTGGGATGCTGGGTGTCTCAAGAAGGCCTGAAAGCCAATCCTACCAAGGTGAAAACGGTGCTCGACATGCAGGTCCCAAGAACCATCCGTGAAATACACAAACTCACCGGATGCCTGGCCGCCCTCAGCAGATTCCTATCTCGAGCTGCCGAGAAGCAGCTTCCCTTCTTCAAGATCCTGAGGAGAGCTCCAGATTTCACCTGGCAGGAAGAACACCAGGTCGCCTTCGCACAGCTGAAGGAATATCTCGCCGACCTGCCGACACTATCCGCCCCAAAGCAAGGTGAAACTCTATCGTTATATCTGGCCACCTCGGACGAGGCAATCAGTGCGGTATTGGTGCGAGATGAGATGGGACGGCAACTCCCCATCTACTTCATTAGCCGGGCTCTCAAAGGACCGGAGACGAGGTACACCAACCTCGAGAAGGTAGCTCTGGCCTTGGTGAACGCCAAGCGACGCCTCCGGCCTTACTTTCAAGCTCATTCCGTCCAGGTACTAACGGACTTACCTCTAAGACAAGTCTTATCAAAACCGAGTCATCCGGGCGAATAGTTAAGTGGCACTTTGGAGCTCGGCGAGCACGACATCTCATATTCCCCAGTGCCGGCCATAAAAGGGCAAGCCCTTGCAGATTTCCTGGTGGAGGTCAAATTCACCGAGGTCGCCTCTACCAGCGAGGTCACTCCCACCCTCACGGCAGAGGAACCTGTCCTTGCATCACCCGCTGGATGTTGGCAGATGTATGTGGACGGAGCTTCATGCAAGACGGGTAGCGGAGCTGTATCCTTCTCCTCGCCCGGATAAGCAAGAGGTGAAATACCCTCCGATTTACTTTCCCGACCACCAACAACGAAGTGGAGTATGAAGCACCGATCTCGTGGACTCCGCTTAGCAAAGGAATTGAAAGTGGACAAAGTCCGGATATTTGGAGATTCTCGTGTCGTGGTAAACCGTGTCTTGGCACATACGAGGCTAAGGAGGATCGAATGAAGCGAAGACTTGAGAAGCAAAAGAGATGTCGGCCTCATTTAGATACTTCATTAATCAAATCCCACGAGAGGAAAACAGCGAGCCGACATCCTTAGTAAATTGGCTTCACATCGACAAATCCGCCGCAGAGGAAGTTCATTCCGTAAGCATTGAGGCGCCCCACATCGTCGTTATCTCGAGGCCGAACCAAACCGGACGACGCCCTAAAAGCATACCGAAGTTGGCACACTACCTCGTGATCGGCTAGAGGCCAAAAGATGATGGTGAAATCCCGTATATCTTGTATGAGGGCTCTCTCTACCTAAGTCTTACCTTCAACCCTCCCGAGGTGCCTGGGCGTAAGGTTTACTACGTGCTTAACGAGATTCACAGAGGATCTTGCGAAGCCACATCGCTCCCTGCTCTTTCAAAGAAGACGCCGAGGTCGGGATATTATCGGCCCACCCTTATTCGAGATTCACCAACTCGTTAAAAGTGTCCGGTGTCGCCGTTCCACCACGTCAAGCTACCCTGCACCGATCCGAGTAACTGCAGAGCCCACGGCCTTTCATGCAATGGGGATCGACATCGTTGGTCCGTTCGGCCGAGCACCGTGTCGCCCGATATTTAGTCGCCGCCATAGACTACTTCAAAAATGGGTCGGCCGAGCCACCGTCGAACCTCATGAGCAAAAGGATTCAGACCTTCGTGGAAGAATATAGTCCGCCGCTCATGCATACCACACATTCTCGGTCTCTGATAATGGTACCCGGTTAAATCGATAAAAATTTCAAGGAGTGGTGCAAAGAGCTCCAGATCGACCAACGCTCACCTCGGTCGCACACCCACAAGCCAATGGTCGACCGTGACGAACCGCACGATTATACAAGGATTAAAGAAGAGGCTAGACCGAGGCTAAAGGCGATTGGGCTGAAAACCTTCCCCAAGTCCTCTGGTCCTACAGAACGACACCTCGGACTTCGCACGGAGAAACACCTTTTAGCTTGGTCTATGGAACTGAGGCCGTCATACCGGCTGAAATTGGTGCACCGAGCCCACGCACTCTTCACTTTGACCCAGAGGGGAACGAGGACGACCTGCGGACCAACCTTGATACACTCGAAGAAAAACGCGAACTCGCCTTCATAAATGAAGCTAAGTACAAGGGCCAGGTCGCACGGTATTACAATAAAAGGGTCAAAGCCTCCGCATTGCAAGTAGCAACCTCGTCCCACGAAATAATGAAGCCAATGAGCCGAACGCCTTAACAAGTTGATCCGACATGGGAAGGCCCATACCGCTGCTCACGAGACCTCGGCAAGGGGCCTACAAACTATCTCACCTATCCGTGCGCTTATCCCTAACCTCGGCATATTTCTCATTTAAGGAGGTACTTTACATAGCTTCGATTTCAGATCAGCCTTATGTTAGTCTCCTTACTTGCTTTGCCGAAGTGCGATGTTATATACTTGTTGAATAAAAAAATTAAAAAATAAAAAATTATTTTTCTAATGAGTATTCCATTTTGTTGATATGCGAACATCTGTTTGGATATACCGCATTTAAACCTTCACGAGGGGACGCCCTCACGAAGATGAATAACCCACTAAGTAGGGTACTCACTAAACGCCACAAGCACTCGTAGATTACTCATTAAATCGAACGCCTCTTGCAACGACATGCACTACTCATTAATTTGAAGTCTACATGCACACATGATTACTCATTAAATTGAAAAATCTACATGTAAAAGACATCCATTGATCTCACCAAATTATGCTCAAGTATACAAGATAAATACATTTATGACCAAACGAAGTCCTAAGCTATGTTTATACCTCTCAAGAGGAAAAACGTACACTTCGAAACGAGTCTAAATACATTTATACTTACATACAAAGTCCTGCACTATATACACTCACTCGGGTTTCCAGTGCTCACGCTCGAGACTCACCGGCCGAGATAGTTCAAACAAAATCCCTGTGTCGACGATGAATACCCGGAATGAACTCGGTGCCCTCCACCCAATCTATGAGGACGGCACCACCTCGGCCTGCTCCGGATGCATTCTGACACGACACGGGCGATTCCGCCCGGAGATACGATCTGCACTGAGGCCGCACTCGACCTCGTGAGCCTAACGCCGCCGTAACCATGCCTCGCCCCCGAACCGCCGCTCTTCCACCTCGACCGCCGCCCGCCGCCTCGCCTCCGACACGCGGCTGTCCTCTGTGCACTCCTCTTCGTGGGACCCATTAGACGGAGCACTTCGGCATGATCGGCGTAGCCGCCTCCTCTTGAGCTCTTCAATTATTGGACCACGGCGCCACCGAGACGCTACCGCGGATTGGGGCATGCGTCGCTTGCGAATCGATCTCGTACATTTGCATGTATTTCGTGATAGAGTCGAGGCGCCTTTAAACTTCTTGCTATTTGGCCCCTCCTCATCCCTCAGCACCATGCCCTCCGCCAACAAGCTCTGAACTCGATCGTCGGCTTCAGATATGGTAGTTCCACCTATCCGACGGATTACCTTCTCATACTCTGCATGCTCTTCCGAGATCCGAGCCAGCTCCTCTGTTGTCAGCTCAAGTTGCTCCTCGCATTGCATCAGTCGTCCTTGGATCACATCTGCAGATAAATCACCCACGGACTTCGAGATGTGTAATCCTTAACTTTAACGCCTCATTCTCGCATGGGAGGCGGACCACTTCAGCCGACCTCATGCAACTTCTGTTTCAGTTCGGCTGACGATGCCGAGCTGACATCCATGCTAGCTTAACCACGAGTCATTTCGGCACCGACTTCTCCAAGGCCACCTCTTCATCCTTCGGCTAGAGCACCTCTGACTTCTTTCAGCTTTGTTAGTAACTCATGATCGAGTCCAAGTATTGAGATGAAGAATGCTAGAAATAAGACAACACACAAGCATTTTAACAAGATATGTCTATTATTCAAAATGAAAGTTTGTACAACATTGTGGTCCTATCGACCCGCAAATCAACCTATTACATTTGGTCCATAGACCTCAGGCTCATTGCCGGACTCTCCGATCTCTGGCTGCTCTTGCCGCTACTCCTCCACGGGTTGCCGATCTCCTGAAAGAGGTCCGAGCTCGGTCCTGCCGCCTCGGTTTCGCTCTCAACTCAAGAAGGAATGCTCAAGCTCCACGCCTTCATCTTCCTCAGACCGAGTTCTGACCCGCCGTCGTGAGGCGAGGCGTAGATGCCAAGGCATCCACCATGGGGAAGGAGGTCGCCCAAATGATTATGCGGGCATAATTCATGCATACCTCCCGAGGCGCGACTCAACCCAACCGTGCTGGGCCTTGTCAAAATCGTCTCTCTTGCCGCCTTCTCTAGGTGAGCACATATCACCTGCGGCCTCATCACACCGCCGTGTCGGAGATGAAGGAGGAAAAACTCTCAGACTGATAAGCTCACGGCGAAGGCCCTCAAGATAGGTCCTCGCCCCTTGAAAAGGCGCTTGTCTGGCGCCTTCCTCCGCCTCGGCAGCCTCCCGAGCGCCTCCACTTCGCACGGGCCGCCAGAAAGCCTTGTCCTTCTTCTTATGGCGCCTCCGGCCTTCTTTGCCACTTCGGCGTTCGCCTTTGCAAGTTTGGCATCCGCCCTGGCAGCGTCCAGCGTGGATTCGGCAGCGGCCCTCAGAGCATCTGCGGCGGCCAGTCTTCTCTCCATGGCCTCATATTGCGAGGCGCCCTCAACAACAAGACCGGCCATGCGGTGCATCTCACCTGCCATCGAGGCCGCATCCCGAATATAAAACAATTAGCAACGCGAACAACAAAATCACAAGGAGAAGAGTAGCGACTTATACCTTTGGGAAGGATAAAGGAGTCTTTGAAGCGGCACCTCGGCAGAGGGCGCCATGGACCTCGATCTCGGTCGGGCCCGAGGTTGCTCGAGGACCACCATTAAGTCCAGTATGCCCACCACCACGGGCGTTGGGTGGACTCATTTCGCCTCGCCTTCTTCCTCGCGGCTCCCTTCGATCGATGGTGCAAGCGCCATGGCTCGCTTATATTGATTTCTCCGGTGGGGTCAATCTTCACTGCAAACAGAATGAGAATTTCGTTAGCACAACGAAATCAGACGGGGGAAATAAAGATAAGAAGGTTGCCCTCACCCAAATCGCACCACGACACCGGAGCATCTCGACCTATGACACTCAAATCAAAGATCGCTCAAGTCATCTTCAGATAATCGATCGAAAGGATCTCACCCATATCGCTCAATGGCTCTCCATAGGGCCTGTGGAATTAATTTTCACATCCTTCATCGCACTGCGTGCCCCACTCATACCTCGGATATCCCTCAACCCGCAGAAAGAAATATCTATTTTGCCAGTGGGATACCTTTGAGGGGGATGCTATCTTGAACTTCAGGCGAGGTGATAGATAATACACCCCCCCTATGGACTTGATGCTAAAAAAACGCATCAAAACTTCAAAAGAAAACTCCTCGCCTATGCCATAACAGGCCAACCCAAGCCCAACAAGCGACCTAATAGAATTCGAGGTCACAAGCATATGGGATCCGAAAATACTCAAGGCTTTGGAAAATAGGGCAAAAAAACCTAAGCCCAGCTATTAAACTATCTACAAAAATGGTAATAAACCCCTCCGGAGGGGCCATCGCCCTATCATTGGGTTTCGGCAGGCACCACCATGCATCCTCTGGAATGTGGTATTTCTCCGCAACCTCCAGGAGCTCCTCTGTCGTTAAAGTTGATCTCGCCGCGACCAATCCTCGATGCCATCCCATACCGATGACACCGGGAAACCCTGTAACTAAGTCCTATAGATTTACCTAGCGACATGGCATATATAATCCCTCACATCGGGATCCGGGCGCCGTAACCCAAATGTAACCGTAAATACTGTATGAAGAGGAATGAGAAGATGAAGAATACATACTTACTTTTTCCGAGCGAGATATCCGATTTCTTCAACAAAGTTTGAAAGAGGAAGGGGAATTTCTATGTATGCTCTCCGAATAAAGCGTCAAGAAGAAGTGAACATTGCTTCTTTTCGACCTATTTATAGGACATATGGCGCCTAAAATCGCTGTTTCATTTATCACACGCGCTATCTACGATTGGATGTGTGATCGACGCTGCACACACATTTCGAAGCGCCTAACTACCGCCTGCCAGATGACGTACTCTATAAAAGCATGCATCCGCCACCGATCACGTAATGATTACATTGAGCTCTGACATCTGACTCGCCCATGTCCTCCTCGCACCGGCAGTCTTCGTGCCTGACCTCGACGCCCTCCCGAAACCGACCTCGACGTCCGCCATCACCTGCTCACGTAATGATTACATTGAGCTCGACATCGACTACGCCCATGTCCTCCTCGGACTGCCAAGTATTTCGGATCGGACCTCGGTTCCCCACACAACGAACAACGCCCCTTACAAGAGTTTCTCCCTTCGGCCTGACCTCGACATCCTACATAAGAGCTAAGTCGCTTCAAACCAAACCTCGATGTAACTCGCCAAGCAAGAGACAAGAACCTTCGACGAAAACTTCACCCAAGCAACATCCCGCCCAAGAATGCACATTCTCCGCTTCACCTCGGCAAGGCAAGCTTGACTTTTCGGGGGCCTATGATAGGATATGGCCCAACCTCTCAAGCCCACTAGCGAGGCCCAAACGAGTGGGCCTAACCTAGTGTTGCCCTACTCTATACGCCTGAATGACAGCCCCCAAACCCTAATTAAAGGCGAGTCAAGGACACAATAATGGGGTAACGGTGGAAATCATGGACAATTATGGTGGAGATCATGGTCGGTTATAAAGAGGATCATGGTCCCGCCAATCGTGATCGTGGCAAGGTTTACGTTTATGTATAAATAGGAGTTAGATTGAAGGAAAAAGGTTAGAAATTATCAATACTGTAGCTCTTTGAGATACTTGTCAGAATCCGATTATAGTAAACATTTAGAGGATCATCTCCTCCGTGGGCGTAGATCTTATTCTCGATCGAACCACGAAAGTCTCTCCGTTTTTATCAGATTCATAAATCTCAAGACACTAGATTTATCATGGTGCAAAAGCGAGTATAAAAGTGTGGGCTCCTCGAGTTGCAAATAAGTATGAATTCAGCCTTTCTCAAATGTGGATTATCGGAGGCTCCTTCGGCGACGACCTCAACACCATCGAAGCCGGCTGGCAGGTATTCGAAAATCCAACCAAAACAATTCTTTATATAACACGGTTTCGTAACAGAGAATCTGCGACCTAGATTTTTGTGTGCTGCAATTACACCTTCAACCTGCTTCCTAATTCAATTAATTTTTTTCACCAAACAGGTTAGCCCAGAGATCTATGGGGACAGTTATCCTAGGTTCTTCACCTACTGGACTGTAAGTAACTAAATTGATCTTCTTTTTACTGTTCTACTTTAATTACTTGAGAAGTACAATTAATTGCCAGTTTAGTGGTGTCCCTATTTTAATCATCCTCCCACAAGTTACATGAAGAAAAAAAAAGTTTTATTAGGGACCTCATTAATTTATATATGATGATTATTGCAGAGTGATGCGTATCAAGCAACAGGGTGTTATAATTTGCTGTGCTCAGGCTTTGTTCAGACCAACAATAAAATAGCTATTGGCGCTGCAATTTCTCCAACGTCGTCCTATAACGGAGGCCAATTTGACATTAGCTTGCTAATTTGGAAGGTTATTTTATTTTTATTGTTTTTACAATTTCGTGAGTATTATTATCATTGTTCTTTAATTTTTTATATGGGTACTGGCTCTTTCAGAGTGACCTGTCTGTAGATTAGTATCTCGTGACTGAAAGGTAATATAATACCTACGTATAAGTCGAGTTACTGAAAATTACTTATACGTAGCAGTTGTCTTTAGCTAAAAAATTAAAATATTTAAAGAGTAATGTTGTGAATATTATTATCGGAGAAGAAGGAATACGATTTCAATAGCTATAACTAGTTTTGGTTCATGGTTAGGTTCTATTTGGTACATTACTGAAAAAAATATTGAAAGTTCTACCGTTTTTAATAAATTTAAGAGGGAGATTTTCAAATACTTTCCACTAATTCATTTCATATGAATTTCTCGATCTGCGGGAACTTCATAATCAATTATATTGATAAACGAAAACTTTTTTCTAACTCAACTGTACTTTATTTTATTCATATATTCAATCCCAACCGTCAAACCGCAATGAAACTTTTGGGATCGAATCTAATTCGCACAAACGCTTTACGGGTTTGAGCACACACCGATTTTTCAAGTGTGGTAACTGCTCACAGATTTTGTGCTATTGCACGTAAACGTGAGGTTTACCCAAAAAGCACCTAAAGTAACGCATCGTGAGTTCCCATGATATCAAAAAAAAAAGTTAAAGCAATACGAGAAAATTCATAAGAATTGTGAATTTATAGAAAAATAGGAGAAATACATAATTTTAGCTTAATAAATTATTTTTATGATAATTTTAGTTTAATAAATCTATAATACTCCAATCAAGTCTAATGAATTAATTTTGTGCTAATTTTAGCTCATAAATTATTTTTGGCACAAAAAAACATACTTGGTACTGGAGGATGACATATAAAAAACACAAGTCAGAAACATCGTTGAAAATGATTTACGGCTACATGTTATTTTCAGTGTCAATTGTGCTTTTCGATACCAAAATCACTTACGGTTAAAATTATCACAAAATTAATTTATTAGATTTAATTGAGGCATTATTAATTTATTCAAGTAAAATTATTACAAGGCACAAATTATATATTTTCTCGAATAAATAAATAGAAAGGCTTAGATTTTATTTTTCGGAATATTATAATTAATATTCTTTTTGGGGATTGGGATTTGGTGGGTGGGAAAAGTGAGAGTGGAGCTAAATATTCATGATGTTTGTACGCCACCTAGCAAACATACGGATGTTATGAGATACACAACACTATAATATTTGCATTCACCATCGAACGTCTCAACGGATGTAACCATTTTGGAACAACGATTAACAATTGAGTATTAGCGGTCGTACTATAGGAGTTTCATCTTCTTTAGGGTGATTCTTTGTGGACATCATATAAAATTCTCATAACTTTTTAATTGTTGAATCATCATAATTTAACCTCGGATATTCTCACGGGATTGGGTGTGGGGGGTTCCCGAGGGAAGAGCTTCCCCTTTTGGAATAAGGACATAATTGTTGAAAATTGCGTATATAATATTTATATATTATATGTGGTTAAGTTTCCAGGAAGCTACTTTGATCAAGATTTTGAGTGACGTAACGTTTAATTTTATAAAATTAAATGGCATAGGATCGATCTACGTTTCGATTAGATGATCGTGGTTGATCGTTCACTTTTCTAACACGAAAAGGTGTAAGTATAGGGTGGCAAGCATCGTATCCACGTAGATTGTAATACGAAACACGTAAGCTAGCTCAACGATAATTCATCATTATTCGCCACGTAAATCGGGTGATGATATAACAGGCTTCGAAATTAATCCAAAGCGGATGTAACCATGCGTAAATATAACTAAAGCAATAAAATTACGGATGATAAAACAGATAAGAGACTAACCCTGTGGATGCATTAATCCTATCCAAAACGTATGTTTATCCCTGCTCCTATTAGCCAATTTTAATCCGACAAGATGGAAGATCACATATATAACCAACAACTTGCCATTTACAATTGCGGCAGAGATTACGAGTTTTCCTACCATTCTAGGTGAAAACAAGTAACTCCAAAAGGATCACTAAGAATATGCTTCCTACGAATATCCTATCTCGCCACGACTCGAGAACTTATTCGTATCATGCATTCAAGATCGATTGACAATTAATACAATTACGTAATTAACCGACAACTAGATATGCATCAAGATTGATCGTAAATCAACACATATAAATAAGCACCAAGAATCATGAATCAATGCCTCGGAAGGTAAATAGCGATAATGTGAATCACAACATATAGGATCGAATCATGCAAACCCTAGGGTTAGAACGAAATCTAGCCGCATATAATAAACGGAATAAAATACGATTTAACCATAAAACGGAAATTAAATATATAAAACCCTTGATGAAGCGCTGATGAACAATGGTTAGTCTTGAATCCAATCCCAAGCGAAAGAATGGAAAACAATGGAAAGCGATCGGATAAAACATTCCGATCGATAACGAATGAAGAACTAAACAAGAACAATGCAAGAATTAAATTTAGAACTAAACGGAAGCTAAAGAAAGACAAAACCGAGGAAAACTGAATGAAAAGCTCTCGGGGTCATCTAGGGTCTAGGAGGCGCGAGCGGGTCACTCTATTTATAGAAAAGGTGGAAACCCTAATCTCTCATCTGCCGCGCTGCTCGCGATCGCCGCCGCATGGTCGCTAGCTCGACCGCGAGTATCTCCACGCAAGCCGCTTCTCGCTCGCGCCGCCTCGCTGCAAGATGGTTACCTCGCGACCGCTAGTGGTCGCTAAGAACGGTCGCGAAATCGCCCAAGAGGCTTTCTCCGGGCTTCGCCATGGGCACGGATCGCGATCGCGGTCTCGCCGGGTTCTCACGCTGGTTGCCTAGCGGCCATCCTAGCGACCGCTGGGTTGGTCGCAGGAACCCGCGTAACGTGGTATCGCTCGTCTTCGTTCCTTGCTTCGATTATCAACATATAAACCTACAAAATGTCGGCGGAATACCCAAGAGCGAGATCTTCTAGAAATAGATAAAACATTAAGAATCGATACATAAACGCACATTAAATGATCTAAACTCATCTTTAAATATCAACAATAAACGTAAAATGCGCTTATCAAACCCCCAAACTTAAAGCATTGTTTGTCCTCAAACAAAAATGTAATGTAAAAGACACAACGAAGATCAACGAAGCGTATGAGAGGATAACCATTATAAGCCTCGAAACATCTCAACGCTCAAAAGGTTTAGCGCACATGACGACATTAGTCAACTCAACACAAACAACAATTGAAGGCAAAAACTCATTTAATTCAACCCTCACAACGGCATGTGTGTAAAATATAGAGGATACACTCAAACTCATAAAGAAATTAAGGACGTGTATACACTCACAGATCAATGCAATGCAACATCTTACCATAGGCTTGCCATTTCTCTAATATCTCCACCGCATCAAATGTGTTCAAATTAGGATCAAAAAGGTCTTTTCATAGGTTATAATGTAGGCACAATGGTTAAGGTAGGGTAATATATGGCTAAGTGACTCAAAAATATTCCAAGCACCCCCATTTATACTTTTCGACACATATGGACTTTGTCCATTTTCCTCTTCTTTCCCAACGTGCAAAATCGACGTTTTATGCCACAGAAGGTACCTATACTTTGATTAAAGACCCTTTATGCTCAACACACATAGTGAACTTATCATTGCTTTTTTCTTTTCTTTTCTAGAGCTTATAGGGTTTATCATTCACAACAAAGGTACCATTTTTTCACCACAGATGTATTTCTCTAAAACTAATGTTTCTCGCCATAATTACATCAAAATTTCAACCCCTTTTGATTCCCATATCCATCCTCACCTCCTATCATCCGGTTAGTCGAAAGAATAAAGTCAAATAACGGCTCAAAGAAGGCAACAAATGATAGATATTATCGGGTTAGTGTTTGGGTAAGTATGTGGCTAACAAAGATGGCCTTTTATCGTTTCCAAATTCGAAACACATATTGTAGTCTCGACACAGAAAAACGACAAGTTCTAGAAGATGATCACATGCACGATATCACACAATTAACAGAAACTGTATCAAGATATGTATACAGTGAAGCTCAAGTCTCACAGGATAAGCAAATGGTGAAAAACAACAAGCCTAAGCCATCTCACGTCATTTATGCGTCATTTTCTAACATATCACGTGCACTATCATTAAACAACACGAAAAATTTCTATCGTCATTGGCCACATGGATTAAAACACTTCACTTAACTCGTTGATCGACAGACACAACACGAAAAGACAGACAAAAGACCCGACAAAAGCAACACAAACGAAAAACAAAACAAAACACAAAACAAAATAAGAAACCGTTGGGTTACCTCCCAACAAGTGCTAATTTAACGCCTTTAGCTAGACCATCACTAACCTTGTCAATCCGCGTTTTGGTGGCAACAAAACTTCTCAACTCGTGGATCCTCCTAAACTTAGCATTCACTGATGACCACCACCGACTATGGAAGTGGCCCCCTAAACTTGAATGATACACTCGGAGTTCCATGCCGAGTCCACTTCTTCCTTCTCGCAGATCCTCGATTGGTCGAGTACCCTCTAGCGCTCGGCGTGTGCGCAAAGAAGCAGTGTGATCGAGTAGCACTCTTCCGTTTTCCACCGCCGTGTTGCTTGATGGCGTCATATATGGAAATCTTGAGCTCCTCATCGTTAACACGAAATGTGAGATCGCCTTCCTCGCACATCAATCAACGCACGACCAGCTTGCTAGAAAATGTCTACCTAAGATTAGTGGTTGTTGTTTGAATTCGGAATATCTAAAATAACAAAGTCGGCGGGAAAAACAAAATCCCGAATTCTACCAACACGCCTTCGACGATACCTTTTGGATATGTGAATGACCGTCACCATCATCGCGAAATCTTCGCTTCATCTTTCCTAGGTGTAGCCGGTTGAATACGCTCAACGGCATCGATTGATGCTCGCCTCAAGTCGCACAAAACATTTGGAAAGTCCGCTCGGCGATCTCGCACTCTAACGTAAAACCGCCGATCCTTCGCCTGAGGAGCTTCCTTTGCAAGACAAGCACTGCATTCTTCGGATAGGTAATTTTCTCAAATTTCCCAGCTTCTTCTTGCTTGCGCTGCCTTTTAAGAATTTCATGTATCCCTAAGATGTTTCGGCAGCTTCAAAGAGAGGCAAATTTATCTCAACTTTTAAAAATCTCTTTGAACGAGCAAACTCCTCGTCATATTTTGACTTGACAAGTCGACTCGGAAATGGGGCCTGAGGAGTGTGTGCGACGATTTGTACAGGGGCGCATGATCGACCTCGCGATCACTGGAAGGTCGCGAGGTATCTCCGGCGCTGACTCCTTCTTCGCGCGAAGCTTCGCGTGAGCTCACACTGATTTCTCGTGCACCGCTGCACGATTGCTCATGGGGTGGCATGCGGCGCCCGGGTCGCCACGAACAAATCCGGCGCATGCACACCGATGGCTCGTGGTCGGGCGCGGCGCGTGCTCAGTCGCGAGTCAGCCGAGGATAACTTTCGACTCGCGCGGTCGGGCTCATGGTCGCGAGCTCGGTCGCGAAGCTTCGCCTCCAAGGTGCTTTCATGCTCTTCTTCCTCGGTGGCTCGGGTAGCTCGCCCACCTCGTCCCGATGGCGAAACATCGATTTTTCGGGTTCACCTCCGTATTGCTCGGAAAGTGGCCCGCCTTCGGTGTCGGCATTCTACCGAGCCGCTATCCGTCCGATTTGGTTCTCCATTATCTTCATGTGTTTGCCCATGGCATGCTGATGAGATTCTAACCGTGTTATCCTCTCGCCGATGTATTGATGAACGACTACATTGTGCGGCCATCGAATTACGATTAAATCGTCATTTGTTGGTTGCTCACAACCAACCGCCGCATCAACTCTTCTAGATTTGGCTTCTTCGCTCTTGAATCACACCATTCGCATAGTGAAGCTCCTTTGGAGGTTGTTGGAAATTGATGATTCCTCCGATTGATGTGGTCGACGTTCTGCCTCAATCGACTCTTCAAAAGGGCGAACTTCTTCATGAGATCGCCATATTTTGAATCACTCTCAACAAAGCAGTGCTTTGAACACCTGTGTTTTCTCCGTTGGCCATTGATAGCTGTTGGCACCATCTCTTCTAAAATACGGCTCGCCTCATCTACTTGTTTGCTCAATAAATCAGCCCCGCCGACGCATCTACCATGCTCCCTCGCCCGCCATGTCGGTCCACTATAGAACTGTGTGATCTGTTGCTCCTTGGAGAACCCATGTTGTGGACATCGTCTCAATAGACCTCTGAATCTCTCCCATGCCCTCGAATAGCGATTAAGTCGTGGTTTTGGCAAAATGAGAGATTTCGGCGATGATCTGCGCTTTCACCGGCGGAAAGTATTTGAAAAAAACTCTCGTAAAGTTTCCCCCAAGTGTCGATGCCAGCTTCGGTCAAACTCTTGAACCAATCTTTCGCCGGGTCACAGCAACAGAAACCGAACATGCGCATCCGGATCGTGTCTCTGGCACCCCATTCTCATTTGATGGTGTCACAAATATCGAGAAAAGTCTCGAGATGCACATTCGGGTCTTCCGTGACTCCTCCCCAAACCGCCTCTCCTTGGACCATCTTGATCGGGGCGGTTTTAGCTCAAAATTGTTTGCATCTACGTGCAGGCCCCAACCGCCTCCTTGGAAATGTTCGGTGGGAGGTCGGTACATGTGATTCGAGGTCTTTCTCCGAGCAGGGGACAATGATTCCATATTCGCCATCCGACGCATCTCGCAAAGTCGGCTAGCATGCGTCAACTTGCTCGGGAGGAATGCCCCTGCTCGTGGATTGGGCGCCATTGCAGCCTGCCTTCTCTCGTCATTTTCTCCTTTGAGAGCTTTCGATCTCGGGATCTAATAATACTTGTGAGGTCCCAAGATCTTGTCGTATAAACTACACGAGAAAGAGAGAATTTAGCACTGACAAAAATAAATAATAATATATATAACTTGAATTAATAAATCCAAATCGTCAAATTATTCCTATGCAATCTTAACAATCCCCGGCAACGGCGCCAAAATTTGATCGCTCACTTTTCTAACACGAAAAGGTGTAAGTATAGGGTAAGCGAAGTATCGTATCCACAGGGATTGTAATACGAAAACACAGAAGCTAGCTCAACGATAATTCATCATTATTCAAGCACAGATATCTAGGTGATGATATAACAGGGCTTCGGAAATTAATCCAAAGCAGATGTAACCATGCAGAAATATAACTAAAGCAATAAAATTACGGATGATAAAACAGATAAGAGAGACTAACCCTAGGGATGCATTAATCCTATCCAAAACGTATGTTTATCCTGTTCCTATTAGCCAATTTTAATCCAGACAAGATGGAAGATCACATATATAACCAACAACTTCAGTTACGACAATTGCGGCAGTATTTTACGAGTTTTCCCTACCATTCTAGGTGAAAACAAGTAACTCCAAAAGGATCACTAAGAATATGCTTCCTACGAATATCCTATCTCGCCTACGACTCGAGTTTATTCGTATCATGCATTCAAGATCGATTGACAATTAATACAATTCGTAATTAACCGACAACTAGATATGCATCAAGATTGATCGAAATCAACACATATAAATAAGCACCAAGAATCATGAATCGATGCACGGAAGGTAAATAGCGATAACATGAATCACAACATATAGGATCGAATCATGCAAACCCTAGGGTTAGAGCGAAATCTAGCGAGACATAATAAGCGGAATAAAATACGATTTAACCATAAAAGCGGAAATTAAATATATAAAATCCGTGATGAAGCGTTGGATGAACAATGGTTGGTCTTGAATCGATCCCAAGCGAAAGAGCGAGAAAACACCCACAATGACGATCGGACAAAACGTTCCGATCGATAGCGAATTGAAGAACTAAACAAGAACAATGCAAGAATTAAATCTAGAACTAAGCGGGCTAAAGAAAGACAAAACTTAGGAAAAACTGAATGAAAAGCTCTGCAGGGTGAATGCTGGGGTCTAGGAGGCGCAGGTGCTTCACCTATGTTATAGAAAAGGGTGGAAACCCAATCTCTCATCTGCGCGTTATCTCGCGATCGCTTCTCATGGGGTCGCTAGCTCGACCGTGAGGTATCTCTCGCGACGATCTTCTCGCCGCTCGCCTACTTCCTCAAGGCTTGGTTACCTCGCGACACAGCTAGCGGTCGCTAGCAACGGTCGCGAAATCGCCCGATAGCTTTCTCGCTGGGCTTGGCTCATGGGCATGGGATCGATCGCGGTCTCATTTGGGTTCTCACGCGGGTTGCCTAGCGGCCATCCTAGCGACCGCTAGGTCGGTCGCCGAACCGGCGAACGTGGTATCGGCTCGTCTTCGTTCCTTGCTTCGATTATCAACATATAAACCTACAAAACGTCAAGGAATACCCAAGAGCGATGATCTTCTAGAAATAGATAAAACATTAAGAATTGATACATAAACGCATTAAATGATCTAAACTCATCTCAGAATATCAACAATAAACATGTAAAATGCGTTTATCGGTGGTGTATTCACATTCTCAAATCCGATTTCGGTTGAGTGAGAAATAATGGATCAAAGTTGGTCACTTAAACATGAAGTTATGTGCTTAAGGGATAAGCATGGATTAATTAATCCTTATCCTACATTGATTAATGTACATACATTAATTGTTCATATAAGTGGTTCATTGAACACTTAAGTATAATTATGTGCACAAGTGATGGGCTATAAAGCCCACATCGCCACCGGGCCGGGCGGCCCGACCCTGACCGGTTCGGGTTCGGGTTCGGGTTCGCCCGCCCACTTCGGTTTCGTGGATCATGGATTTTGGGCTTGTTCGTGGGCTTGCTTTCGTGGGCTGGTTCCGTGGCCCATCGCCCGTATATTTTGGATCAATGTTTGATCGAGCCCAAAGACGGAGTTGGTCCGAGGCCCAACTCGTGTGGCCCAACCATTGCGCTGTTGCAGCACTTGAAGAGACGTCCGGATCGTCCAATGAACACGACGCACGCGTTGATAAGATTCGTCAGAATCGCCATTAACGTTCCGACATGATGACTATCACGGAAACGTGGGCACGTTGTCTCCGTAAACCACCGCGGACGTAACCGTAACATACCCGACATCAATGCGGTGTTGACTCCGCGATGCTCCCGGCGGGGGACGCGCTATAAATAGGACATGTCTCCGCATAAGCCACCTATCGCACATCCGCATTCCAACATTCCAAGCACTCTCTGCATACATAGCTAGTGTCAAGCTCTGTCCATTTATAACGACCCGGCTTCGGATTGACGGTGACCCCAGACATTAACACGAGTCTTTTCGGTGTGCTTTGTCCTCACTCACACTCTTGAGAAAACTTCCTGTCACCCATCCACAATTGCTCCAAGCCGAGCACGCCAACTTTAGAGTTCTTATGAGATGGACTCCAGAAAGAAGATGCATCTTGTTGGTATGAGTAGCACATATCAAATCCTTTAAGCTCTCTCGAATATGCAGCCTCATACACGAATATTCTCGAAATCCCTCTCATTCGGTGCGTTTGGTTCATTCATGCCCTCCGCTTTGAAGCCTTAACGGAGCCGCCCTTGTCCATGCCTCTGCACCGCGATCACTCCGTCACGCCCGGGCGTCATGCCCACCAACTTCCGCTTGGTTCATCCCCCAACCACAACCGTCTTGGAAGAGGTTCGGCTCGATACCATCTATGTAACGACCGGCTTCCGGATTGACGGTGACCCCTGCACCAACACGAGTCTTTTCGATGCGCTTTGTCTACACATGTGACGCCCGGCGGCATGCGAGTGATCGCGGTGCGGAGGCATGGACAGGCGGCTCAATTAAGGCTTCAAAGTGGAGGTACACATGAACCAAAACGCACTGAATGAGAGGGATTTCGAATTTGCGGTGTGGGACCGCATATTCGAGGAGTAGCTTAAAGGATTTGATATGTGCTACTCATACCAACAAGATGCATCTTCTTTCTGGAGTCCATCTCATAATCTAATCTAAGTTGCTGCATTGGCTTGGAGCATTATGGGATGGGTGATCCCTGAAGTTTTCTCATGGAGTGCGTGGAGTGAGGACAAAGCACACCGAAAAGACTTCGTGGTGACAGGGACAACGAAAGTTGTTCATGAGACTTGAGTGACCTTGTTCTTGCTTTGGAGGCACCCAGATTCATAACACGATTGTCGGACTCGTCAAACTCTACTTGTCTAGTTCCTTTGATAGTTATATCGCAACTAACCTTGCGGTAAGTCGAGAACAATGAAGATGTGGAAATTCAAACGCCTGTATCACTAGGAGCAAATCAAACACAAGTCGGACAGATCTCTCCAATCAAGGAGACGGATTCCGGTTAGTCGCAACACGGCGCCGATGATTATTACGACTGAATGTGAGAGGCCTCCGAAGGCTCATAAAGCAAGCTGCTATTTCCGACCATGTGTTCAAGCACAAGCTTGATGCCATCGCTTTGATCGAGACGAAGCTCACTCGGTGAAGCTCAAGAATTTCATAGCTAAGTACTTGATCAATGGGGGTGTATCCACAACTTTGATGAGGTTGCGGGGAAGGATATTAATTATTTGGAACCCGAATGTAATTAAAGTTGATGTCATCAAACGAGAGAAACAGGTGATCCATTCCAATTTCACTTGTCTTATTACTAATACCACTTTTGGATGCTCGATTGTCTATGGCTTTTGGCAGGTCATGCATAGACGGGAGCTTTGGGATTCTATGATCATCCATATCGAGCCGTCAAAGCCTACTATTGTCACGGGAGACTTCAACTATGTCCTTGACCCGGATGAGAGGATTGGAGGAAGAGTTCCGCTTGAGCGAGAGACAGGACTTTGTTGATACACGTGCTCGTGTGGGACTCGAGATTCCCCTCGACGGGTTGCCACTTTACGTGGACCGATACGGTGAAGTATTCTAAGATTGATAGAGTCTTGATTAATAATGCTTGGTTGGATGCTAACCTTTTTTGCAGGGCAAACTTTCTTCCTAGAGGCACTATCGGATCACTCGCCAAGACTCATCACTCTCTTTGGAGATGTGACTAGGTACCACCGTTCCTTCAAGTTCTTCAACATGTGGACGAAGCATCCCGACTTCAAACACCGCTAGAAGAAAATTGGGTGAACAAGTGAATGGACGGCCTCGGTGGGTTTTAGCAAAGAAAGTTGAAGAGGATGCGTACGTGTTCAGGAGTTCAACTTCAAGGTTCACCACCGACGGAGGAGGGCGAATATCTCAAGAGTGCGTTGCGTTCACAGTAACTAGCTCTTGATAGTGACCCCTTAAATGGGGCTCATTGGAACAAGAACTTGGTCTACGCAAGAAGACTAAGTTCTTGGAGGATGTTGAGCGAAGTTTCTTCAAGCAAAGAATGAAGAACTTGCATCAACCTATCCGATGGATGCACTAAGTTTTTTCATTCAATGGTGAAAAGGAACCACACGCGTAAACACTATTTCCTTCTTGTGCGGGATACTGAGGAACCAACTTATGACATGGAGGAAATTATAGGCGCTTTCGAAACATTTATACCGAGTTATTTGGTGTAAAGATTTCAACGAGCGTTTTGATCCTTGATTTTTGAGGAGGGACCTCGGCGTCTTGATGATCGGAGGGACATGGTTATGGAGGTATCGCAGCGGAGATTAAGAATGCTGCATTCGACATTGCAAGTGATAAGGCACCGGGACGGATGGCTACCTTCGACTTTCTTCAAGGAGAATTGGGATATTGTTGGGGACGATGATGATCTGGCGACGCGAGTTCTTTGAGAGGAGTAATTTTAAAGGAGCTTAACCACTCGGTGGTCACCCTTATCCATAAGAAGCATCACAATCGATCAAGGTCGATTTCACCCATCTCTTGTACTAATGTCATTTACAAGACCATCACAAAGATCCTGACCGAGAGAATGGCGTCTTTGATGAACAAGATCATAAACCCGGCACAGTCTGGGTTCGTGAGAGGACGGAACATCTCAGACAACATCTTTTTGGCACAGGAACTGCTTAGAGGTTATGAGAGGAAGCAGATCACACCGAGATGTATGCTGAAGATTGACCTTGTAAGGCTTTACGATTCCATCTCGTGGGATTTCCTCAGAGCGGCTTTGGATGGTCTTGGTTTCCACCCTTGTTTTGTATATTGGATCATGACGTGCGTCACTTCGGCAACGTACACTCTCGCTATCAATGGAGGGACGCATGGATTCATCACTGGGCAGCGGGGTCTTAGGCAGGGTGACCCGATGTCGCCTACTCTTTTTCTCTGCTGCATGGAGTACCTCTCGCGGATGTTGAAGAAACGCACAAGGGAGTTGGATTTTCAATTTCATCCTAAGTGTAGTAGTCTTAACATTACGCATCTAGCCTTCGCTGATGATTTGTTACTCTTTGGCAGGGGTGATGTTGCATCCATGGAGGTCTTAGGCGTCACGCTTGGGAATTCTCACGGCGTCGGGGTTAAAGATTAATAATCACAAGTCCTCGATATTCATGGCGGAGTTCGACCTTTTGAGGCGGGGATCTTAGATCTGCTCGCTTCCCAATGGGAGAACTACCGACAAGATATCTCGGCATCCCGCTATCTTCAAGGATACTAGGAGTCACTCAAGATAGTGGATCAGTGGAGAAGATAGCGTCTTGCATTCACCGTTGGACTAATATGAACCTTTCTTACGCAGGCGTTTGGAGTTGATTAGCTTCGCCTGCGCGAGGTGGAGTGCTTTTGGCTACAAGTTCTACCTCCGCCGCCACCGTAATTGATCGCATCAATTCGATGACTAGGAGGTTCTTGTGGGGATCGACATATTGTCGGTTGCATGGAAAGCTGTTTGCTTACCTAAGGATGAATGAGGACTAGGATTACGATACCTCTCGACTTGGAACAAAGCTCTTCTTGCAAAGACTTTGTGGAACATCCATACCAAGAAGGATTCCTTGTGGATTCAATGGATACATGCTGAGTATCTGGCGTCAAACACCATATGGGAGTATCCTTCTCACATTCGTTTATCTCCTCTAATTAAGAATATCCTAATCCTTCGTGATCGCTTTTTGCGCGGATGTAGGAGGTTACCACGGCACAACCATGCATCTATTGGAGAGCATTTTCGGATCCAAAGGACGGAGCTGCTATCACTATCTTCGAGAGAAGAGTGAGAGACAGTTTTGGCACAAGGCAATTTGGAAGGAATATATCCCGCCTAAGTTTTCCATCACCATGTGGCTAGCCATGAGGGGTAGACTTAAGACGGTGGATAGACTGAGCTACATGAATATCTCACAGGTATGTATCATTTGTAATACCCATTTAGAGACTCATGAACACTTGTTTTTTAAGTGTAAGGGCACGGAAGCGGTCTGGAATAAGATTAAAGAGTGGCTCCGCCTCCCGAGGAGGATGACTACCATTGCTAGTGCTATCAAGCACATCAAGAGGGAGAAGAAGGCGGGGTCGGCAATCATCCTCCGTGCCAAGCAGATCGGTTTAGCAAAGAACGGTGAATCACATTTAGTATCGCGTAATAAGTTGAAGTTTGAAGACATCCCTTTGATGTGAAGACCATTGTGAAGACCATTCAAGAAGATGTTTATCTTTGCTTTGTATTCTTTGTATTCTTATGATCTTGTTAGTTCTCATTTTGAGTTGGCTTTGTAGTGGGCTGAGGGATGTCTCAGTCTTGTTCTTGGATCCACTTTTGGGATGCCATATCATGTACTTGTTGTTTGATAGTGGTTATTTGGGTGCGTGTGTTGAGGGGTGCTAGGCCCAACCGGCAGCAGGCACCTCATGAGCTTGCATGTTCACATTCCCAATCCCCGCGCCCCACGGTCTCACCGCATGTGGTACTCTTTTCCCCACCGGTCATGGGGTTTTAATGAGGCCCGCCTTCTTCGTCACTAAGGGTTCGTTGATATGGTTTTGTGTCTTTACCGCTTTACTAGATTGAGCGAGTCGCTCTTTGGCCTATATGTTTTGGGCATTGGGTGTTTTATCCCACCCTTGCCGCATTTCTTGAGTGGTAATTTGTCCCCTCGGTATGCCCGAGTTAAGTTTGTAGCTTGTCTTTGCCGCTTTATGTTATTTCGCTCGCTTGACCAAAAAAGAAAAGACTCGTGTTGATCTGAGTTCGGTCACCACAATCCGAAAGTCGGTCGTTCTGGATGGTATCGAGCGAACCTCTCCCGATCACGGTGTGGTTGGGGATGAACCAAGAAGTCGGTGGGCATGTGGCCTTGGGGGTAGAAATGCAGAAGTGATCGCGGTGCGGAGGCATGGACGAGGCGACTCGATTAAGGCTTCAAAGCGGAGGGTACATGAATGAACCAAACGCACCGAAATGAGAGGATTTAGAATATGCGGTATAGGATCAATATTCGAGGAGAGTTAAAGGATTTGATATGTGCTACTCATACCAACAAGATCATCTTCTTTTGGAGTCCATCTCATAAAACTCTAAAGTTAAGCGTGATTGGCTTGGAGAAATTATGGGATGGGTGACCCCAGGAAGTTTTCTCGGGGGCTGTGTGAGTGAGGACAAAGCACCTTTGAAAAGACTTGTGTTGAGTGCAGTGGGTCGACCGTCGATCGAAGCCGGTCGTTACGGATGGTATCGAGCCGAACCTCTTCCGATCTGGTGTGGTTGGGGGCGAACAAGCGGAAGTTGGTGGGCATGTGGCCTTGGGCGGAAATGCGGGTGATCGCGGTGCGGAGGCATGGACGGAGGCGGCTCGATTAAGGCTTCAAAGGAGGGTACATGAATGAACCAAGCGCACCTGGAATTAGAGGGATTTTGAGAATATCGGTATGGGACTGCATATTCGAGGAGAGCTTAAAGAATTTGATATGTGCTACTCATACCAACAAGATGCATCTTCTTTCTGGGAGTCCATCTCAAGAAATCTAAAGTTAAGCGTGCTTGGCAACAATTGTGGGATGGGTGATCCCAGGAAGTTTTCTCAGGGTGTGTGAGTGAGGACAAAGCACACCGAAAAGACTCATGTTGATGCTGGGGTCAGCCATCAATCCGGAGGCCGGGTCACAGATGGTATCGAGCCAACCTCTCCAAGACGGTGTGGTTCGGGGCAGACAGCAAGGAAGTTGGTGGGCATGTGATGCGGGCGGAACGGAGTGATCGCCCGGTGCAGAGGCATGGACGAGGCGGCTCGATTAAGGCTTCAAAGCGGAGGGTACATGAATGAACCGAAGCGTGTCGGAATGAGAGGATTTCGAGAATATGCGGTATGGGGCCGCATATTCGTGGAGAACTTAAAGGATTTGATATGTGCTACTCATACCAACAAGATGCATCTTCTTTTGAAGTCCATCTCATAAAACTCTAAAGTTAAGCGTGCTTGGCTTGGAGCAATTGTGGGATGGGTGACCCCAGGAAGTTTTCTCGGGGGTGTGTGAGTGAGGACAAAGCACACTGAAAAGACTTGTGTTGGTTTGTGGGTCAGCCGTCAATCCAGAAGCCGGGTCGTTACACTTGCCTCGTTCGAGTTCGGCGGAGCTCGTTGGTCTGCGGTGCTGCCACCCACGAGATGTTGCCATTTTATCTTTGGAGACGATACGCCAGAACCGAGAGCACTACCGGGGCGTATCTCGTCTTGCGAAAGAGGCCTCCTCGACTCGACATTAGTATACGGTTTAGTTTCATTTTTTCAATTCGATTCGATTCGATTGTTGTTTGATCTCCTTACACATTTACATTAAGTTGTAACACGCCCGACAAGTTTTGTCTTCGCTCGTACACATTTATCCAACAATCGCAAGAGCGAGATAAACTTGCCACAAGGAGTTCAGACTATTAATTAACTTAAAACGTTCGAAACTTAAACCTTTGCTTGGAGATGTCGACTGCACCGCCACCTCGACTGCTTCACGCATGCTTCTTTGCCGCTGCCACTTCTGGCACTATGGCTACGGCCGTGTTTGGTTCAATGCCTTTGGGATCAACCATTGGACCCTTTGGGTCGACTGTTGGTTCCACTTTTAGTGGTTCAACAATTGGTTCCACTTTTAGTGGTTCCACTTTTAGTGGTTCCATTGGCTCGACGACTGCACTCTTCAGTGGGTCGATTGTTGGATCCATGGGATCTAACACTAGTGGTTCTCTTCTGAGTTCCATGTTTGACACACTTGAGTGGTCTTTGGTGGATCGATTTTGGATCGATCTCGGCGCTGTTCATACCGCGAGGATGATGCTGCCCGCCGAGAAGCCGTCGAAGTTTGGAGGATCCGACTTCAAGAGATGGAAATAGAAGATGTTATTCTTCCTCACGACGTTGGGCTTCGCCAACTTCTTGGTGGAAGATGAGCCCGCCGTTCCGGGGGCTGAAGTGACGGACTTTCACGTCCGGGCAGCATATGACAACTAGCGCACTGGCGACTATCTTTGTAAAAATTTTATACTTGGTAGTTTAGAAGATAGCTTGTATAGTGTTTATGCTATTGTAACGACATCTAAATGTATGTGGGATGCGTTAGAAAAGAAGTACCGTAGTGATGATGCAGGTACAAAGAAGTTCATTGTAGCCAAATATTTGGACTACAAGATGGTCGATTCTCGACAGATCATGGACAAAGTGCAAGAGTTTCAACTCATTGTACATGAGGTTCAAGCCGAAGGGCACCTTGTTTGGATGGCTTTGTCGTCGCTACGGTGATTGAGAAGCTACCCGGGTGGAGAGACTTGAGGTCTACCTTAAGCCTGGCGAAAGGATATGATGCTTGAAGACTTGATCGTCAAACTGCGCATTGAGTCGGCGTGAAGAAGCAAGATCTAAGCGAAAGGCTTGCTCGACGTCTGGCTAACTTTGTTGGAGAGAGGTCCCTCCAACTTGTGTTCGTCCCAATGTCAATGACAAAGGCAAATGGAAGGTGGTTGCCCGTAAGTTTGATGGGGACTGTTACAATTGTGGCAAGCATGGCCACACGAGTAAGGCTGGATTAGCCAAAGAAGAAGAAGGCTAAACAAGTTGCTAATGTTGTCGAGAAGGACTTGACAAATGGGACAAGGATGACTTGGCTGCTGTGGTGACCAAGAAGTCAACCACGTCGAGAATCAAGGTAGATGGTTCATCGACCTTTGGCGCAATCTAGCACGCGTCTGCGCCGAAAGATGCGTTCTCCACCTACAAGCTTTGTTGAGGGAGGAAGCTCAACATGGGGAACCAAGCTTAGTCCGAGGTTGCCGGAGTTGGTGATGTGGTGCTTAAGATGTTGTCAGGCATTGAGATCACGTTGAAGGATGTCTTTGCATGTCCGGACATCCGCAAGAATTTGGTGTCGGGCTCAATTCTAGTTAACAAGGGGTTTAGACTAGTTTTGAGTCGGACAAGTTTATCTTGACTAAGTTTGGGAAGTTCCTTAGTAGGGGTTATTTTACTTGGGGTCTTTTCAAATTGAATGTAATGGTTGTCTTGTAGTGTACCCAAGATTGCTATTAATGAAAATGCATCTACTTCCTCTTACTTGATGAGTGCTCGATTTATGGCATTGTAGATTAGGACATGTTAATATAAATGCAATAAAAGATTAGTAAATTTAGATTTACTAAAGTTAAATGAAGTTAATACACAAATGAAATGTGAGGTTTGTGTGGAAGCCAAAATGGCTAAGTTACCGTTTCATTCGGTGAGGCAGACACTAAGCCTCTAAAACTTATTCACACCGATGTGTGTGATTTAAAGTTTGTACAAACTAGAGGTGGTAAAAAGTACTTCATCACGTTTATTGATGATCTATCTGAAGATATTGTTATCTTTACCTTCTAAGAAGTAAAGGCGAGGCTATTGAAGCTTTTAAAACTTGAAGAACGAAGCAGAATCAACTAATTCGTCGAATTAAGGCATTCAAGTGATAGAGGGGAGAATATGTAGCTCCGTTTGAGGCATTATGCAGCGAAAGTGGTATAATACATCAAACACGACTCACTATTCACCTCGATCGATGGCGTTCTTGAGCGTAAAAATCGAACACTTAAGGAGATGATGAATGCTTTGTTGATTAGTTCGAGGTTGCCCAGAACTTGTGGGGGAAAGGCGGTTTGACGACCAACTACATCTTGAACAAAATCCATTTGAAGAGTAAGGATGTCACTCCTTGAGTTGTGGAAAGGAAGAAAGCCATCATACAAATATCTCAAAGTGTGGGGTGTTTGGCGAAGGTTGAGGTGCCTCTTCTAAGCAAGTTACAATTGGACCTAAAACGATCGATTGTATCTTTATTGGGTATGCACTTAACGGCGCTATCATTTCGATCCACGGTCGGAGGTACCGGATATGACCGTGGGGCGACGATTGAATCAAGGAATGCTATATTCTTTGAAAGTGTTTATCCTCAGCAAAGACAAGGATAAAAGTGAAGCCGACTCTAGCAATAGGCGATGGTGGCTTCGAGTTCTAAACCTTTGGAGGAAGAACCGATATCGCATAGCGATCGAGATCGATCCGGAGGGTCGGAACCGAGGCGAGGCGATGAAGTCGAGCAGCAAAGGATTTTGGTCGACTATATTGCGTTCATGTTGAACGAAGAACCAACTTCAATCAAAGCGACTATGCTCGGCGGGCGGAATGCTCGCGAGAGGTCATTCAGTGAATTGATTCCATTCGCAAAACCACACTTGGGTCTTTGGTTGATTTGCGGAAGGTTGTAAGCCCTTAGGATGCAAGTGGATCCTTAAAAGAAAAACAAGGCGGATGGATCAATTGAAAAGTATAAGGCCCGTTTGGTTGTCGAAGGGTTTAAACAAAGAGAAGTGCGATTTCTTGATACCTATTCACCTATGACGAGGATTACGTCTATTAGGGTGCTTCTCGCAATTCTTGCTTTGGAAAATCTTGAGATTCATCAAATGGACGTTAAGATGCGTTTTTAATGGTGACCTCGAGGATGAGGTATATATAGAGCAACCCGAAGGGTTTGTAGTACACAGTCGAGAGGGCAGGTATGCAAACTCGTGAAGTCTCTATATGGTTTGAAACAAGCGCGTTGCAATGGCACTGAAATTTGACAATGTAATGTTGGCAAATGATTTCAAGATCAATGAGTGTGACAAATGTGTCTACGTTAAGAACACTCATAATGGTTATGTTATAGTGTGTGCGTATGTAGATGACATGTTGATCATGGGTAGTAATACTCAAGTCATTAATGACACAAAGCGCATGTTAAATAGAAATTTTGACATGAAGGACATGGGTTTAGCTGATGTTATTCTTGGAATCAAGATTCTAAGAAGATCGAGACGGAATTGTCTTGACACAATCTCACTCGTCGAGAAAGTGCTTAAGAAATTCAATGCGTTTGATAGTTTGCTGCTAAGACCCCATTGAGCTCAATGTTCACTTGAGTAAAACGGGGTGAACTTGTTGGGCAAGAAGACTATCTTAAGGTTATCGGGTGTTTGATGTATCTTACAAATTACACTCGACCGACATAGCTTGCTTGTAGTGAATAAATTGAGTCGTTACACGAGCAATCCAAGCAAAGCATTGGAAGGCTCTAGTGAGGTTTTGAGGTACTTGAGTATACTCAAAATCATGGGCTGCATTCACGAGATATCCCCGGTGCTTGAAGGGTCTTGTGATGCCAATTGGATATCGACACGAAAGATTAACTTTCTACAAGTGGAGTGCGTGTTCACGATTGGGGAGGTCTTGTTTCTTGGAGATCCACGAAGCAGACGTGTATAGCCGATCCACCATGGAATCGTAATTCATAGCTTTGGATAAAGCTGGTGAGGAAGCCGAGTGGCTCGTAATTTTTGGAAGATATTCCATGTTGGTCTAAACACGCCACCATTGATGATTCACCGTGATAGCCCAGTCGTGTCTGTGTCTTTCTCAATAGGATTAGAATGACTTCGAACTTAGAATTTTTAAAATTATTCGTGCCCAATGAAAGAAAATTTTTAAATTCCAACAAAAAGAATTTATTAGTTAATTATTATATAGTGATTACGAGAATTATTATATATAATATAATAATCGAATATGATTTATATATATACTTATAAATCATTGTATTAATAATTTTATGCTAATGTTTAATTATTAATTCATAGTCTTTAGGATCGAACTTGAAGCCCATATGAATAAATCATATAATGGGCTTTGGTTTAACGAAGCCCAACGAGTAAAGCCCATGGGTCAATCAAAACCCTACACCATAAAAGGTTTCACTCCTCATTCTTTTGAACCCTAGCCTCCCTTTCACTCCATCTTTCAGCAGTCTCACCAAGTGAAACACAAGGTTTAACTCTTACTCTCATTCTGAAATCAATTTGTATATGCTTATAAGGTGTGTGTGTGTGCAGTAAGGTTAGAGGGTGTGTGCGTGAGTTTTGAGGGGAAGAGAGAATGAGTTGTGGGTTGTGGTGTGTGTGCATTGTCGTGCGTGAGTGAGAGAGACGGACGAGAGGTGAGGGAGAGAGGTCGTCGGCGGCGGCGGTGGCTCCGGCTGCTGGCGTTCGGCCGAGAAGAGAGGGGAGGCTGCGGCTGCGGTCGCGAGTGTGTGTGTGTATGCGTTGTGCGTCGCGTGCGTGTGTGTGTGCCCGCGGCCGTGTGCATGTATGTGTGTGTGCTTGGGTTGACAGAGACGGCGAGAGGCTGGCGGCGGCACTGTGGGTGCGACGGCGTGTCGCCGTCGCGTGCGTGTGTTTGTTGTTCGCGTATGTGTGTGTGTCCGCGTATATGTGTGTGTTGTGTGTGTCCGCGTGTGTGGTGTGATCCGAGAAGAGATGAAGCTATGGCGGTCACGGCGGCGGCGCAACTCGCCGACCGGCGACGTGACCGATCGGAGATGGCAGTGTGCGTGTGTAGCTGCATGTGTGTGTGTGTGTGTGTGTGTGTGAGATCCGTGTGAGAGAGAAGGGAGAGAGGAGAAAAGAAAATAAAAATAAAAATGTGCCGCCGGAATTTTCGCGCGACAGTAATGCGGTGGAAATGAAAATGAGAAGGGAAGGAATATGTTTAGGGTTTGTAATATGGATTGGGCTGATCCTTTTTTTCTAAATGGGCGAGTTTGTTTTTTTTTTAGGGTGTTGGGCTCTTCATTTAAATAAGTTGGGCTGAATTCTTTAAATGAGTTGGGCTGAAGGTGTTGGGCTCATTTTATTTAAATGTTGGGCTGAAAGTATAAATTATGGGCTGGGCTGTTCTGTTTTAATTAAATAGAGTAATGGGCTGGTTCATTTTATTTAGATGATTTGGGCTCATTGAAAGTATTGGGCTGAGTTTAAATTAAAGTGTTGGGCTGACCTTAATTTAATTATGGGTTGTTCCATTTTTAAAAATGAAGTGGGCTGTCTCTTTGTATTTAATTAATGATTGGGCTTTAGTTTAATTAATGACTTGACTTGCTTTAATTAATAAAATCTTTGGACTTAAATTAATTAAATAAATAAGGTTTAACTATGAGACTTAATTAATTAAATTATATTAAGTCTAATTAAATAAATAATTAACTTAAACTTAAGTATAAGTTTAAATTATTTAATTATGGTAAATTAATTAGTTAATTAATTAATTACTATTAAGTTTAATTAATTAATTGATTAATTAATTAATTAATTAATTAATTAATTAATTACTATTAAGTTAAGGTTAAGTCCAAGTTTAAGTTACTTTATTTATGATCATGACCTATTTAATTAATGTAATTAATTTCTTTTAATGAAATTAATTAAGTTAGAATAATTTAATAAATTAAATTATGTTAGTCAAGTGCATAATTTGAGAATTTTATTATGAGTTATATTAAGCGAGATTCCTTAATATATATATGATTTTAGTATGCATTTCACTTGCATTATACTTTTGTAAAAAAAGTATTTATCATAAGGAGATTATGGAATTGAATGCGTTTTTAAACGAAAAGTCGAGCAATGGTATTGTTGGTGCCTTAGCCGATATAAATTAGTTTTCAAATTTAATTATATTTTGAAAACCCGGGCTTAACGAATCATAAGTTAGTATTCTCATTTACTTGAACTTAAGGCTAGCTTTTCCAAACCTATTAAGATTAGTGCTTCTTGTAGGTTTTGTCGATCAAGGGGATTAGCATTGCTTTCCCGAGACGTATACAATAGTGATTCATCGACTTTGTCTTATCGAGGTGGGCTTTATTTACTGAAAAGTATATTTGAGTTATATGCTCTCATATTTCATGAAATCTGTTGTTTATCGAATAAAATGTTTTTGTGCGCTCTACTACTGTTTAAGGCTCGTAAATGTATCGATCGAGATTCTCTTTTAATCTTATCGTTAATTGAGAATTGTGTACACTAGTTAGTTGTTTCGGTGGGTTGATCTCCATCTGATACTAACATTATCATGAGGCGTTATAAGGGTGCTTGTGCGGATGCGTTCAAATGCGTCATGTTATTATGGTGCTTGTGCGGATACGTTCGAGCACGTCATGAAATTATGAATTGTCCGGGTTACGTCCCCGATGACAATAATGGGGCATGTGATCCGACGGTGGCTAGAGGCCCGGATCAAAGCGAGTAACAGAAGAGTCGTGACAATGGGCCCAATAAATGAAATATTTTTGCATGCTTAGAAGTGGTTTCTCTTTTTAAAACCTTCTAAGTTATGTTATCATGATTGGATAAACTGCTTTTACGGATTTATGAAATGTTTATAGAAAATGCATGTCCACTGAGTACATTAGTACTCATTGAAATATTTTCAAATGTTTTCGGGTTGATCAATGGGCGGCGGGCGGAGTGAGATTAGAGTTCACTCCAGTATTTTGACGGATTATTCCGTATTTAGACTTCCGTGATGAGCTAGCTCTAAATTTTATTTTCATACATCATGACTTAAACTGTACCTTTTGACGAGCTTAGACTCTGAATCCTTGATGTTTAGCATTTTGACGTATATTGGCTATTAGAAACACGAAACTAAACTTGTGATCCTGAGGATAGATGTTGTTTTGTTTGGATTACATCATTCGATGTCTTCCATTTTCATTTAGGAAGCTATTCCCAAATTCTAAGGGTTTATTTGCATTGATCATTCGAGTCAACTTATTTACTTCATATTTTCTATTATTTTTATTCGTCGTGCCTCGATTCACGAGCTTTCGTTATATTAGAAAATTGGGGCATGACACAAGCGGCTATTGGAAGGGCGAAAAGTGGTTTGTATAATGGTAAGTCTCGACATATACGACGGCGACATAATACCGTGAGGCATTTGATCTCAAGTGGGGTTATATCAATTGACTATGTCAAGTCAATAGATAATCTGGCAGATCCGTTAACCAAAGGGTTGAACCGGGATCAAATGATCAAGTTGCTAGAGGGAATGGGATTAAAATCCACATCTTAAGAACAATCATAGTGGTAACACAACCATGATGACCTGGAGATCCCAAGAACTTGGTTCAATGGGAGAACTAAGCTATAGGAGTTCGTGTGTAAACACTCGAGTTAGTCTGTTCCTAGAAAGCAAGCGAGTGTTGAAAAACTTGCTTAGTGGTGAGGTTGAGTCATTGACTCTTAATGATTCCTAAGATACCTCGAGGAGGTTGAGTATGGCAAGATACTCGGTAAAGAATCACCTATGTAAGTGCAGTGAGGCCTCTTCAAACAAAACACTTATGAATCAAAGTAGATGTCCATGGCCAAAAGGAATCAAGCGTGAGAACGGATGAGGTTGAGGTGTTAAAGTGTTATTACCATTGTCTCAGTGCACGTTGTGGGGGAATAGTTCAAGGCATCGTGTCCACTAATCCGCCTGCGTACTCGATGGTACTAACTATGGAAGGTTCAAGGCCATAAACCACCTGTCCAAATATTTTAACATCTCTTGAGGATCGAAATGTGCGCATACATGCATATGGCTATTTCCACTCATGTGGGGGATTGTTGAAAATCGCGTATATAATATTTATATATTATATGTGGTCAAGTTTCCAGAAAGCTACTTTGACCAAGATTTTGAGTGACGTAACGTTTAATTTTGTGAAATTAAATGGCATAGGATCGATCTACGTTTGAGTAGATAATCGTGGTGTATTCACATCTCAAATCCGATTTCGGTGAGTGAGAAATAATGGATCAAAGTTGGTCACTAAACATGAAGTTATGTGCTAAAGGGGATAAGCATGGATTAATTAATCCTTATCCTACATTGATTAATGTACATACATTAATTGTCTATATAAGTGGTTCATTGAACACTTAGTATAATTGTGCACAAGTGATGGGCTATAAAAGCCCACACGCTGCGTCGGGCCGGGCCGGCGCCCGAGTCGGCCCCGCCCGCCCGACCACCGACCCTAGTTCGGTTCGGGTTCGGGTTCGGCCCGGCCCGACCCGATTCGTGGATCGTGGATTTTGGGCTTTTAGGTGGGCTTGTTTCGTGGGCACAGTTCCGTGGCCCATCGCTCAGTATATTTTGGATCAATGTTTGATCGAGCCAAAGATGGAGTTGGTCCGGGGCCCAACTCGTGTGGCCCAATCCGTTGGGCCTCATGCACTTGAAGAGACGTCCGGATCGTCCAATGAACCCGACGCACGCGTGTTGTCCAGATTAAATCGTGGCGCTTTAGCGTTCGACATGATGGCTCTGCGAGAAGCGTGGGCACGTTATCTCCGAAAACCGCGGGACATAACCCGTAACACCCGACATCAATGCGGTGTTGACTCGGCATGCTTCCCATGAGGGGCGACGCTTTATAAATAGGACATGTCTCCCAAAGATAAGCCACCCATCGCACATCGCATTCCAAAGCACACTCTGCATACATAGCTAGTGTCGAGCTCATCCTCGCCTCGTTCGATTCGCGGAGCTCGTTGGTCTGCGGTGCTGCCACCCACGAGACGTTGCCGTTTTATCTTTGGAGACGATACGCCAGAACCGAGAGCACTACCGGGGCGTATCTCGTCTTGCGGAAAGAGGCCTCCTCGACTCGGCATTAGTATACGGTTTAGTTTCATTTGTTTTCAATTCAGTTTAGTTCAATTGTTGTTTGATCTCCACTTCTACATTTCTGTTAAGTTGTAACACGTCCGACAAGTTTTGTACTATTCTGTACACATTTATCCAACTTTGCTCGTTTCTTTAATGTTTGCTTCCTAAGATTCTTCCCACTCTTCCTTACCAAGCAAAGGTTTTTGAGATTGAGACCCATCCACTCTTATCATTTTAATTATGCAAAAATAATTTCCACTTGGTATTTTTCTAGCTTTCTCCATCGACATTGATTGATAATTGATCTATCATTCAGGCCTTAGACAATGGATAAAACTTTATTTTTGTTAGTGTCTATTAACGTATACCTAATGTCTGTTTTGAAAATCACAAAATTGAGGAAGTATTTTTGAATAGACGTAATTTTACCATACGTCGATAAAATTCAAGATTTTTTTTGAAACTTATTGTCGTCGTATTCATGCTCCACCCTAGAAATTGTAAGGAAGAGTGTAAAGAATCTTAACGTGCCATGATTATGTCCTAGATATCTAGAACCAGAAGTGTAAAACACTGAAATTCACAAACTTTTTGTACTATTCACTCTACTAACCAGACACCTTCATATAAAAAGATTAAATACTCTGAAATTATTAAATTGTGACTGAATTGTAGGATCCGAAACATGGAAATTGGTGGCTAAAATTCGGAAACGGGGTTCTAGTCGGCTATTGGCCAACATTTCTATTTACACATCTTCGTGATCAAGCAAATATGATACAATTTGGGGGTGAAATTGTAAATAGTAGAAGTTCAGGGTCACACACATCGACTCAAATGGGAAGCGGACACTTTGCAGGAGAAGGATTTGGGAAAGCATCTCATTTCTGAAATGTACAAGTGGTTGACTGGGATAATAGCCTAATCCCTTTATCCAATCTTCGAGTTTTGGCCGATGATGCAAATTGTTACGATATAAGAGGTGGAATCAATAGAGTCTGGGGTAATTATTTCTATTATGGAGGCCCAGGGAGAAATTCAAGGTGTCTTTGAAAATAAATACTTTTTCTATCATATGGTGTTTCTTTCTTACTTTTCCTCATTTTTGGGTCGAGAGATGGGGGTTATTCTTTTGTTTTTTTTCCTTGGATCTAAACAAATTGATCCATTGATTTTATACTAGCTTTAGGGGCAATCTAATTTTCGTGAATGAAGTACTAATAAATAATAATAGTATGTTCTTTCTTATTTTTTGATCTTTCTAAATGTATTGATGTTTCAAATTTACGTGTGTTTCTAAAAATGAGTTGCATATCACATATATATTAGTTGATGAAGAAGGTGCATAAAATGGAGAGAAGAAGAGCTTACCAATATCTTTCTTGCTGATGTGGAAATAAAATTATGCTTGTGAATTAAGCACATGATTCTGCCATTCCCGTACTAAATTAGTAAGGAAAAAAGTTATACAAGTTAGATTTGCATAACAAATTAATAATTCAGATTTTCTTACTCGGTGACATTACACACGGTAACTCGTAATTACCTCAAGATCTACTTCATTGCTTCCTAATATTGCTTGATCAAAACACTTATGAATTGATTAACTACTCTCATAGCACACTAATATCTGGTCTCGTGCATATCATAGCATACATGATGCTACCTATTGTCACTCTCTATCCGTCATCTTTTGGAGAGAGATCTTGCAGCTAGAGAAGATTCACGGAAGTAAGAATCCAGCCAACATGGTTACTGACGTTAGAGGAATTGAAACTATGCATAGCTTCAATTGGCCTTGAAACTCGAAGATGAAGGCTTGGTGATGTCGTGCAAATACATTGAAGATGTTAAGAAATTATAGTTACATATGAGATTAGTCTCCAAATGAGATATTATTGGATTAGGGAATCGAATAAGATTAGAGTTAGAGTTCGTAAACTCAGAGGAATGTTAGTCAGACTAGAATTCTACCTATTAAATTTTTTTTTTCCTTCTTATAAATAGCCCCACTCATAATAATGGTATTGTGTATAATATCTTCATCAAAAATTCTTTATGAAAGGATTCCCGACTTGGCAGCACATCGAGATGTAATCTTGTGAAGAGAAACTAGTTAACCAATTCTCATGTGTTTTATTCTTGCATTCATTATTATTTTGTGCATTATTGGTACGTAATATTTTCAATATAAAAATACGTGCACTTTCTTTTCCATTTCTTTTTCGTTATGTGAAATCAAAGAAATTATAGCACTGCATTTGAATTTGATGCATAGAGGGGGTCCATCTTGAACATCAACTAGATTTCAAATGATCTGCATAAAATTAATGATATTTGTTTTGCGCCTCAAACTCAACTAGACTTTATAAATAAAAGTCATAGTATATGAATATAAGTTTTGAACTTAATTTCGTAATTTCTTATAATTTGATTTTCAAACTTTCGTTTGGTTCAATTGAATCCTCAAACTTTAACATGTTGAATTGGTTCATCAAAAGATCATTTGATTCAAACGAGTCCTTAAACGTTATTGTTGGAAAAATTCCTAAGTATCAGGAATCTATACATCTTAATTGTGTGTTTTGATTAGATCTCAAAATCTCTGATGAATGTCTTGCTAAAGTAACATATGCTGCTAACTTGTTTTCGAGTTGGAAGTTTTTGTTTCAAGTTTCAACGAACTATCACCGATGCGGACCCAAGGCGATAAAGTTGAGCGATACACATGTCGACCTTACTAATATGAGTATCAGTACTAGGACAACCGAAGAGAAGCTGACTGAAGGATCGCATGTTGAAGTTGGAACACTAAAGGAAGGCCAACTGAAGTCTGAAGACTAAAGGGAAGCGATACTGATAGACAACAGATATAAGAGTGAAGTCAAAAATTGAAGACTGACGTCGGAAGATTGAGGACTGAAGATCGGAGACTAAAGACTTAACATTGCTGCCAAGATGGAGTGGAAGAAATGACTAAGTGTAATTTCAGGCAAGCTGACTGACTGATTGGAAGTCAAAACTGAGTACCAGAAGTTAAAGTTACCTATCATAGTCAAAGCTGGTTGTAGAAGACCAAAGCTGACTATATCTACGTCAAGCGGTTGCATCATACTGACTCAGGAGTTCAAAACTGATAAAAGACGGAAGTATAAACTTCTGATAAAAGATGAAGAAATCTAGATTAACCCAAGCCTGAAGGCAAAGCTGATAAAACGTTGAGTCTCATCAACTGAAGAAACACGGAGTTTCTTTTGCCTTGAGCGTTTGACTCGACACGTATTGTAGCGTATTTGTAGAGAATCCTGACATGTCATGTCGCATTTTCAGAGTTGCAGAACTACAATGTACGATGATGCAGACATCTAACAACGACATACAAGAATTCAACGGGAAAGTTTTCTAAAGACAAAATAGAAGAATTTGAATAGCAGTCCCTCCAATGGATCTATTATTATCTCTCCCTATATATATGTGCATAATCCAATATATGAAGGTTACCGATATGCTGCGCAATCTTATACTCAAAGAAATCAATGCTCAAAGCCTAAGTTCATTCAAACAATGATTTCGAAGAAGGAAGTTCATCGTGCTATCAGTAAACGTTCAAAGCTCTCATATACATATTAGCTCAATGTTTCAGTATACACTTCCTTATACCTAGGATATTCATTGTAATAAATCATAAACGTAGATTTGTTGAGTTTGACGCTCGTGTCAACTCAGATCATTAGTTGGAAAAACCTCTCTACAAAACCCAAAAAATTAAGTAGAAGTTTGGACAAGTAAACAACAAAGTGTTAGTTGTTGAAAGCTTGATTTTCTAGCACCAGTAAGCTAGAAAGTGTATCGATTGCTCGCAGAGAGTAGTTAGGGTTTCCTAGCACTAGAAAGTGTAGGAAGGAACGCCAAGTTAGGCGGGATACTGTAATGTGACCTCGGTATCTGAGTTTATTCTTGTTCCCGTAAACAAGACCCAATCCCGAATTATTGGATTGACTAAGCAATTATTTCGTGAACGTAGGAATTAATCTCTCCGAACCACGTTAAAATCAACTTGTTATTTACTTTTTGTACTACACTTAAAATCATATATTATTAAACTGTCATCATCAGCACACAACAACAAATCATTGATTTGAAACACTCTTATCAGTATCCGTTTGACACTGGAAGAGATACTGAAAACTGACTAATCATTATTTGACTAAGTCTTATGAATCAGTTTTCTAAGGCAAACCAGTAACCACCACATTCCGTAAGCACATCAGTTATCAATTCAACTGAACAGTTGTTTCAGTAGTCAGTAGGTTTGCTAACTGACATCACTCAACTCAAGACTCCTCTTATCTGAACTGATCAGCAGTACTGCCATTAGTACTGGACTGTGGTAATCCGACAGCTACTGCTCGTAGCCAACTAGTCTTAATAAAAGCAAAAGTTTTAATTAGTTTTATTGGTGTATTACTCTCCCTCCCCCACCTTCATAGACCGGATTGTATCCAGCGGGATCCATCAATTATGTTATAGTTCAATTGAATCCCCAAACTTCTAATATGTCGAATTGGTTTATCATACATTCATTCGACTCATTTACATTTTTAATGATATACCAAAAAAGTTTACGAACGATGAGGAGTTAAAATAGTAGTAGATAAAGACGTATGAGACTATGAGTGATGAACTTCACCTACATTGGACTTGTGCTTTTACATTTCATGTCATTTTTTGTATTTGAAGTTATTTTTTATTAAAAATATTTAACTGATATTGGTACCTGTCTTCCTCTTCCTTCTTAATTGAATCTCACCCACCTTCACTGTCGACAGAACATATTCATATCCACTATATACTAATGGCTACCACTACTCCTCAAATTGCATCTCTAGATTATGTTCCACTGTGAAAGATATCTACGCAAAAATACATTTTCACATGTCAATTTTTATATTTAGAGTGCGTTTACTTTTCATGATAAGATGGATTGATAAAATTAATCCAAGCTAATCCACCATTTACTTTGGTGGATTAATGATGGATAGATTAATTTTGAACTTGTTTGATTATCATATCCTTCAAATAATTAATCCTATATTTTATCAAGCTATCTTATTATGAAAAGTAAATGTCCTCTTAAGATATATTTTTGACTTCAATATATTAATATTTTAAAGAATGTATACCATTTTTCAAATCTAAAATGGCTCGATATTTCCAGTTCCACAAAGTTGAGTTGGTGCATGGCATGAATTCCACACGGATTTTGCAACATATTCAAAATAATTTTATGATTTTTTTTCCACATTATACCCAAACGATCCGCGTGGAATTAAGTCGTTCCAGATTTGAAATATATTCTTTGGAATCAAAAATGTATTCTAAATCTAAAAAAATGTTCGAAATTTTGGATATAAAAGTGCAAATTTTCCTAAGCTTAACTATATATTTATCAATTTTTATTGTTTAATAATTATATGGTGAAGTTGTGCATCCATAATAATTAATATGTCAATAGAGAGTAGACTCCCAAGATAGAGTATTCATTAACAAGTTGGATTGCCAAAAGATAGGCTTATCAATGGAGCAGACGATCTGCCATGAATGGGAAACATGTCAAATGCGTTAAGTGAAGCTATTCAAAATGCACTTATGATAGGTATTGTGGGTAATTTAGATACAAAGTGGACCTATCAAAATGGATATTTAATATATTTTTTCTGAATTTTACTGTTTATTGCAAATTGTTTTATATTATTTTTCTTTTGAGAAAAATAGATTTTCGTCATGTATTGATGATAGTGGGCCTATTGATGGTTTACATCATTGGTGATGATATGTTGATGTCCCTTGACATAATTATATATCATCATGGCGATGAACCTTAATTTGTTCTGAAACCATCTCATATCACAATCTTACCCTTCATTTAAACATATATTATCCAGGGCCATCCTAAGGGCGGGTGAGCATGGGCAATCGTCCAGGGTCCATCATTTTAGGTGGCTTAAAATTTTATATATCATCTTATATTAATATAAATATTCTTCAAAAAATAAATATCCAATGTTCCAAAATGTTGTTATAAACTTTTGGGGTCCAAATTTTGTAAAAAAAATAATTCTTTTATAAATGATATATTGTACATCTTTGTAGATATATTCAATTGTATCTCCATAGTGAAAAAATGACTCATTTTTATTGTTTCGTCCAGGGCCCATTATTTATCAGGATCGACCTTGATATTATCTTAGCAATGTTGTAGATTTTGATATGGACAAATCATGCCTCCATAACCAAATCATACATGTTTTATGCTTTCAGCATTGATATTAGCCAAAATTTACCTTCGGATAATTTTCCGGTTTAATTTTATTTTCTCAAAAATGTTCCAGTCAAAAACAAATTCATTTTGAGTTTAAGTGGCATAAAAATTTTCATTTTTACATATGTATTTTCACGTCAAGTTATGTCATATTTTTGAAGATTTTATTTATCTTTCTGGTATTGAATTTACATAATTTTCTGTACTTTAATTAGATATTAACCAGTCGAAGTCATAATTCAGGAAGCGAGTAAAAAATACGAGGTAATTGAAGATATGTTCTTGAACGTATATTATATTTTAGGGAGTGATAGGATACGGCCCAACTACTAGGCCCAAGCATCGGGCCCAATATAAATGGGCCCCGACATTAAGCTCGACCCATGTGAGTTCGGCCCAAGAAGACTCCTCGACCAACTACAACTCTAATCGCACTTGGAGACGTAGAAGATTCGGATGCATATCTAAAAGAATCCTTATGAGAGAAGACTTTGTATTAGAGTCAAACTCTATTTGTATTAGAGTCAAACTCAATTTGAATCAGAGTGGAACTCAACTTGATGGCTTATAAATAGAGGTTAGGTTGAAGGTAGAAGGGGGAAGCAACTATTTGAATACTCGAGCTTTTAGATACACTCATTGTAATCGCATATAGTGAAAGTATTGAGGAATCACTCCTCCGTGGACGTAGATCTTTTCTTGATCGAACCACGTAAAAGCCTCTCGTGTTCTTTCTTGTTTTCATAAATCTACACACACAGATTTATCATTGGCGCCGTCTGTGGGAAACTTGAACAAAAAGCTTCGTTTTCTACGCAAAATCAATGGCAAGGACTCGTGCAAATCCTAGCGCCGCCGGTGGTGCAGGCAACGGACGGACTGAGGACCCCAACCAGGTTGTTGCACAGCGCCGGGGAAAAGAAATCGTCGTTGCCGATAACAACACGACGCATGAGGATTACATAGAGAACCTACCCATACACTCTCAGGACCGTCGCCCTACCGAAGAGGAAGAAGCCGACCTCAACGCCGGTGAAACAAAATCTCCAGGTCGACGGTGAATACCCGGAATGAACTCGGTGCCTTCCACCCAGTCGACGAGATCGGTGTGGTCACGACCTACTCCCGAGGCTCTTTGAGCAGGCGCAGAGGTGCTCTGACCTGAGGTGAATACCCTTTGGGCCGAGGTCGAACTCCTGCCTCTTGACCTCGTCATCCTGCCAGGGCTTCGACCTCGCCCCCGACCTTGCATCCTTCCTCGCCGAGCTCCCGACATTGGGGACCGACCACGATATGACGTTCCTGTCACATTTGAACCCATCATAGCTTCCGCAGGCCTCACTGAGGAGGTGGATTGCTTCGTCCCATCTTATATCTATGTGAAAATCCGTTCTCACCTCGGATGAGCACAACTTACCTTCAAAAGGGGACGCCCTTGCGAAGATAACAAACCTACAAAGTAGGGTACTCAAACTAAGCGCAGCGAAGGGACCACCCTCTCGATATTTCTCGACAAACAAGGCAAGCACAGTTACTCATTAATTTGAACATCTACGTGCAAGGCGTACAGATTACTCATTAATTTGAACATCTACATACAAACGACGTCCAAATCGGATCTCGTGCAATTTATACCTCTTCATTGGGAAGATATACACTTCGGTACACACGCCTAAATAAATTTACGACTACACGTCTAAATACATTTACGACTAAACATCAAGTTATATCTGTAAGATATACACTTGCACACGCCTCTAAATACATTTACGACTACGCCTAAATACATTTACGACTAAAACCAAGTTATATCTGAGAAGATATACACTTTGATACAAAGTCTAAATACATTTACTATACGGCCTAAATACATTTACGACTAAAAATCAAGTTATATACGTAAGATATACACTTGATACAAAGTCTAAATACATTTACGACTTCACGGTCTAAATACGTTCGACTAAAACCAAGTTATATCTGTAAGATATACACTTGATTTACGCCTAAATACATTTACGACTTCACGGTCTAAATACATTTACGACTAAAAACCAAGTTATATCTGTAAGATATACACTTGATTACACGCCTAAATACATTTACGACTAAAAACCAAGTTATATCTGTAAGATATACACTTGATTACACGCCTAAATACATTTATGACTAAAACCAAGTTATATGGGTTTCCGAGCAACACCGCCAAGACTCGCTAAAAGCTACACTAGGTCGACACTCGCCTTAGCCGCCTCGACCTTATACCTCGGCCGCCACCTCCGCCGGCCTTCCGCAGCCGACCTCGACCTCCGCCGCCCGACCTGAGCCTCGCCGCCTCCACCTCGGCCTTTCGCGGTCGACACCTCGGCCTCGCCGTCTCGCCTCGGCCTCCGCCTCGGCCTTCGCGCCGACCTCGGCCTCGCCGCCTCCTCCTCGGCCTTCCGCGGTCGACACCTCGGCCTTGCCGCCTCGACCTCGCCTTTGCCGCCTCGCCTCGGCCTTCGCGCCGCCCTCGGCCTCGCCGCCTCGGCCTTCCGCAGCCACCCTCGGCCTCGCCGCCTTAGCCCTCCGCCGGTCGACCACGACCTTCGCCACCTCGGCCGCCCTCGAGCCCCTCCTTCTTCGCCGCGCGTCCCGAGCCCGCCTCGACCTCGGCGAACGCCTCAGCAGGGCGGCCGGCGACATACGACTTGGCGACGCCTCAGCAGGGCGAAGCCAAGCGACATACGACTTGGCGCCGCTCGGCGGCGAAACCAGCGACATTCAACCGCCAGACTACGGTTTCAAATGCGATGTCGAATCACTCCCCAACCCAAAATGACCTCACTTCTCGTCTTTTTTGGGGGAGGATATGATAGGATACGGCCCAACTACTGGGCCCAAGATCGCCCAATATAAATGGGCCCCGACATTAAGCTCGGCCCATGTGAGTTCGGCCAAGAAGACTCCTCGACCAACTACAACTCTAATCGCACTTGAGACGTAGAAGATTCGGATGCATATCTAAAAGAATCCTTATGAGAGAAGACTTTGTATTAGAGTCAAACTCTTTGTAGACAGAGTCAAACTCAATTTGAATCGAGTGGAACTCAACTGATGGCTTATAAATAGAGGTTAGGTTGAAGGTAGAAGGGGGAAGCAACTATTTGAATACTCGAGCTTTTAGATACACTCATTGTAATCGCATATAGTGAAAGTATTGAAGAATCACTCCTCCGTGGACGTAGATCTTTTCCTTGATCGAACCACGTAAAAGCCTCTCGTGTTCTTTACTGTTTTCATAAATCTCGCACACACAAGATCTATCAGGAAGCATGAAAAAGATAAAATTCACTCAATAAAGATTAAATGCTCAAGGAGATATAATCGTGATTGGATGACTCACTAAAACAAAGCTTAATATTTAATAATAAAAAGTAAATAATCTTTTTTCTTCATTTTACGTGGCTCTCAACGTCCGAGAAACACTGTCGTTGGTTTAAAAATGGGCTGGGCTACCTGACCCAATTGCTTATTGCAATACCTTCGGCCTACTTAAACCAGCTTACTAGTTACTACCGTATATAGTTCACATCTACCACCATTAAAAAAAAATCAATACGTCGGAAATTATGACCAGTGTATCAAACTTAGCGATCACATAAAAAATAAAATTTTATTTATTCTTTTCTTCTTTAACTCTAAATATAGGAATAAAATTAATAGAATATATTTTTTAAAAATTTATGTAATTTATAAATTTGATGACTTTAATAATAATTTATAAAGTATAAGAAAAAAAAAATATCTTTTTACTGAAATATACTAAACGTCAACAATATTTAAAGTAAGTGCTCACAAATGATGTGTGGTCAGGGGTGAGGAAATATATCAAAAATTCTATACATCGAACTTGCCGTATTGAAAAAATACCAAAATTATCTTTCGACATATCAAAATTTTCGGTACGATAACAATATCTATTTTTTAAATATTGTGGTATACCGAATTTTTTTGAAATTTGGTATACCGTGATATGTGATATTTATCGAACATTCGGCATATACCGAACACTCGATGTGTCAATATATACACCCACATATTTATTAATTATTATATTATAATAATAATTAAATATATTCTAAATTAAAAAATCTAAAATACTAAGAGTAAGACCAATTGCGGATATTCACAGTTCACATTAGGGTTTCAAAGATACTAAGAATAGAGTCCAGAAGTTCACTCTTTCACCGTCTCCGCTCCTCCATCGCTTGGCGCTGCCACCATCGCCTATGTCACGCCTACCGCATGCCGCCTTCTCACTCTTATATTCTCCTATCATTCCCCCTCTCATTCACAGTGCCGATAGGATAGTAGTGTCGTCCCTGACTCCCGTAGCCGCCGCCAATTGTGCCTAAGTGGAGACTCTATGTTGACAAACTCGAACTTGTATTATTTTGGTTGATATATTCTTTATTTAAAACTAAATTAATATTGATTGAAATTCATCTTGGTTTTTTATTTTGAGATGTGTTTAGTTGGAAGCTTGATCTAAATTGTTATGTGTTTTGCTCCTTAATTATGAGTCAAGAAAAAAATTCCTTGAACTTTTCTTAGTTGTTGTCTGTTCGGATGTTCTGATTGCCACTTAGAAATGCAATGTTTTGATTTAAAGGTTGTAAAATAGTTGGTGCCTTGTTGCTGGTTCGGTTTTGCAAAATTCTCTTCCCAATTTGCCCTTATTTTGTATGTTTGCGCTGATTGTCTAGAAAGACACTTCTAGTGTATCAATTGTGAAATTTACAAAGACACTTCTGGTGCATCATATAAATGTGGTGTTGTGGATGGAGATCATTTTGGTATATCGATGTTTGTGTGATTGTCTAGAAAGACACTTCCAGTGCATCAATTGCGAAATTTAGAAAGACACTTTTGGTTTATCAAATAAATGTAGTGTTGTGGATGGAGATCATTTAGGTATATCGTGAAAGTACGAAATACCAAAAAGACAATACAAAATTTGTATGTGATATTCTCCATTTTGCATTTTCGGTATCCCGAGGTTCGATATGTCGAACGTTCGGCATTACTATGGTATGATATTTTCAAGACCAATAAATTCGAATAATATATGATAAGAAGTAAAAATTTTGGTATATCGTACCGACCCGTTCCTATGTGTAGTGGTGATGTATTTGCCGAGAATCGATCATTCTAGAGCGCTATGATTCTGTGAATGACCAGAGGAAGTTCTGCGACAATAAAAAGGCAACATATTTAGCTAATTGCTGATAACAATTTATTTATATATATGAGTGAGACAACTATAAACTAAAAGAGAATTTAGTTTTAGATAAAGTCATGAGGTTGTGCTCACGTCTCGCTCTCTCAAATGTCCATCTTTCTCAACCAAAGTAGTATACTTTTGCGATGTTACAACGTTGCTATTTGTGATTGAAGTGTAAGTGCAAATATCAATAATAAACGTTGCTATTTGTGATTGAAGTGTAAGTGCAAATATCATTTATTATTTTAGGGTATGATTTTTTTATATATATTTGTTTTCAAGTAAACATATGTTCCAGTGATTGGATTCGGCGGACCTGTCTAGTCGACATGCCGAAAATCCTACACGGATTATGTAAATGATTTAAAAAAATTCATGTAAGCGAACACACTGACACTGTCCTCAATATATTTACCGCCAACTCATAATCCTAATTAAAAAACTTCCCTCGCAAACCCCAAATTAATATCTTCTTCATCTTATATATCTAAACTTCTTAAATGCAATCCAAATATACTCAAACACATCGGTGACAATGGCGGAGGAATTATATCTCTCAATGAATTACATAAATATGAAGAAAATGGTGGAATTTGGCTCCTTGGTCTGTGATCAACTTAAATTTCACCTCTAGGTTCTCGCAATAGTATGAGCCTATGTAATGTGGTAAAGTCAACACAAATCGTATCTCTCGAGGAAGACTTACAGGTCTTGTATTTCGTGTAAAACTAAATAGAAAAAGAAATTCTAAGTCCTAACATGAGGGGAGATTTTGTCACAAAGACTTTGAAAAGCATAAAATAAGACAAATAAAGATGACAAACGAACGCGTAGGCAAACAAAAATAATTCGATTGGATTTAAGGATTAGGACTTCGGGGTTCTCTTTTCGTGTATCAATTAATCACATATCATCACGCATAATAAGAATTAAATGATTTTATTATTCAAAACTCAACCTAAGCTCTCGCTCCCGGATATGTATTCAATTAATCAATCCCAACAATAAATCACTCGTTTCTTGTAAGATTCACTCCGATTAAATCACAAATCCAATATTGAAATAGTCTCTCGACCTCAATCAACATCCAATAACAATTAAACAAGTGATCAATTCATTTAATCGCAAGTAAAACAAATTCAATCGGATAAATATGCTCAAGACGATATGCAATTTTTCGATACACGATTTGATTCTCCTTAACCCTAGATGCAGAATTAGTTCATCAACATAATCCCACGATTCATACACATCAATAAGAGAGAATCATTCATCCCAAAAACTAAAGAGAAAGAGAAGAATTCTTACTAATTTCAATGTCGAATCTGTAATCTAATGTTGTTACTGTTGGATTTGTATACTGGAAGCAGTTTTAGCTGAGCTTGTATACAATGATTTCTGTTACCACTATTACAATCTCATATCTGAATTGTTTACTTGATTGCATATGTATGTCCATTTATCTCGTATATAAGTTAGATCATACAGTGTGTAGAAGATCACAGAAGTCTGTATGATTGGTCAAGCTTAATGAGATATAAAAAGGATCACAGCTGAGACAACTTTAGGACCAGTTGTCAGTATAAGCTACGGTATAGATAAGAAGTGACTTAACTTGGTTGCTTGTCTATACTGGTACATCTCTGACGTATTGATGGATCACAGTGAGATGAGTTCTTCTATCTGACCGTCGTGAAGAACCTAGATCTCGGTGACATTATGTTGATTTAAACCTCGATAAGGTATTAGGTGAGTATGAGTTACTGACCATCACTTTGACTTATCATGGGTGAGGGTTACATGAGATAACCCAATATTCCCCGCATCTTGGGTGGTAGCAGTGCTTGTATGTCATGCTAGTTACCTGTATCGAGTCACCGTATCCGTTTAGGATGATGACGTCCCCTTAAGGAGCTCAAAAGGTTTATTGTACTAAACTCTGCAGGTTGAGTTATCTCAAGTATAATAATAAGGTTGAGTGGTACTACTTAAGGAATTAAAGAGATTAATTATTTTAAGCTGTCAGAACGCTATAAATAAATAATTAATGGACGTGTGATATCTTAAATACGGGGTTCGTGAAGTCTAAGTGCAAGCCCGACTCAACTTCGGAAATAAAGTGGTAAGTCAGCATTTATTCTCTAGTGGCATGAATAAATGTTTATGAATTAATTTATGTTATGGACTAAACATAAGATAGTTAATTTATTTGAGACTCATCTTTATTCCTTGCATTTGATCCTTGGGCTGACCCATCAAGGCCTGGACTGTGAAATTCGTCCCCCTCATATGAGAGTCCCACTGGGACTCTGTTCTGATCCTCTCTATCTGATAAGATATTATTATATTTATTGGATATGCAGAGATCTTATCCTAATAGGATTCTTGGATTGCATTATAAATATAAGGTGAGAGAAAATCAGGTTAATTCTATCATCATTGAGATTTTCGAAAATCTTGAGAAGCATTATTGTGATTCTCGAAAATTCTAAGTGTGAGGAAGAATGCGAATTTCTGCAGTACTCTCCATAGATTGCTCTCACTCAGGCATTAGAGTTTTAGCAAACGGGATATAATCCAGAAGATCAAAGCACGAGTCTTGATCCAATTCCTTGTCCGACAAATTAGCAGGTGAACACGAGAAAACACTTATGTGTTGCAATTAATTATATAGATGTATGCTAGGTAAATAATCAATGTATGGTGAATGAAACATCCAAGATAGATCCTCGGGAGAGGGTTAAAATAAGATTTTCCTACAATTGGTATCAGAGCCAGGTTCAGTATCTTGGCTTTGTTGGATTAATTCACGTTTCATTATTACGTGCGCAATTAATTAATTGTGGATCTGTCGATCATCGTGGCTCATTTTTTTTTTTGTCGGATTTCGTTTTTCACCACGAGAAAATCCGAGGTTAGATTATGATTTTTCTTGTAAATCTAATCTGTAAAAGATGAATGAAGATGAAGAACACGAAGAAGGAGACGATGGAGTCCCGTAACACGGAGTGACGGGAGGCTGGCTAGAAGCCGGACGTGCGCGCGAGGTGCCCATCGACAACAACGCGCGACATCAGCGAACGGGTGCCCGTCTCGCGAAGCGTGTGGGTAGGCCAAGCGTGCGAGTCACACGTAGATGTTTCCCGACAGCTCTCGATAGGGACGGACGGCACGATGCGTAGGGCCTCTCGGTCTGGCTGTGCAACGCTGCTCGGCACGCCTCGGCAGCTCGAGGTGAGAGGCTGGGCGACGATGGTGCGAATGAGGCGAGGCAGGGCGATGGAGTGTGGCTGGGTGTGCGCATGGGCTGTTGCCTAGAGCGCGTGGCCCAGTCCACATTGGGCCGACCCGGCCCGTTTTTGACCCAGACCAAAATTTTGGCCCTAACCCGATTTTTCGACACGGTTCTAGATTTCTGACCCGACCCGGCCCATTCCACTCTTCGACACATTTTCAGATTTTTTGGTCCAAATCCAGTTTTGACGAGTACGGTCCGTGCCCTTGCACGCGATGCTCGTTTCGAGATTATTTTTAAAGATCTGTACTTTGCAAATTTATGTAATAAATTAGACAGAGAAGTACAGGATCCACGAGTGGGCCACGATAAACGAATTTATTTAATTTTATCGTTCAAAACATGTCGTGGATGTTTAAATTATGCAGAAGCATGCTATGTATGTTTAATTACATAGATAAACATGAAATATGTTTTGTGATTGGATGAGTATAGCAAGCATGCTAGGTTTATCGCGTTTTGAACCATGTTTTAGAATTCTGGGAGTATGTTTTTCATGTTGAGTTCTATAGAAAGCATGCTAGGATTACGTGATCTGCATGGACAAAACTTTTTGAAACAAAAGACTAAGTAAGAAACCCGACATATTAATTTTAAAATTAAAGATGTCAAGACCTCCACTTTTTGATCTCTAAACAAAGTGGTACGCACTGTGAGTAAACGTCCACACGCGTGGCTTGCTTGCATGAGATTTCTAAATAAAACATTTTAATCTATTGAGAAGTGGGAGTTTCATGTGTAAACGTTCACACGCGTGGCTTGCATATGCGATTTTCATAAGTTCTCTAGAGATAGATTTAAAATGGGATGACAAAAGATTTTGAATTGGAAGCAGTATGGTCCTAGTGAGTATGCAAATTCTAAGAATTCATTATCTGCTATCAAAATTGTGGTCATTGCTTAGGCATCACCTCAAGTACAACTTCCCGTGAAGTCCCTTCTTGCGATAGTGATGTGGTCTAGTAAGGTCTAATCATTAATTTCATTTGTCATAAGGATAAGTTGACATGGATTGAAATTAAACGACTAAAAGGTATATTTTAGTCTGGTCGAGGAGTTTATGTGTAAACGTCCACACGCGTGGCTTGCATATGGAATTCCTTGGGCGATTGGGGCTTTCAATTAATACACTTAGTCAGCTGCTAAATGATCTCGTGGCCACGAAAGGTGTCATGGAAAAATGAGCACATGCCCTTGCTAGCACATCTAAGTGTCCAAATTTTCCATTGAAAGGTGGAAGAAGAAAAAGGGGTGCCAAAGGTGGTAGAAGCAAGGAAACCATTGGGAGCAGTGGGAGCAAGAACATGGTTGCCATCGGAGGCTTGAAAAAGCCAAAGGAGAGGGGCAGGTGCTTCAAGTGCGGTAAGACTGAGCATTGGAAGGCAAAATACCCAATGCTCAAGGCTCAAGGTACGCCATTTTCTTTAGTAACGGAAACATGTTTACCAACTTGTTCTACTCATTCATCGGTAGTAGATACGGTCATCGGTAGTAGATACGGATGCGACTGATCATGTTTGTTACACCTTGCAGGGGTTCCTGAGGACAAGGGAGCTGTTTGATGGCGAGATAACGATCTCCATGGGCAACGCGGCGAAAGTCGAGGCCGTTGCAGTCGGAGATGTTTCTTTATGTTTTGATATGACAGTTTCAGTATTAAAAGACGTTTTATATGTACCGGAGTTTCTACGAAACCTTATTTCGATTTCCAAACTATTTATACATGGATATTCTGTTATTTTTGATAGTGATGTTTCTATCATAAGAAATGACGAAGTTATCTGTGGTGGCACTTTATATAATTCGCTTTATACTATTTTTGCTAAACATAATACTTTTAATTATGTTGCATCAACATCAAACCTTAAAAAGAGGAAATTTTCTTCGCTAAATGACACCACATTTCTTTGGCATGTTAGATTAGGTCACATCAATCTAAATAGGAACTAAATACTGGCTAAGAATGGAGCGTTGGGTGAAATTACAGTCACTACGTTCCCAATATGTGAATCCTATATAGAAGGAAAGATATCGACCAGACCCTTCAAAGCGAAGGGATATAGAGCGAAGGAAGTGTTGGAGCTAGTCCATTTTGACCTGTGTGGACCAATGTCCACACAAGCTCGTGGAGGGTACGAGTATTTTGTCACTTTCATTGACGATTACTCAAGGTACGGATACGTATACCTGCTTCACCGCAAGTCTGAATGCTTTGAGAAATTCAAAGAATTTAAGGCAGAAGTGGAGACGAAGCTAGGTAAGAGTATCAAGTCACTGCGGTCTGATCACGGTGGCGAATACCTCGGTAACGAGTTCATGGACTATTTGGTGCAGTGTGGGATTACCTCCCAACTCACTACACCGGGCACACCACAGCAAAATGGTATGTCAGAGCGAAGAAATATGACTCTCTTAGAAATGGTTAGATCAATGATGAATTATGCAACATTGTCTATTTCGTTCTAGCGGTATGTGATCGCTAATATTCCTACAAAATAAATGATAGTAAAACATCAAGTATATTATATCGTATCCACAGAGACTGCGACTCGAGAACACAGCAAGTAATCAACACAGAATCTTTATTATTAGTCAGGCAACAAAATATCAAGAGAGAATATTATGAAACTAGATTCGAAAATAAAGAGGGAATAAAACCAGAAATAAAAGACTGATCCTAGGGATGTACTTAACCTAACCAAATTCACACAATTAACCTATTAATCTGTTTACCAATTTAATCCGCATTCAGATGAAGAATCACTAATATAACTATAGTTTCCGCCATGACAGCCTATAGTAGTAGGTTAGCCTAAACTCTATCTCCGTCGGGTCTCAAGAGAAGTAAGCTAATTACCAAAAGCACATAAATATTTAACCTCCTATAGTTTACCTATCTCCGTCGGGTCTCAAGGCAAAAACTGTATTATAAATTCTAGATATCGATTATGCAATTAATTCCGCCAGGACATCAATCACATAACTAACATGCATTAATATTGATCGAGACACCAACATATGAGAATTAAAGCCAAGAATTATAAATCATGAATGGGACTCAATCCGAAGAATCCACGAAGAACAATCAGCGACTTAATTATATAATATCTAGTTGACATACAAACCATCTTTTGATCACGAGTTTTAAGAACTTTAGCTACGTATAATTGAAATAACAAATGAATAAATAAATAAAGCATAAATTAAGATAGATAGATAAAACCGTAAAGTTGGTCCACGAATAACAATTGTAGCGACTTGAATCGAAAAGAAATTAAATTCACGATTTGGTGGGCGGAGGATACTAAACTATGAAATTGGAATGAAAATACTTAAAGAAAAGCTAAACTAAAATTAAACGGAAAAGAACTTGCAAAAGAAAATAAAGAAGAATTTGTGTTCTGCTCTGGAATGGTGTGTTTAACTACTGATCTATCTCCCTATTTATAATGAATTGCTAGCTCCATTTCTCCTTCATAGTGCAAGCCTTCTCCATCTCGGACTCTGATTCAGAAATACACTCGGACTAGGAGTCTCACCTCGCGAGGCGCTATCGCGGGCAACGGTCGCGATGCCCAGGCGTGAATGAATCTCCGTGCGGTCATTTGTTTGGGCTCGCGAGTAGTGGTCGCGATGGCAAGTCGCGAATGTTCATCGCGAGCGTTCATCGCGAGCTATAGCGGTCGCGAAGAAATCATCCGTCGCAAGCATCTGCTTTTCCTCGCGAGCAATGCCTCGCGACCCATGGTGGCGATAGCGGGACGCGAAGCGCATCTGCTTCTTCTTCGCGTGTCCGCCTCACGCGTTTTCCTTGCGAGCTTCTTCTTCCCTCACGAGCAATGTATTTTTCTCGCGCAAACTTCCAAATGTGTTGGCTAATTCCTCTTTTATCACGATCCACCTTTTTTTACATCAAAACCTGTGCTAAAATGACATGAAACACACATGGCATAATATCTTCCAAGGTAAACATAAATATATCGAAAGACAACTCAAAAGATCACTTATCACTTAGAAACGAAACGAATATAGCCTTATAAATCATGTAAAAATGAGGCTTATCAACTCGCCCAAACTTACCCTTTTGTTTGTCCTCAAACCAATTAGAACAAGAGAGAGACGACCAACGATAGGCAAAGAGTCGAATGACAAAAGCAATAAGCCTCAGAGCAATGAGCAAAAAAAAACGATTCACTCAAATGAATCAAATCACAACATCTTTCGTTAAACTCCACACATCATAATAATTATAAGCACAAGTCTTCTTAAACTTTAATCCTCACAACATGGATGTATATATAACAAATCTCAAACACTCAAGTGTATCAAGGAGGATGTGTATACTCTCAAAGTTTAAAAACACATAGAATCTACCATAAGCTTGCAAATCATCTAATTCTCCATTGCTCAAATATGTGCTCAAGAACTAAGATCAAAAAGGTCTTATAAAAGGTTATAATGTAGGCTCTTTGGTAAGGTAGGATATATTTAGGCTAAATGACTCATAATCGCATAATGAAGAACACCATAAGTATCACAAGACATAATTCCCAAACTTTCACAATTCATTTCAAATCTCTACACCAAAAAGTCATTTTTTCTAAGAATTCCACAATTTTCATATAAGTGATATAATCATCTCAATGCACTAGTTACTTACCCATTTATGTTCTTTTCACACACTTGTGTCAATTTTTACCTCTTTTTTTTTTTTTTTTATGAACTTATATGGGTAAGCAACTATTTTTAATAATCACTTTCTCATTATCTATTTTCTTTCTTTCCTTTCTTTTTTCTCAACCCTCAATTCAAGCAGCCAAAAATCATACTAACAACATAACCCAACTCATGGCTATATGAAAGAATTAGGTAGGCTCAAACAGGCTCATCAAAGGATAATAACATAACAGGTTAGTGTTTGGATAGTGTATAGACTAAGAAAAGAATGTCTAATATCATCTCATAATTCTTAAGCACATCAATGCAACCTCGAAAAAGAACCAGAGCAAGTTCTAGAGAAACACATGCAATTTCAAACTATTCACACAGAAAGAAACAAGACTGAAAAGATATGACAGTCAAAAGCTCAAGTCTCACAGGTTTCAAAAGTGTGATCAAGTTTTCAAAGGCTTAATACTTACAATAATCATAACATGCTTTGTCTCACAAAATCAGTTGCAATCAAATTTTCTTATAAAAATAATTCTCATCATCGGCTGCTCGTTATTCAACTCAACCCAAAACAGACACAAAACCCAAACAACAAAACAAAAACAAACAGAACAAAAACGAAAAAAAAAAGAAAGGAAAACATTGGGTTACCTCCCAACAAGTGCTAAATTTAAATGTCTTTAGCTAGACCATTTCATACCCAATCAATCTGGCGTTTTGACAGCAGACTTCTTCCCAAATCTGTGCTTGCCTCCATACTTTGCATTTACTTTAGCCCACCACTGAGTGTGGAAGTGGCTCCCCCCAAACTTGAATGAATCACTCGGAGTTCCATGCCAGTTCCATCTCTTCTTTGTAGCACCCTTGTCAACTGGTCTCTTGACATCCAAGCTCGAGATTTGTCTAGCTGCAAGAGTAGTGATAGAATGACACTCTTCGTGTTCTGGACTATCGTGTTGCTTGATGGCATCATATATGGAGATTTTCAGCTCCTCATTATTTACTCGAAAGGTGAGATCACCTTCCTGCACATCAATTAAAGCACGACCAGTTGCTAGAAAAGGCCGACCCAAGATTAGTGATTGATTTTTAAATTCAGGAATGTCTAAAATAACAAAGTCAGCAAGAAAGATAAAATCCCGAACTCTTACCAACACATCCTCAACTATTCCCTTAGGGTATGCAATCGACACATCACCATCATTAATGAAATCGAGGTTTTCTTCATTTTACCCAGCTCAAGCGGTTGAACACGATATAAGGGCATCAAGTTTATACTGCCCCAAATCACACAATCGTTGGGAAGCGTGTGCTCTGCAATCTCGCACTCAAACAAGTGAAGCTCCCGGATCTTTTGTTTCATGGCAACTTTCTCGCAAGATAGCACCGCACTCTTCGAGAGGTTGATCTTGTCAAATTTCCCCAACTTCTTTTATTTTCCAACGATCTTTGAGAAATTTGACGAACCGGCATATTCATGAGTATCAAAAGAGGTATATTAATGTTCACTTTTGGAACATCTCTTTGAATCGGGCGAACTCCTCGTCATATTTTATCTTCCCAATGCTACCGAGGAATGGGCGAGACGCTTTGGGGCGTTGGCTAATCCATCGCGTTTCGACTGCGAATGTTCACCCTTTTCCTTCCCTCGCGACGTCTCTTCGCCATTCTCTCTCGCGACACTCTCTTCACTGGATTGCTTATCTCTTTGATTCTCCGGTGATTTTCATAGGAAACTCCACTCCTCAAATATATCACATTGCACTGATTCGGAGGAGTATGATTCTTCGGATTTTGCTCAGTGTTGCTTGGGAATTGACCTTGCCTGTGCACCCCAGCTCTCTCATTGGCCATATGCCCCACTTGGTTTTCTATCATCTTGACTTGTTTTCCAAGGGCTATCATCGTGTTGTTAATGGCATTGACCGTGCTCTCTAGAGCGTTCATCCTATTCCCAAGCTGTTGGATCTGAATATTTTGCTGAGCCACAATTTGTTGGTGACTCGTTGCTATCTGCTGATTGCTCGCAAACACTTGTTGCATCATCTCTTCGAGGCTCGGCATCTTGGGCTCCACAATCATTCTATTATTAACAGCAAAACCAGGTGGTGGTTGCTGAGCATTCTGTGCATTGGCATAGGAAAAATTGGGATGATAGGACGAATTCCCACTTTGATTCCCCTGACCATTACTCCTTTGGTTCATAAATTGGACCTCCTCGATATTCTGCACCATGGCCACAGTCATCTGCCCTTTTCTCTCGGCTTCATACTCCTTCTGCAGAGTTGTGAACTTCTCTAACAAGTCATCATACTTATCATCCAACTCTGCAGCAGCCACTCTTCTGATCGGCTGTCTCTCCATCGGCCATTGATAACTATTGGATGCCATCTCCTCAATTATTCTCAACGCTTCATCGATTCCTCGATTGAGAAGGCATCCTCCGGCTGACGCATCAACAATGCTACGGGTGTTAGCATTGAGTCCACTATAAAATTGTGTCAGTTGTTGCTCAGGTGAAAACCCATGCTGTGTACACTTGCGGAGCAGGTTTATGAATCGCTCCCAGGCTTCAAATAATGATTCATCTCCCAATTGTGAAAAATGGGAGATCTCGACAATGATCTTCTGAGCCTTGGCAGGTGGAAAGTATTTGGATAAAATTTCTCACAGAGCTGCTCCCATGTGGTAATCCTCGATCTATCCAAACTCTTGAACCACTCTTTCGCTTGACTCCTCAGTGAAAATATGAACATCCGCATCCGGATGGCATCAGCTGGCACTCCGTTCTGCTTGATAGTATCACAGATATCCAAGAACGCCTCTAAATGCGCATTGGGGTCATCAGTGACCCCTCCCCCAAACTGCTCCGCTTGGATCATGCTGATGAGGGCAGGTTTCAGCTCAAAGTTATTTGCATTGACGTTCGGCCCCCATCCTCCACCTAGGAATTGATCCGTCTTGTCTTTGTATATGTGGTTGAGCGGTATAGCCGTGCTCGCTCACTAAATGGGCCCATCTGATTATTCAACGCCAGTTGGCATTGCATTGCCTCTAGCATCGCCTCCATCTCGGCCATCCGATCTGGGACTTGGGGCTGTCTATCTGCCATTTCTTGTTATCTTCTTTCTCGGCTTTCTCTCTTATATGATCTGTCAATCTCTAGATCCAATGGAATGATTTCTTTCCTTTGGGATCTTGTAATCATGCAATGCGTAGAGAGATAAAAAATCAAGTCAAATCCAAGAAGCAACACATAAATATATATATATATTTTTTTTTTTTATAAGCCTGAATTAATAACTACAATCTAGAAAATTATCACTCCGAAATCTAAATTGTCCCCGGCAACGGCGCCAAAATTTGATCGCTAATATACCTACCAAATAAATGATAGTAAAACAGCAAGTATATTATATCGTATCCACAGGATGATGACTGAGAACACGACAAGTAATCAACACAGAATCTTTATTATTATTCAGGCAACAAAATATCAAGAGAGAATATTATGAAACTAGATTCGAAAATAAAGAGGGAATAAAACCAGAAATAAAAGACTGATCCTAGGGATGTACTTAACCTAACCAAATTCACACAATTAACATATTAATCTCTTTACCAATTTAATCCGCATTCAGATGAAGGATCACTAATATAACTATAGTTTCCGCCATGACAGCCTATAGTAGTAGGTTAGCCTAAACTCTATCTCCGTCGGGTCTCAAGAGAAGTAAGCTAATTACCAAAAGCACATAAAGATTTAACCTCCTACAGTTTACCTATCTTCGTCGGGTCTCAAGGCAAAAACTGTATTATAAATTCCAGATATCGATTATGCAATTAATTCCGCCAGGACATCAATCACATAACTAACATGCATTAATATTGATCAGACACCAACATATGAGAATTAAAGCCAAGAATTATAAATCATGAATGGGACGGCAAAATAGTATCAACAGATTAATTATATAAATCTAGTTAGACATACAAACCCTAGGATCAATACGAACTTTAGCTACGCATAATTGAAATAACAAAACAATAAATAAATAAATAAATAAAGCATAAATTAAGATAGATAGATAAAACCGTAAGAATCCACGAAGAACAATTGTAGCGACTTGAATCCGGAAGAAATTATGAATTCTAATACTAAACTATGAAATTGGAATGAAAATACTTAAAGAAAAAGCTAAACTAAAATTAAACGGGAAAAGAACTTGCAAAAGAAAATAAAGAAGAATTTGTGTTCTGCTCTGGAATGGTGTGTTTAACTACTGATCTATCTCCCTATTTATAATGAATTGCTAGCTCCCTTTGTCGTTCATAGTGCAAGCCTTCTCCATCTCGGACTCTGATTCAGAAATACACTCGGACCAGGAGTTTTCGCCTCGCGAGGCGCTTTCGCGGGCAACGGTCGCGATGCCGAGGCGCGAAAGAATCTCCGTGCGGTCATCTGTTTGGGCTCGCGAGTAGTGGTCGCGATGGCAAGTCGCGATTCCGGGTCGCGATGCTCTTCCGTGTCGCCTCGCGAACGTTCATCGCGAGCTTCGGTCGCGATAGCGGGTCGCGAAGAAATCATCCGTGCGCGCATCTGTTTTCCTCGCGAGCAATGCCTCGCGACCCATGGTCGCGATAGCGGGTCGCGAAGCTCATCTGCTTCTTCTTCGCGTGTCCGCCTCGCGCGTTTTCCTTGCGAGCTTCTTCTTCCCTCGCGAGCAATGTATTTTTCTCGCGCAAACTTCCAAATGTGTTGGCTAATTTCTCTTTTATCACAATCCACCTTTTTTTACATCAAAACCTGTGCTAAAATGACATGAAACACACATGGCATAATATCTTCCAAGGTAAATATAAATATATCGAAAGACAACTCAAAAGATCACTTATCACTTAGAAACGAAATGAATATAGCCTTATAAATCATGTAAAAATGAGGTTTATCAGTATGCCTTAGAAACAACGGCATATTTGCTCAATCTAGTACCTTCCAAGTCAGTCGACAAGACCCCTTTCGAGTTATGGTTTGGACGCAAGCCTAGTTTATGCCATATAAGGATATGGGGCAGTCCAGCATATGTGCTGAACAAGAAAGCTGACAAGTTGGAGGCTAGATCTGAAGCAATGCTGTTTATTGGTTATCCTAGAGGAACGAAAGGTGGTTATTTCTATAGTCCTAAGGATCAGAAGGTCGTTATTAGCACTAACGCCCGATTCTAAGAAGATGACTACATGAAAAACCACAAATCCAAAGTTAAAATCATACTTCAAGAATTAGAAGATGATCGTATTCCACCACCGATTAGGCCAAATGTACGATACCAGATACTTCAAGAAATTGAAGTAGGTCGAGTTCCAATGGAGATACCGACCGTACAAGTGGCACCTTCCCAGCATGTTGTACAAGATTGAAAACCACATGTTACTGCACCTATCGCTGCCATTGTACCAGTAGCACCTCGTCGTAGTGGGAGAGTTGTTCGTCAACCCGAGCGATTTATGTTCGTGGGTGAATCTTCGGATTTAGTCCCAGGAAACGAGCAAGCTATAATCGACCCATGGACATACAACGAGGCGATACAAGACACAGATGCAAGATCATAGCATCCGCTATGGACTTAGAAATTGAGTCCATAACAGCTATGGATGTATACAAGAAAACACCTCTACCAGATGGCAAGGAAGTCATAGGTAGTAAGTGGGTATACAAGAGGAAGAAAGATTCAGATGGACAGGTTTCGACTTTTAAAGCCAGGCTTGTGGAGAAAGGGTACACTCAGATTGAGGGCATCGGTTTCTATGAGACCTTTTTGCCTGTAGCAATGCTCAAGTCCATCAGAATTTTTCTGGCCATAGCAGCTCACCTAAACCTTGAGGTTTAGCAAATAGATGTTAAAACCGCTTTTCTAAATGGTTACCTTGAAGAAGGTAGTGACATCTATATGCAGCAACCCGAAGGTTATGTGGTGAAGGGTGAAGAGCATCTAGTATGGAAGCTTAAGAAGTCCATTTATGGACTCAAGCAAGCTTCACGATCATGGAACTTACGCTTTGACGAGGTGGTAAAGTCCTATGAATTTACGCAGTTTCCTAGCGAAAGTTATGTGTATCGTTTGGATGTCGATCATGACGTGGTATTTCTTGCACTTTACGTAGATGACACCCTTCTACTTGGTAACAATGTGAAGCTGTTATCAGACGTAAAGAGTTGGTTATCCGATCAGTTTCAAATGAAAGACTTAGAAGATGCAGCGTACATTCTTGGGATCAAGGTTTACTGAGATCGCAAGAGAAAAATATTGAGCTTATCTCAGACGTCTTACTTGATACTGTGATTACTCGTTTTAGCATGCAGACCGCTAAGAAGGGATTGCTACCCTTCAGACATGGTGTTCATTTATCTAAGGAACAGTCCCCTAAGACTGCAAATGAGATAGATGTGTTGGATTTGTATACTGAAAGCAGTTTTGGTTGAGCTTATATATAATGTTTCCTGTTACCATTATTACAATCTCCTATCTGAATTGATTACTTGATTGCATATATCTGTGTCCCCTTATCTCATATATAAGTTAGATCATACATTATGTAGAAGATCACAGAAGTCTGTATGATTGGTCAAGCTTAATGAGATATAAAAAGAATCACAGCTGAGACAACTTGAGGACGAGTTGTCGGTATAGGCTGTGGTATAGATAAGAAGTGACTTGACTTGGTTGCTTGTCTATGCTGGTACGTCTCTGACGTATTGATGGATCACTGTGAGATGAGACCTAGATCTCGGTGACTTACGATGATCTAAACCTCGATAAGGTATTAGGTGAGTATGAGTTGTTGACCATCACTTTGACTTGTTATGGGTGAGGGTTATATGTTCAAACCCAATATTCTCCGCATCTTGGGTGGTGGCAGTGCTTGTATGTCATGCTAGTTATCTGTATCGAGTCACCGTATCCGTTTAGGATGATGACGTCCCCTTAAGGAGCTCAAAAGGTTTATTGTACTAAACCCTGCAGGTTGAGTTAGCTCAAGTACAATAATGAGGTTGAGTGGTACTACTTAAGGAATTAAAGATATTAATTATTTTAAGCAGTCAGAATGCTCTAAATAATTAATGGACGTGCGATATCTTAAATCTGAGGATTCGTAATGTCTAAGTGCAAGCCCGACTCACCTTCTAATAATAAAGGGTAAGTCAAGATTTATTCTCTAGTGGCATGAATGAATGTTAATAAATTAATTTATGTTCGGGCAACATAAGATAATTAATTTATTTGAGGTCCATCTTTATTCCTTGCATTTGATCCTGTGCTTTGGCCCATCCAGGCCCGAAGCTAGGAGGAAAATCGGTGCCCCCTATCTCTCTATGGATATGATTTGATTCTCTTTATCCTATAAGGATATTATTATATTTATGGATATGCATGGATCCTTTCCTAATGGGATTATGGTAATGCATTATAAATATAAGGTAAGAGATAAGATCAATGCTAATCCTCAATTATTTACACCATAATTTCCGTGCATCTCCTTAGTATTATAGGAGAGGATTCTCGAAAATTGTAGAGGAATTTAGGGTGATTTTTTGTAGCATTCTCCATAGATCGTCCTCACTCGACGTTGAAGATTGGGCAACCGGGATACAGTCCAGAAGGTCAAAGCACGAGTCTCGATCCGTTCATCCCGATCCACCTCGACAGATTCAAAGGTAAACACGAGAAAACCCCTACGTGTTGCAATTAATTATATAGGTGCATGCTAGGAATATAATCAATATATGGTGAATTAAACATCCAAGATAGATCCTCGGGAGAGGTTAAAATAAGATTTCCTACAATTGGTATCGAGCACGGGATCGTATCTTAGCTCGCTGGATTAATTCACGCTTGATTATTACGCGCAATTAATTAATTGTTGGATCCGTCGCTCATCGTGGCTCGGTTTTATTTTTGTCGGATTTTGTTTTTCACCATGAGAAAATCCGTGGTTAGATTAAATTTTTTCCTTTAAATCTTATCCGTAAAAGAAGAACGAAGACAAAAGCACGAAGAACGGGCGATGGAAAGACATCGAAAATGGCCGCACGATGCGGTGTGTGCGGCGGCGGCACGCCATGCCATGCGTGCTCGGCGCCGCGACACCGCCGGCGCCATCGCGTTTCTCGGCAGCTCGGCGAGATGGACGACGCGGCGACACGGCTCGGCAATCGGGGTGCGGGCGCGCGCCGCGCACGAAGCCTCAAGACGCCTTGCGCGCAGAAGTCAGGCGCTCGGCGGTGCTCATCGTGGTTCACGGACGCCCGCGTCCACGAGGGATGAGCGCATTTGTCGCGCGAGATCCCCGGCGCTTTGCGAGCGGGCTCGCGGTCGCGAGGTCAACCGTGAGGTAGCGCGCGCGGCAGCGAAGCGACATGGCCGCGCACGCTGCGCTCGACGGTTCACGCCGTCTTGCGACCGCGAGATAGCCCGCGAGGAGCACGCGACGCGCACGCGACGAGAGGCGACGCGCGAAGGCGGGCACGCGCATGGCCGTGCCTCAGCACGCTGCCCGGCCCATCTTTGGGCCGACCCGCCCAAACCGGCCAGAACCCATTTTCCACCCGAACTCGATTTTTCGGCCGAATCCGTTTGACGAATCGGTCCGTGCCCGCACGCGAGCGAGGCCCGTTTTTAAAGTTTATGAAGATCTGTACTTTGCAATTCTATGTAATAGATTAGGCGGGAAAAGTGCGGGATCCACGAGTGGGCGCGATGAACGCTTTTATTTTATTTTATCGCTCATAGCATGTCGTGGATGTTTAAATTATGCGAGAAGCATGCTATGTATGTTTAAATTACGTGAACAAACATATTATATGTTTTCGTGATTGGATGCCCATAGTAAGCATGCTAGGTTTATCGCGTTTTCAAGCATATTTTAGAATTTCATGCGAGCATGTTTTACATGTCGAGTTCTATAGAAAAGCATGCTAGATTACGTGATCTGTATGGACAAACCTTTTGAAACAAAAGACTAAGCAAGTAACCCGACATATTAATTTTCAAATTAAAATGTCAAGACCACCACTTTTAATCTCTAAACAAAGTGAGACGCATCAGTGAGTAAACGCCCACACGCGTGGTTTGCTTGCCTTTGCTTATCATAAGTTTGTTAGATGAGATTTCTAAAAAAACTTTTAAATCTATTGAGAGTGGGAGTTTAATGTGTAAACGTCCACACGCGTGGCTTGCATGTGCGATTTTCATAAGTTCTCAAGAGATGGATTTAAAATGAGATAACAAAGGAATTTGAATTGGAAGCGGTATGGTCCTAGTGAGTATGCCAATTCTAAGAATTTATTTTCGGCTGTTAAAATTGTGGTCAATGTTTAGACATCACCTCGAGTACAACTTCCCGCGAAGTCCCTTCTTGCGATAGTGATGTGGTCTAGTAAGGTCCAATCATTAATTTCATTTGACATATGGATAAGGTGACATGGATTGAAATTAAACGACTAAAAGGTATATTTTAGTGCAGTCGGGGGTTCATGTAAACGCCCACACGCGTGGCTTGCATGTGGAATTCCTTGGGCGATTGGAGGTTTCAACTAATATTGTTTTATCAAAAGGTTACAATATTGTTGTTACGAATTATGTGCGATCGTATGCTTATGTGTTTACATTGTCTTTTCAGATATATCTCTTACACCGATTATCAATATGCTCGCACAAAATCCTTATCCGATCCGAATTTTATCGAGTGGAAGCGAAACATGGAATATGTTCTTATCATTGAAGAACACATGTTTATTCTCACTACTCCTAAACCCGATGCCCTTCTCGACGCATTGACTAATGAGCGGTGAGTCAGCGGACTTTGGCATAAGTCGAACAATATGGCAAAATGCTATATGATGACTACTATGTCCAAAAGCTTGCAGCTCTGACATCGATCGATGGTGAGACGCGATCGAAATATGGTCAAGTCTCGAGAGTAAGTTTGGGCAATCGGATCGGACGATCGCTTCCACACAATGAGATAAATCTTAGCGTGTAAGATGGAAGAAGGAAGTTCGGTCCATGAACATGTCTCCCACATGACTCATCTCATGGATAGTCTTGATCAGTTGGGAGGAGGTATTGACGGCGAAGCCAAGGTCGATATCATCCTCAACACACTGCCCAAGACTTTTGAGAATTTTCGCGTCAATGCGATCATGAGCAAGACCGAGTATACACTTAGTCAGTTGCTTAATGATCTCGTGGCTGCGGAAGGAGTTATGGGCAAAGGAGCACATGCCCTTGCTAGCACATCTAGGGCCCAAATTTTCCGTTGCAAAATGGAAAAAGAAAAAGGGGCACCAAAGGTGGCAGAGGCAAGGGAAATAGTATGAGTAATGGGAGCAAGAACATGACTGCCACCGGAGGCTTAAAGAAGCCAAAGGAGTGGGACAAGTGCTTCAAGTGCGGCAAGACTGGGCATTGGAAAGCCAAGTGCCCTATGCTCAAGGCTCAAGGTACGCCATTTTCTTTAGTAACGGAAACATGTTTAGCGACTTGTTCTACCCATTCTTGGGTAGTAGACACGGGTGCGACTGATCATGTTTATTACACCTTGCAGGGGTTCCTGCGGACAAGGGAGCTGCATGATGGCGAGATAACGATCTCCATGGGCAACACAGCGAAATTCGAGGCCGTTGCAGTCGACGATGTTACTTTATGTTTTGATAGAAAAGTTTTAGTATTGAAAGATGTTTTATATGTGCCGGATTTTCGGCGGAACCTTGTTTCTGTTTTGAAATTGTTTGTTCATGGATATTCTGTTATTTTTTATAGTAGTGTTTCTATCATAAGAAATGACGAAGTTATCTGTGTTGGCACATTATATAATTTGCTTTATACTATTTCTGCTAAACATAATACCTATAACTATGTTGCATCATCTACAAACCTTAAAAAGAGAAAGTTTTCTTCGCAAGATGACACCACATTTCTCTGGCATCTTAGATTAGGTCACATCAATCTAAATAGGATCCAAAGACTGGCTAAGAATGGAGTGTTGGGTAATCTAACAGTTACTCCGTTTCCAGTCTGCGAATCCTATATAGAAGGTAAGATGTCGACTATACCCTTCAAAGCGAAGGGTTATAGAGCCAAAGAAGTGTTGGAGCTAGTCCATTCTGACTTTTGTGGACCGATGTCCACACAAGCTCGTGGAGGGTACGAGTATTTTGTCACTTTCATTGACGATTACTCAAGGTACGGATACATATAACTGCTTCACCGCAAGTCTGAATGCTTTGAGAAATTCAAAGAGTTTAAGGCGGAAGTGGAGACGAAGCTTGGTAAAAGTATCAAGTCATTGCGGTCTGATCGCGGTGGCGAATACCTCAGTAACGAGTTTATGGACTATCTAGTGAAGTGTGAGATTACCTCCCAGCGCACTACACCGGGCACACCACAGCAAAATGGTGTGTCAGAGCGAAGAAATAGGACTCTTTTGGAAATGGTTAGATCAATGATGAGTTATGCAACATTGCCTATTTCGTTCTGGGGGTATGCCTTATAAACGAAGCATACTTGCTAAATCTAGTACCATCCAAGTCGATCGAAAAGACCCTTTCGAGTTGTGGTTTGGGCGCAGCCTAGTTTAAGCCACATAAGGATATGGGGCGATCCGGACACGTGTCTTTGAACAAGAAGGCGACAAGTTGGAGGCTAGATCCGACGCAAGGCGTTTATTGGCAATCCTAGAGGGACGAAATGTGGTTTATTCTATAGTCTTAAGGATCGAATGTCATTATTAGCACTAATATCCGATTCTTAGAAGAGGATTATATGACAAACCATAAATCCAAAGTTGAAATCATTCTTCAAGAATTAGAATATGATCGTATTCCACCACCGATTAGGGCAAAGGTGCGAGATGTCGAGTCTAGTGGGAGGATCGACACGGATACTTCAAGAAATTGAAATGGGTCGAGTTCCACTAGAGATACCGACCGTACAAGTGGTACCTACCCAAAGAAGTTGTGCAAGATAGAGAACCACAAGTTCTTGCACCCACCGCCGCTGTGCGCCATGGCGCCTCGTCGTAGTGGGAGGGTTGTTCGTCAACCCGAGCGATTTATGTTCGTGGGTGAATCTTGGTTTAGTCCCGAAAACGAACAGCAATGTCGACCCATGGACGTCAAATGAGGCGATAAAAGACATTGATGCAAGATCATGGCACACCGCTATGGACTTAGAAATTGAGTCCATAACATCTATGGATGCATCTGAAAAGACACCTCTACCGGATGGCAAGGAAGCCGTAGGTAGTAAGTGGGTATCAAGAGAAGAGATTCGGATGGAGAGGTTTTGGCTTTTAAAGCCGGGCTTGTGGCGGGGTACACTCAGTTGAGGCATCGATTTCGATGAGACCTTTTCGCTGTAGTAATGCTCAAGTCCATCGTAATTCTTACGCCATAGCAGCCCACTTGAACCTTTAGGTTTGGCAAATGGATGTGAAAACCGCTTTTCTAAACGGTTACCTTGAGGAAGGTAGAGACATCTATATGCAAAGCGTCCAGAAGGTTATGTGGTGATGGGTGAAGAGCATCTAGTATGGAAGCTTAAGAAGTCCATTTATGGGCTTAAGTAAGCCTCACGATCACGGAACTTACGCTTTGACGAGGTGGTAAGTCCCATGGATTTACCCAATTGCCTAGCGAGAGTTGTGTGTATTGTTTAGATGTCAACGGTGATGTGGTATTTCTTGCACTTTATGCGGAATGACATTCTTCTAGTTGGCAACAATGTGAAGTTGTTATCGGGGCGTAAAGAGTTGGTTATCCGATCGGTTTCAAATGAAAGACTTAGGAGATGCGCGTACATTCTTGGGATCAAGGTTTACCGAGATCGCAAGAGGAAAATGTTGAGCTTATCTCGGGCGTCTTACATTGATCTTGTGATTACTGCTTTTAGTATGCGACCGCCAAGAAAGGATTGCTACCTTCGGACATGGTGTTCCTTTATCTAAGGAAGCGATCACCTATGACCAAAGGAGATAGAGAAATGAGACAAGTTCCTTACGCTTCCGCCGTAGGAAGTCTCATGTACGCAATGCTATGTACGAGGCTCGATATCCGCTATCACGGTAGGCATAGTAGCTAGATATCGATCTAACTCGGACAAGCTCATTGGATCGTAGTAAAGCATATACTCAAGTACCGAAAATGACTCGAGATTATAGTTTGGTTTACCATGCGATAGTCTAATGCCTTTGGGTTATACAGACTCGGATTTCCAAGCTGACCGTGATGAGAAAAAGTCTACCTCATGCTATGTGTTTACCTTGGGAGGTGGAGCCGTATCCTGGCGGAGTGCAAAGCAGCGATGCATTGCGGACTCTACCATGGAAGCCGAATATGTAGCCGCTTCGGAGGCTGCTAAGGAGGTTGTATGGTTCAAGAACTACCTCATGGATCTAGGTGTGGTACCTGGTTTGCCCAAGAGTATCATAGTTTACTGTGATAACTCAGGTGCAGTGGCAAACTCGAAGGAACCACGAACCCACAAGGCGACCAAACACATAGAGAGAAAGTACCATGTCATATGAGAAATCGTGAGACGAGGGACGTGCTTGATTGAAAAGATTGATCTGACGGATAACCTAGCAAATCCATTCACAAAGAGCTGCCGCAAAAAGTCTACCTAGTTCGAGGACTTGGATTGCGCTTGATGGCACCCACAGAAAGGAAACTTTTGTATAAGTGGAAGAAGCAAAGTGATGGTTTTGTTTGTAATAGCTAGTAGAGATACATTGTATACTAAAAGTTTGCTTTAGTATAAGTGGGAGATTGTTGGATTGTATCTTTGAAAGCGGTTTTGGTTGAGCTTGTATACAATGTTTCACATTACCACTATTACAATCTCTATCTGAATTGATTACTTGATTGCATATATCATGTCCCTTATCTCATATATAAGTTAGATCATACGATTGTGTAGAAGATCACGAAGCGTATGATTGGTCGAGCAATGAGATATAAAAGAATCCTGGTGAGACAACTTGAGGACGAGTTGTCGGTATAGGCTGCAGTATAGATAAAAAGTGACTTGACTTGGTTGCTTGTCTATCTTTGATGCGTCTCGGCGTATTGATGGATCACGATGAGATGAGTTCTTCTATCGTGAGTCGTGAAGAACCTAGATCTCGGTGACTTCGATGATCTAAACCTCGATAAGGTATTAGGTGAGTATGAGTTCTTGACCATCACTTTGACTTGTTATGGGTGAGGGTTATATGTTCAAACCAATATTCTCTGCATCTTGGGTGGTGGCGGTGCTTGTATGTCATGCTAGTTATCTCGTATCGAGTCACCGTATCCGTTTAGGATGATGACCTCCCTTAAGGAGCTCAAAGGTTTATTGTACTAAACCCCGCAGTTGAGTTAGCTCAAGTACAATAATGAGGTTGAGTGGTACTACTTAGGAATTAAAGATATTAATTATTTTAAGCGATCGTAATGCTCTAAATAATTAATGGACGTGCGATATCTTAAATACGGGATTCGTAATGTCTAAGTGCAAGCCCGACTCACCTTCTGTAATAAAGGGTAAGTCGAGATTTATTCTCTAGTGGCATGAATGAATGTTTATAAATTAATTTATGTTCGGGCTGAACATAAGATAATTAATTTATTTGAGGCCCATCTTTATTCCTTGCATTTGATCCACAGGTGGCCCATCCGGACCAAGCTAGGAGGAAAATCGGCGCCACTATCTCTATGGATATGATTTGATTCTCTTTATCCTATAAGGATATTATTATATTTATGGATGTGCATGGATCCTTTCCTAATGGGATTATGGTAATGCATTATAAATATAAGGTAAGAGATAAGATCAATGCTAATCCTCAATTATCCTACACCATAATTTTCGTGCATCTCCTTAGTATTATAGGAGAGGATTCTCGAAAATTGTAGAGGAATTTAGGGTGATTTTCTGTAGCATTCTCCATAGATCGTCCTCACTCGACGTTGGAGATTGGGCAACCGGGATACAGTCCAGAAGGTCAAAGCACGAGTCTCGATCCGTTCATCCCGATCCACCTCGACAGATTCAAAGGTAAACACGAGAAAACTCCTACGTGTTGCAATTAATTATATAGGTGCATGCTAGAAATATAATCAATGTATGGTGAATTAAACATCCAAGATAGATCCTCGGGAGAGGGTTAAAATAAGATTTCCCTACAAGATGAAATGAGACAAGTTCCTTACGCTTCCGTCGTAGGAAGTCTCATGTATGCAATGCTATGTACGAGACTCGATATCTTCTATGCGGTAAGCATAGTAGCTAGATATCAGTCTAACCCTGGATAAACACATTGGACTGCGGTAAAGCATATACTCAAGTAGCTGAAAAGGACTCGAGATTATAGGCTAGTTTGTCAAGTAGATAGTCCAATGCCTTTGGGTTATTCAGACTTGGATTTCCAAGCTTACCATGATGAGAAAAGGTCTACCTCAGGCTATGTCTTTACCTTGGAAGAGGAGCCGTATCGTGGCGGAGTGCAAAGCAGCAATGCATTGCGGACTCTACCATTGTAGCCGAATATGTAGCCACTTCGAAGGATGCTAAGGAGGCGGTATGGTTCAAGAACTACCTCATGGATCTAGCTGTGGTACCTCGTTTTCCCAAGAGTATCATAGTGTACTGTGATAACTCAGGTGCAGTGGCAAACTCGAAGCAACCACGGACCCACAAGGTGACAAAACACATAGAGAGAAAGTACCATGTCATACGAGAAATAGTTAGATGAGGAGACGTGCTGATTGAGAAGATTGGTACTGCTGATAACCTAGCTGACCCATTCACGAAAAGCCTGCCGTAAAAAGACTACGACGAGAATGTTCGAGGACTTGATTGCTCAAGATGGCCCCCACTTAGAAAGGAAACTTTTGTAGAAGTGGGAGAAGCAAAGTGATGGTTGTTTGTAATAGCTAGTAGAGAAACACATTGTATACTAAAAGTTTGCTTTAATATAAGTGGGAGATTGTTAGATTTGTATACTAGAAGCAGTTTTGGTTGAGCTTGTATACAATGATTCATGTTACAACTATTACTATCTCTTATCTGAATTGTTTACTTGATTGCAAAAATACTATGTATGTCCCTTTATCTCGTATATAAGTTAGATCATACAGTGTGTAGATGATCACAAAAGTCTGTATGATTGGTCAAGCTTAATGAGATATAAAAAGGATCACAGCTGAGACAACTTTAGGACCAGTTGTCAGTATAAGCTACGGTATAGATAAGAAGTGACTTAACTTGGTTGCTTGTCTATACTGGTACGTCTCTGACGTATTGATGGATCACAGTGAGATGAGTTCTTCTATCTGACCGTCGTGAAGAACCTAGATCTCGGTGACTTTACGTTGATCTAAACCTCGATAATGTATTAGGTGAGTATGAGTTACTGACCATCACTTTGACTTGTCATGGGTGAGGGTTACATGAGATAACCAAATGTTCTCCGCATCTTGGATGGTAGCAGTGCTTATATGTCATGCTAGTTGCCTGTATCGAGTCACCGTATCCGTTTAGGATGATGACGTCCCCTTAAGGAGCTCAAAAGGTTTATTGTACTAAACCCTGCAGGTTGAGTTATCTCAAGTACAATAATAAGGTTGAGTGGTACTACTTAAGGAATCAAAGAGATTAAATATTTCAAGCAGTCGGAACGCTATAAATAATTAATGGACGTGTGATATCTTAAATACGGGGTTCGTGAAGTCTAAGTGCAAGCCCGACTTAACTTCGAAAATAAAGGGGTAAGTCAGTATTTATTCTCTAGTGGCATGAATAAATATTTATGAATTAATTTATATTCTAAGCTAAACATAAGATAATTAATTTATTTGAGGCTCATCTTTATTCCTTGCATTTGATCCCTAGGCTGGTCCATCAAGCATGGACTGTGAAATTCATCCCCCTCATAGGAGAGTCCCACTGGGACTCTGTTCTGATCCTCTCTATCTGAAAAGATATCATTATATTTATTGGATATGCAGAGATACTATCCTAATATGATTCTAGGGTTACATTATAAATATAATGTGGGAGAAAATCAAGTTAATTCTATCATCATTGAGATTTTCGAAAATCATAAGAAGCATTATTGTGATTCTCGAAAATTCTAAGTGTGAGGAAGAAGGCGAATTTCTGCAGTACTCTCCATAGATTGCTCTCACTTGGCATTGGAGTTTTGGCAAACGGGATACAGTCCAGAAGATCAAAGCACGAGTCTTGATCCAATTCCTTGTCCGATAAATTCGCAGGTGAACACGAGAAAACACATATGTGTTGCAATTAATTATATAGATGCATGCTAGGTAAATAATCAATGTATAGTGAATTAAACATCCAAGATAGATCATCGGGAGAGCGTTAAAATCATATTTCCCTAAAGTTACAAGCTAAGATGAAGTGAAATCAATCATTTTCAAAGGAATAATTTGAGAGGAAAATGACTAGGGTTTGTGGATGTGTATGTAAAATGAAGAATAGAATGAAAAATGAGTGGAAAACCTATTTAAAGGCGTAAAAATATATCACGAATAGTGTCCGCCGCCCCGCTCAGCATCGGTTTCGAGCCAAGCGTCGGACGGGCACACCTTAATCTCTCACAAAATTTTGCATGCCTAGCGTCGGTTTCGACTCGTCCTACGCTGGGGTGCTATCCCTGGACGCACGTACTAATCGTGGCCCAACGTCGGTCTCGGCGTGTCCGACGTTGGGCCTTTTCCTCCGTCCAGCTCCACACGGTCCATCGAGCACCGGCTTCAGCATGTCCGGCGCTGGGGAATGCTTTCTGACTCGTCCACGAAGTCACACCCAGCGTTGGCCTCGCCGAGTCTGGCGCTGATGTATGCTCTCTGTTTTTCCCAATGAGGTTACCCCCAGCACCAACTTCGCCGAGTCCGACGTTGGGGTGTAGTCTCTGCTCTTCCAACGAGGCACAAAGGTGCACCCAACACCGACTTCGCCGAATCCGACGTTGGGGTGTGTTTTTTGTTGTCAAATACGTCACACACGCTCAAAACCTACAAAAACCGAAACTTAATTTGATTCCAACGAAAGATATCTAAAAATTATGAAAATATGCATCAAGTTAACAGCAAAGAATCAAGAAAAGTACAACAAAAACATGCAAAACACTCTATTGTCATTTTGATGTAGGCAATGGGGATAAGCTTAGGGTATTATTGAGGTCGTGTTGTTGAAGCTGATTTGTGATGGGAAAATTCGATCAAAATCAAATTAAATGAAAAAACAATCCACATATCAGCAGGATTTGGAAGACATAACCTCTTACAAAAAAGAAGTCATTTGTCCCTACATCTATTAGGATTTTCGTCCCTTGTTTCCTCGGAGGCAGCGGTGTTTGTTCAGGGTTTTCAGTCTGTTTGTCTCTCTTGTTTTCCTCTTCTTCCTCTGGACAACGACCTTTATCTTCCCGGGGTTTCAGGACGCTCTTTATTTGTTGGGGCGACGCTTTTCATGTTTTCCTATAGGGTCCCCCAACCTTTTTTTTGGAAGTGCTTTATTCCCTTTGTCTTATCTAGTCTTTCCTTTTCATCTATCCATCTTTTTTAATTTTCTTTTCTTGTCTGCGTTTTTCTTTTGGGGCATTTGTCTTGTAGGTCCGGCTCCTCCAACTTCATGTACAACGACGACCCTCTTCTCCTTTTGGTGTGATATGGAACTTCTCAGTTTCTCATGGCGGCGTTAGAAATGGTGGGACAAACAGAGAACAATGAGAAAGATGAAGGGCCATTTGTTATACAGATCCCAAAAAACGGCACCCTTAGTGGCTCATGCTCTCTTACCTTGGTTATATGTGTTTGGACGTAACGTCAAGTCAATGCTTATGCATTTATGGACACTATGAAGAAGGTGTGGAATCCTAAGTATGGTATGACGTGCAGGGAAATTGAAGCACTGTTCTCCTTTCAACTCAAAAACGAAAAAGACGTTGGCAGAGTTATGGATGGTCGTCCTTGGCATTTCAACAAAGACATTCTGGTTCTTCGCTAAGTACAACTATATGTACAACCTTCAGCAATGACCTTCAATTTAGTATCCTTTTGGATTCTAATCTATGACCTGCCTATGGAAGGTCGATCCCTCGAGGTTCTACGAAATATAAGCTCTCGTTTGGGAACCGTTTTATCAGTAGACGAGGAATTTATTTGTACAACCTTCATCAATGACCTTCACTTCAGTACCTTTTTGGATTCAAATCTATGACCTGCCTATGGAAAGTCGATCCTTGGAGGTTCTATGAAATATTGGCTCTCGCTTGGGAACCTTTTTATCAGTATATGAGAAATGTAGTTGTACAACCTTCAGCAATGACCTTCACTTCAGTATCCTTTTGGTTTCAAATCTGTGACCTGCTTATGGAAGTTTGATCCCTCTAGGTTCTACGAAATATAGGCTCTCGCTTGGGAACCTTTTTATCAGTAGACGAGGAATCTATGGTGGGCCTCAATAGAAGTATTTGAATTTGGGTCGAGATAAACCTCCAAAAACCCTTAAAACAGGTATGGAAGTGCTGATGGAAGAAGGATCGATATTTTGGCATCTAAAAATACAAACACCTTCCAATTTTTTGTTATCAATGCAGACACTTAGGCCATATGCTCAAAGATCATAAAGATGAAAACGATCAACTGGGACAAAGAAAATATGATGTTTCCATCCGAGCTTCCCCAATGAAAAATACCAAAATGCTGGTGGGTACAGGCAGAAACAAGGAATCTACCTCCAAAAATGATACAACTGTAACCTTCAGTATGGAAGATATAACTACCCCAAATAGGAAAAAAATGAATAAGCAGCAGGAGCTCTCCTTTGACGAGGTGAACGATCTCTTAACTTCCTTGGAGCGTGTAGGAGTTAGAGAATAACTTCTCTTCCTAACCCCATACAGCTAACCCCATCCCTGGTGTAAACCCAACCCCAACACTCCATACTGCTACAAATATCCAAAATCTGTAACATCCCACTGACCAGTGAGGGAGGAATATATAATGTTACTAGTAAAAAAGAAAAGAAGAAAAGAAATGGGAAAATTTTAAAAGATGGGATACACGCATAGAATATTATCTAACATAAGCATCATAGCAACTAAACGTGGCAAGTGTACCTAGACATATATATTCACATAAACACACCGGCTTAGAACACAGAAAATTAGTTAAACGCTGATAGCTCATTTAGTGACATTGTGGCATAGGATAGACAAAGAGGCCTATGTCTTTTATTTAAGTAGACAGAAATAGAAAATCGATACCAACACAACCAACACCCAAGTCCATAGCCTCTCCTCACTCCAAATCATTACCTTGAAACATTTAAAACAATTGCGGTGAGTAATTGATTTACTCAATGAAGTCCCCCAAAATAGTTAAGTCTAACATGCTTCATTATACACGGGAGATAGTTTAAAAAGAAAACAATTTACTTTAGGTATAACATATATTTTATAACATACTCTGCGGATTGAGCTATCAATCCGTTTTTGCACTGTCAGATCATATGGGAACCTTTGTGCACTGATGATCCATGCCGGAGTTGGTAATTTGGCCAAATTACCTAACTCCGGCTTCCGTGTATACTACTTTGGCTCGTTGTAGCCCAAGGCACAATTATCAACTCTGGAAGATTTGAGATCTCTCTCCAAGTGAAATCAACGGAATCGATTCATTGGCACACAATAGCTTGTATAGCTAAAATATTTTAAGCATGCTGACATTTTCGAAGAAATGCTTAAATAAACTTTGGAATATAAAGTCCACACTACAACAAAAAACAGATATCGAAACACTTATTTAGAGTCATTTTTAATTAAGTGCCCCTAAATATGTTATTGGGGCAATTAATTGAGCATATTAAATTTAGAGGCACATTGGACAAAATTTTACTAAAAAAAAACGAGCCGTCATTATTAATTTTTGCCGGAATAAATCGCACCCATTCCATTTTTCATTTCATTCACTCGTATCTCCCCCTCTCTCTTCCAATTGCAGGCACACTCTTATCTCCCCCTCTCTCTTCCAATTGATGGAATTGATTTGGACAAAAAGTCCAAATGTGAAATACCTAAAATCCTCGCTTTCTTTCAATTTCAATTTCAAGGACTTCGTTAATCCACGACCAATGCCTCACGCCGGCGTTCATCCAATAATAGCGCCATTGCTCATCCCAAAGAACACCGCCGTCTCTCCAGAGCGATCACCGCGCCATCGTCGTTTCGCCCACGATCGCTTGTTGCGCCAAATGTGTTGTTAGTGGTTTCACTTATTTGTGCTTGGTATACTAGACAACAACATTTGTTAGAACAAACATTGATAATTTCTCTTACATCATAGTTAGTTGAATATTATTACGATCTTCCCCATGTCTTGTGGTGAAACTTTTGTTTTGCTAATCCTGTGACATCTGTGAGTCTTTCATAGTCTACTAAAGAAATATCGCAATGTGAATATTGAACAGGTTTGGGCAGCTTCACTGTAGACCTTGAGCATCGAACCAGCCATAAGAGGTCGTGTTGCCATATCGTAAGTGTTGCTATATTCGAACTCTCTTACTTCAATAGAACTTCTAAAGAGGAAATGGTGACTGTTCGTTGCAGACATTGATTCTCCTTTCTGCTTCATTTTGCAGATTGTTTTGTATGTGGAGTTATACGTAAGTACATCTTGAAACTCAAGAACGTTCTTTTGTACTTCTAATTAAAGAGGCCACATCTTTATTTCTAAGAGATCCTCCTAGCTCTATCTATTTGGAAAATATCTTTAGTTTATAACTAATGGAAACTATATTATGTAATCTAGTTTAACACGTCTATACTTAAAACATATTCGGGGTCCACAAAAGTTGAAATTTGGAAAAAGGAGATTCGGAGACAAGATTATCACTACAAAGACATAATAATTGCTATTGGTTCTGTTCCTTTAGTGCCCAAGGAATTGAAGTTGATGGTAATCGCTTTTCTCTTCTTTATATTTGTTCTTATCTTAATTTACAAGCTATTTTATCATATTTTCAATGTTTCACTCATCTTAGTCATCGATATGTTACGATCTCTAGTCATTCCATACTTGATATCAATTGTCTGCAGCAAGACAATAATTACCAATGACCATGCTCTTAAATTGGAATTTGTTCCACAGCGGATAGCTATTGTTGGAAGTGGCTACATTGGGCTTTAGTTCAGTGATGTGTATACAACACTTGGAAGTGAGGTGTGCTAGTTCATTCTTCTAGTTTATTCTTCCCTATTATTTTGTATCTAGACTATTATATCAACGTGTTATTTTTTTTTGTTAGAGCAGTAGAGATTTCTTTTTATGTCTTCTTGATAATCCTACTTTCCGTGCCACCATTGCTCTTAATATATTGTGCCTAAGCGAAGACCTATCACCTATCTAGTAGTCTCTTTTACATGTATGCTTAAGGTCAATGGCATGTCGTGGGACATTGATGATCTCATTCTTCTGAATCGCACGAGTTACTTTTGTTGAAGCTTTAAATCAAATCATGCGGACTTTGATCACGAGATTGGAAAATTAGCTCGGCGAGTTCTCGTCAATCCTCACAAAATTGATTCTTACATTTGGTGTATTTGCTAGCAAGGTGCTTACCATCAAATATCTAGTTTTATGTACAAATAGTCTTATGTACGACAAATAAAACGACTCAAACATCCATGCTCAATTTTATGAAGTTGACCGTTTGTGCGGATCACTCGCGCAAGGATGGAAAGCCGATACAAATAGAGCTCATTGATGCAAAGACAAAGGAGCGAAAGGAAACTCGGAGGTAATGCACTTGATATTGCATAGTTACAATTTAATACAAAGTGGCTACAGAGCAAGTTGGATTATTATTAATATAAAATTACGTAACAATTTTTTTTTATTAAGTCGAGAAAAGAGATACTATGAAGAAAAGTTATGCGTGATGTCATTTGTTGCAAGTTTTATTATTTGAAGTGTTAAATCCCTATACCACATGTAATGCTTTTAAATTGTTCTCTCACTTGTTATAATTGCCTTTGTGATAGTTGTTCTATGCCAAAGCTCATCTGCTCAATTATAGTCTCCCATCTGCTTTGGTTACTACTACTACTCGATTGGAATTGGAAGTATGTAATCGATTCATGACTACCCGCAGTAGAATCTTGCTCTTATTACAATGAGGAAGGCCCCATTCACTAAAGGGCTTGGTTTGGAAAATGTTAGTGAAAACGGTCATTGAAATTGTACCATCATTGCACAAATGAATTTTAAAATTTGAAAGCTAATTTATTTTAACTAAATTTATTTCTAGATTAATGTTCAAACACAACGTGGATTTGACCACATTGATGAGCGCATGAGAGTTATTGATGCAAATGGGAAGTTGGTGAGTCCAGTAGTTTCATTTTCTTATTTTGATGTTCATAAGTAGTTGCTTTGTGCATTTTACTCACCCTATGTTTGCTTGTTAGGTTCCTCATTTGTATTGCATTGGGGATGCTAATGGCAAATGATGCTTGCCCGTGCGGCAAGTGCACAAGGAATTTCGGTATGAAGTTCATATGAAACTTGAAATTTGATTTGCCCATCATTTATAGTCACGATTAACCACGAATTGGTCTCGGTTGTTGAGCAAGTTATGTCCTGAACCATTTAAGCATTCCAAAGACATGCTATGGGCATTTTCGTGTACTTGAGTCCATATGCGTATTGCCACGACTTCGGATGATGCGTAACACCAAGGTCGACCTACACTAAAACTTAAGCGAGAATGCTATGTGTAAATGAATGTTGTCTAATCATGGTTCTATTCCATCACGTATGATCGAGCCATTTACGACCAATTATGTATTTGCACTCGGTGTTGCAAGATGTCTAGTATGTGCTCATTGGATCATCAAGGTAAGTATGTGAATTTTCAAACTTATCTTCGATGGCATAACCTATATGAATTTTTGGTAGGGGCTTGACTAGCCCCCTAGCCCCTTAGTCTGTCGGTTCTTATGTTTCTTGAGTTCGTATTCGAGATAATATGGAGAGGATGCCGCTCACTGGCGATTCACATGACTCAAGGTGTTCAATTTTTGAACCAAAGGGACGTTAATTTGCGGTGTATGATTACTGTTGGGGCATACATTCTGGTTGGAGCTAGCTATGCATGGCTTCCCATGGTTCTTCTATCGGTTGTTCGAGACATTCATCTTGGCGATTTACGCTATTACTACATCAAGAGGTAATGATCGAGGTCTTCGCCTAGATATTTAGGAACCCGATCTCCCATATCTTAAGACGTCTAGCTAGGACTAACCGACTTGTTCGTTTATGCATCTCATTTGGTTATCACCCACAAGGAATTGATATTATGTTACCCAAAAGTTTTGTCCGTATCTTTAAATTGAGTTAGAATTCAAATGTTGTGGTTTCTACTTCTTCTTGCACGTAATTTTTGTTATTGCGGTTTCACACTTTATCGTGAATCAAACGTGCCATTCTTGCAATTTGATCAACTGCTAAATTCTGTTTGTCGGGCTAATGGTTATATCTGCTTTCCCAAGGCATTGCTTTCATTATGTTCGGATGAAAGTACATCCGCAAAGTGCTTTGGACTTGTGCATAAATCGATGAAAGTTGTTTTAAGCTCCCAAAGAATCGCCTCGAAAATGCATCCATGGAAGCCATTGGCGAGCATATCATGCAATGAAATATTTGTGCGGTATCTAGTAGAGGCATCTTATCAATCGGCCTTCATAATTTGTTAATTCATACTTGTGTATAGGGATGTCAATGGGTGGGTTTTACCCGGACCAGAACCAATAAATAAGTAATGGTTCTGGTTGTGGAACCGACCCATTAGACACTGGATCCGGACCGGACCCGGACCATCAACCATGGGTCTTAAGCGGTCCGGATCTGAGCGGGTCTAGAACCAGAACCATACCAGAACCGGATAAGAACCAGAACTAGAACCAAAACCGTTGCTTTATAATTTAACGTGTTGTGTTTTTGAATCGATATGGATAAAACTAGCTTATTGACAAACCTATTTAAACTTAGGCTTGTCAATAGACGGGTTTTACTCGGACCAGAACCAATAAATAAGTATTGGTTACGGTTGCGAACTGAAACGAGATCCCACCGAATCGGACCATCAAACTATGGATCTAAACAGTTCAGGTCTAAAGCGGGTCTGGAACCGGAACCAGAACCGCTATTTTAAAATTTAATGGGTTTTGAACGGTTCTGGATCAGTCCGGATAAAACCCACCCATTGACATCCCTACTTGTGTAATTTGAAATTTTCTAAGTGAACTATTAAGTTTTAGTCAAGTGAACTTGAATTAATTACAGACGAGCTATCAAACATGTTGAGTCAGGTAATGTTTTACAATATAGTAATTGATCGTTTTATAATACTTTAGTTACCAATTGATTGTACAAATCTTAATTAGTAGCATTGTTTAACCGATTCAGATTTAAGAAGCAAAATTTGAGAGCCTAATTTAATTTAGTTCATTGGCAGCTTTATAAAACAATTTTACTAGTTTACTGTGACGCCGTAATATTAGCAAATTTTATGAGGAAGATTTCTAGATAAAACTTAGATTTCTAAAATTGTTTAAAGGTTAGATTTGCATTCGACCAATTTATTAATTTGAGTTCTAAGATTTTTCTAAGTATGGTATTGCAAAATTGAGACAGCTTACTTAATGAACTCAGATTGGATTGGGGATTGGCAGAGGCGACCTTAAGGGCCCTATCTACATACTGAAATTGATGAGACGTCGCTTGACATTACAACTATCTTTAATGAGCCTAGTCTTGGAGTTTAGAAAGTTTTCGAAACTGTATAGGGCAGCAAGTTTGTACGATTTTTTAGAAATATCAAACGAATTCAGATTGGGCTGAAATTTTATGGGGACCTTTGTATCATTTTAAAGTTGTTGTGGTTAAAAATTGGTGGTCACTGCAATACTATAACCCTCTCAATTTACGTACGGAAAAGGCCGACTTAGGGTGAGCACTTGCTTTGTATTCTTATTTTTATCCTCCCTTAGTAGTGTTTCGCTTCCTTACGACTTAATTAGAATCAGAATTAATGTCAGCTTTTAAAACCTAAGACACATTATAACCAGACGTGAGTCCGTAGCCTAGTTATACACATCATTTCTATTTGTAAACTCTTTACTTATCACTTTTGTTATTATGATCCCTCATTGATGCCACGCTATGATCAACTTCCCTAGTCATGCATCATACTAAGATTAGTTAAGCAAACACCCATTCAGATATCACTATTCATCTTTCTAACATCTCAAGGTCTATAAATCATCTCACATTTTATTCCTATGGCCGTGGTCATCATCATCGCAACATGCAAAAAAAAAAAAATTATTTGAAGTACAACAACCAGCAGATCATTACATAAGCATGCTTTCAAATAAAGTTTTGCTTTCAACCAATCACTCCATGGATTATATGTATATATATAGTTAGGTTTAAATGATAACCATTTATTTCCCTAAAAACTAATAACCAAATGAATTCGCTATGAAACTTGATGAATCCATTGAGAAAGTTATTGAATTCAAAAATTTGGAATTTTTCACCCGGGTTCGAATCTCATAAGAGGCGAAAATTTTATTTTTGGATTCAGTAACTTTCCTATCGGAATCATTAACTTTCACAACGAATTCATCATTTTCTTGTTCTCACGATAAAAATGGTTTTCACGTTAACCCGTCCATATATATATATGGATTTAATCAAATGAGAACTACATCTTTTTTTTGCGAATTCTGCGAACAATGCATAAGACGAACTCGGCGAACTATGAATAAGATGTGTAAAGATGATGCACATAACGATATAAAGTTGTGCATAACGAAAACTTTCTAAAATTGTTTGTTGTGCAATGCGAACTATGCATAAGATGTGCAAAGATGATACACGTAAAGGTATAAAGTTGTGCATAACGATAATTTTCTAAAATTATTTGTTGTGCAACAATGTTAGAATGTTTTCATTGTGCACAACTCTATAGATTTTGTTCATCAACTTTTTATGTATATATATAGCTCTTAAGCTCTCAAAAAGATGAGTTCTCATTGGATCCAACCTCTCTCTCTCTATATGTATATATATAAATATATATATACATATAGGTTCAGATTCCGTAGTACCGGTCCCCGGATAGTATGTAGTACTCAATCAGACTACCAATTTCGAACACGTGGGCACCAAAATTTGACACGTGGCAACCCATTTTCGCCTGGGCAAAATGGGAAGGCACCAATGGCGCCGTCCCCGCCGACGATTGGGTAGGGAGTCCATGGCGTTAGGGTCTCCATGCGCGAGTTTTGGTTGAGCGCAACAAAACACGATATTGCATCTGAATAACACGACAATGTATTTAAATGAACATAAAAGCGCATCGCGCCCAACCGGTCTTTGGGTGCACGCCGTTGGGTAGAGGCAGCTGCGTTTGGAAAAGCCACAACAAAACACAAAAATGCATATGAAATAACATAACACGCATTCACTTGAACATAAAACGCATCGCGCCTAACCGGCCTGGGGGTGCGAGCAAGCGAGCGGAGTGTGTTTCGGCGTGAGCACGGCGCCGTTAGGCGCGCCATGCATAAGGCTCGTGCTTCCAATCACATGCATTATTTTCTTCAACTGCATGCATTTTTTGTTCATTTTAATGCATTATCCAGTTCAACTAAATCGTTATTTGTTTTCGCAATCACACACTACAACAAAATTCGCTTTTAAGGACACCAAAAAATGTCATTAATAATCACCTGTAACAACATCTGAGCTATCCCCACGCTGGTTTTTAGTGTCGCGTATGCTTGTGTAGCAAAAACCCTTTTTGGATATAAAGGCACTATATAATGTCGTTTTAACTATTGTTTGAAATTCAAAAAGCTAGATTATTATGACATCTCTCAATGCCTGTATATTATTTTTGAGTTTTTTTTTCTATAATCAATATGATTTAATAATTAATGATGACACGTTTAATGCATTTAAAATTTACTTTTAAATATTTTACAATTCACATTTTAAGTTTATATTTTTAAATTTTTAGTTTCTATTTCTACTTTGGAAAATTGAAACAATGCAAACAAATACCAAAAGACATCTGATTGAAATAAAATAATATTATTTATTCCAATACGAGAAGAAATTTAATTATACCATCGTATAAATAAAAAGTTATCAAGATAAAAGAATTAGAATCTATAAAATCTATCAACTCTGAGAGTAACACTAATCTAAGTAACTATATGATAGCATAGCTAAAACTAAAACACAAGACACATAACTATTATGCTATCAAAAGTACTAAAGAGTTGTCAAGCTATTCTTGTATTTCTCCCAAAGTGTCTTTCTTCTATTCTTCCAAAGCTGTTAGTAACTATCTTCTTTGATGCCTTCTGCAAAAGTCTTTTTAGTAGAAAGAACTAAATAAATCCATGTAGCACAAAATTCTTCAAACTTAGAGAATTTATAACAAACTCCTTTGATTCTCTAAGTTGTGCTAAGTATCCCCAACATGTGAACTCAACACTGCAGAAAAATGAGCATCATCAGCACATAGAAGATCTCTTAATAAATAGAACCAACAAGGATACAAGGTATTTCAACTTATCATACTGTAGTCTCGATCAAAAGAAGTGACACATAATGCAATAACTCATATCAATGAATACTCGACCTTATGAGTATTTTAAAGCTTGTATAAAGAAAAAACAATTCTTAAATTTACAGAAGGTATAATAAGTTGCAAAAAAAAAAGCAACAAATAGAGAAAGGACGAAGGAGAGGACAATACAAAAGGATAGAAAGTATATTAAAATGATTACCTGAAAATCTGAAAGTTGTTAGTTCCTAGCTTCTGAACTGGAGCAAGTACCCAGTGTTTAGCCAAATCTTTTTCTGATAATAAAAAGTTATTAGATATATCCCATAACTCCCCTGAAAGAGTTAAGAAATGTACCAATGTCAACTCCGAGGCCCTACATTCCAGACACAAAAGCGTTAGACGCAAACAGTCGTTGCATAGCCTCTCGCCCACAGACGACAAGTTGTCGAGTTTGAAGATCCTTATCAATATAACCCGAAGTTCTACCATCAAACGCCATATTGGTAACTAGTACAAAATTTTACCTATTTTCTTATATTGTGAGAACTCTTCTTTTCCTTTAACATGTTCCACTTTCTGAACAATCACCACCTACAAACCACAACATACCTTAGCCTTGAAATAAGGTAATAAGTCAACTAATTTAAATTAAATCAAGATAAGAATTTTGAAGCTGATCTTGGTTCACTCAATATAATAAACAAAAATGATAACACAAAAAGGATAACAAGAAAACCAACCTGGAAATTTTTGGAGAAAATCTTAATCTTTGATGTACTCTCTTCTCTAACAGTGTATTCTCCTTCGGTTGACCAAACAAATTCCAATGTTGAGCCAAATGATCTAAAATAAAAACCATACTATAACAGAACCATCAACTATTATTTTTCATGATACAAATATCAAGTCATAGTCAACTTCATCTATCTATGTGTCCCAATATTTGGAATCTGTAACTATCACTAATCACTGCCACAAACACAGGTTATTTACACGAGCATGAACATTATAGTGAAGATAAGCTCATAAATAGTACAGTATATTAGATCAAGACCAGCTAAATTAGAAATCATGTTAGATTCTGAAAGGTGGTATGATATTCATATTCATATTTTTTATTCGAGTATGGGAAATCAAAACTTGACTGAATAATTATAGTATTCAACTTCAAAATACAAAAATGAAAACTATATAACATTCTCATACTCATTATTATGCTTTGCATCCTCTGTTGTAGTTATGTTAGATATACCAGGTCAAACTTTACTTCTTGTTCCATGTAACAACAGCATCCCTGTACTGTACCAAGGTCTTCATTGTTTTAAATTTTTTGAAAAGAACCACGTCATAATTAAAAGTCTACCTTGAATCATCAAGCATCTAATAAGCATGTGGAATTGCTTTGATAGTTTTTCATAAACTAACCAACACATATTCAAATTTTAAATATGACAAAAGAAACGAAATTCAATGATTAAGAGGAATTTCATACTTGAACTTTGGTTAGTAGCTTCATAATCATGGGGATAACGAAGACCTTCTCATGGCATCTGCCCATCATCCAATATTCACTATAAGTTATCAATAGAATCACTTTGTAAAATTACCGCAACATCACAACCAAACCCCCAATAAGAAAATTAAGCAACTACATCATCAATAATTCAACAAAATTAATACCCTACTTCAAAACTCACAAATTAATCAATAAACTCACATCATTGATACATCAGGCTTCTCTGACTAACTTGGAAGCAAAATCCTGGAATCCTCTTCGCCTCCCCCTGTGCGCAGTATCTCGTGGTGGAGGTTCTTCTCTCGTCCTTCATGCACTCTTCCTGAATTTCGATAAACTCCATCTACCAATGCAGCGATTCCACGCGTTGTAGAGTTTGTCTTCAATATCAGAGGCATGGTCGCAGTCGGACCTGGTGCGTGATGGAGGTGGTTCGATTTTTGTGAAGGTGGGAGTGTTCAAAGAGGAAAAAACTGCTGGTTCTGTTTGGGGGAGGAAATAACTTGATTGTATGTTTTCTTACTTTTTCGTGGCTCCAAAAGAGCTTTGGGGAAATGTTGCCGCCCATATATCTATAAGATTATAGAGTTTTTTCTATCTTACACTTTTTACCTTTGTTAAAAGAAAATTTTAATTAATTAAATAGGGAAAATAAATCAAATTCTCGAGTGAGAAGGAGACGTGAACATTAACACTCATTAGAATTTTTTACATATATACTGGAAGTATAAAATAATTTATTTAGTTATAAATATCAATTTAACTAATATTATTATTTATTAACCATAACAATGTTTGCGTTATATTATCTGTAAAAATAACTCAAAAGAATTTTTAGAAGTTGTATGGGTTCTGTTAAAAAAAAAGTTGTATAGTTCTATTCTATTGTATATGAAAAATAATACTAGTATCTTTGATTCTACATGTAGACCATCTAGGATAAATGCTCGTTCAATTAAGAATGTTAATTGAACAAGTCAAGCTTAAATTTGGCACTACTTGGCTTGTTAGTTACTAAATTTGCTTATGATCAATTAGTTCATATATATAAATATTCAAATAATTTTTTTATATATACTTTAATACATATATTATTAGTTATCTCATAAAAACATTTGAGGTAATAAAATTATTAAAATATATATCATTTCCAACACAACGATGGCGTAACCATTATAATTATTTTTAAAAATAGTATTAAATCACTTCTACAAAATCATTCTATAGCACCATTTTATGATGTTCTAATTATGTTACTGTTACGACATATTATATTCAGTGTCACAAAAACCTACAATAGATGGTCAGCGACACTCTCTGATGCCATAATAAGCATAGTATTACTTCACATAGTATGTAGTGTTTTAATAACCACCAATAAATTTCTAGCCGTCAATATTAAAACTTTTGATGTCACAAGAGATAATTTATCCCGGCACATATTGTTTGTGTCGCCATAAGTGTGTTGTAATAGCTACTTTTTGTTGTAGTGACATAACAAATCAAATTACTAATCTACCCTTAATGAAGCGAAAATTAACGAAATTAAACTTAAAAGTCCGAAAAAATCGAACCATAGGATCTATTAGATGAGTGGATGAGATTGAGTACTACATACTTATCTCGGACAGGGTCTATTTGATCATACTCTCTCTCTCTATATATATATATATATATATATATATATAGAGAGAGAAAGAGGTTCAAATAAGAACCAATTTTAACGTGAGAACTAAGAACCATGCATAAGGCGTTGAAGATGATGCAAGAGATGGTATAAAGTTGTGCATAAAACTTTCTAAAATTATTTTGTTGGACAACAATTTTAGAATGTTTTCGTTATGCATAACTTTATATGTTTTATTCATCAATTTTATACATTTGTTCATAGTTCTCATGTTCTCACAATAAAAATGGTTCTCACGTTAACTCTTCCCTATATATATATTATATAATTACATACTCCAATATAACTTGGGATGTAACATGCATACAAATTTAATCCAATCTTTCACATATTAGTTGATTGTTGGATTTGTATACTGAAAGTAGATTAGTTGAGTTTGTATACAATGTTTCATGTTACCACTATTACAATATTCTATCTGAATTATTTGCTTGATTGCATATGTATGTCCCTTTATCTCCTACAAAAGTTAGATCATACAATGTGTAGGAGATTACAGAAGTTTGTATGATTGGTCAAGCTTAATGAGATATAAAAAGTATCACAGTTGAGACAACTTGAGGACGAGTTGTCGGCTGTAGTATAGATAAGAAGTGACTTGACTTGGTTGCTTATCTATGCTGGTACGTCTCTGATGTATTGATGGATCATAATGAGATGAGTTCTTCTATCTGACCGTCGTGAAGAACCTAGATCTCAGTGACTTTATATTGATCTAAACCTCGATAAGGTTTTAGGTGAGTATGAGTTGTTGACCATCACTTTGTATTTGATCCATGGGCTGGCCCATCAAAGCCTTTGCTGTTGGAGATTTTCGCTCATTCTAAGTAGAGTCCCACTGAGACTTTGTTCTGATTCTCCTATATCTAGATAGATTTTATCTGATATCATTAGATATAAAGGATATTATTCTAATGTGGTTTATCTGAAAAGATATGATTGTATTTATTAGATATGCAGAGATCATATCCTAATAGGATTCTAGGAATGCATTATAAATACAAGATGAAAGAAGATCAGAAGTAATCCAATTCTTGTTGTGATTTTCGAAATCTCATAGAAAAGAAAAGGAGGCGAACTTTTGCAGTATTCTCGATAGATTGCTCTCACTCAACATTGGAGTTTTGGTAAACGGAGGCTACAACAAAAAAATAATTTTCGAATACCGAAAAGTACCCCAATATATATATTCTTTTAGGGCACTTATATGACTCCAAGTATCGTGTCCCAAAAGAGTTCTGGACATTTTTGTAAGTGCCTCTAAATCAATAACTTTCCAATCACTTTAATATGTCCCAAGATTGATTTTTCGAGGCACATATAAGTATCCTAAATAATTTAAAATTTATGTTGATAAATCTATAGGAGCACGTATTTGTGTCTATAAAACATAAATTTAAGGACACAAAATGTGTAGTATCAATATTCATTTTAAATTTGATGCACATATTGTGTCGCATAAAATCTCATATGTCAATAAAATAACATTACGAAACACTTATATTTGTCTTTAAATTAATGTATTATGCACTTATTTGAGCTTTCATATAAATTAGGGTCACTTTTATGTGTAGTATTAAATGATTTGTGCCTCCAAATTAGCATATTAAGGCTCTTATAGGCACCTTGTATTATAAATTCAGAAAACTTAAATTTGAAGTTCTATTGTATGGAAGGGATGAAACGGAAATACCCTTTCTGAAACACAATACGAAATTTGAATTTGATGTTCAAACAATAATAATAGTTTCATAATAGGTGAAACTGAAATAAAAAAAATAGATTGATGCCAGAGAAATTGAAAAGAAAAAATAGTATATGTGGCTATAAAAAAAAAAAAGACAAGCTCATTAGCGGTGGCGAAGTCTTGACTCCGTTTTGTAGGTCTTGAGTTAGTCTCTTGATTCTCTGTAGGAAAAAGATGCAAGATTAGCCTTCATTATGGATGATGTCGTGACTAAGATTATTGACCTGACTCAAATCAACACGTAGAATCAATATGTACCAAAGTGGTTGCGGCATCATGAAAAACAATGTCTCAATACTTTTACGCTAGTATCCTTTGCTCGGCATGACTTTTATGCCTTCCATATAAAAGAGATTTAAAGATATCAACTATGCGGCCTACCGCCAATGTATAAGATCTCCTTTGGAGGAGCGTCAGTTTGCCAATAAAATTATGTAGATTTATAATCTGAGGTTACGAATCGATATTGATTTCTATCTGGTTCGCATTTTACTATTACTATTTCACGATTTTGATTTGATTCTTTTCTTCCGTAATTATGATTTGTTACCATCTGCTTTCTGCATTTTATTTCGTTCATTTCTTCACTCTTTATACTTTGTAAACTACATATGATGGCATTTAAATCACTAGTTATTACTAAAAATTGAAGCAAATGATCATTCTTTTATAGATATGTGACCTCAAGCTTTTCTTGGCGTTCCAAAAGCTTGTTTTGCTTGTCATTGCATACAAGAGCATCTTGGAATTGGAAGAGATCAATCAACAATTGATTAGAATGGCCTACCACAATTATGAGGGTGATAGTGAAAGAACCATGACGAGCCCAAGTTTTGTGCTCTTTTACGTGTCTTGTCTAGGTCTAGATCGAGTCTTTTGTGTCTTTCTTGTTGTGTTTTGTGTGCGGGAGGACACATTGGCTGCGAGGAACAAGGCGAGGCGAAATGGGCAAGAAGGAGTGGAACTTGCATGGCGGATGAATAGAGATATGATGCACCTCGAGGGCACAGGAGCTTAGCTCACGGCACGGGCTTCAAACTCACATGGTCTGTTCCGTTTCACGGCGTGACCTCCTTCAGACTTCACAGTTCAATCTCGGAAGGCGGTCTAATGGGCAGCGGAAGTGAAGGCGAGCGAGCCCGAAGAAGGGAGAGGAGGCAGGGAGGCTAATGGGCAAGATCGCGAGATCAGGCGGATCTCGCAAAATCCGAGAAAGGATGCTTGTGACACGAATATCATGAAATCGGAGGAGATATCCTCGGATCCGTGCAGGGCAAGGAAAGAGCGCCGATTAACAAGGAAAACCTACCGGATTATCCAGCCCATGGGCCAACACCATCGTCGATATCCCTGAGCTTTATATATATGGATGAAGGCGCGACTTGTGCGTCTCTTCCGCTCTCACTCACTCTTATTATCAAATTCACCATCACCATCACATACATTAAGTCCTTGAGGCAAACACTTTTATTTACTTTGTCGTATGTTTTGCGGTGACACTTTGGGCTCATGGTTTATTTCGATCAGTAATAGTAAGTTGGTTCCGTTTAATTATGGTTTCAATTAAGCATTGCATGTTTGTTTATTTTATGTCTAGCTAAGTCTTTATTACGGTTTGGGCATGACTAAGTGAATCATGATTAATATAACTCGAGAGGTCTAAGTAGGGCATTACGATCCGCATGCGTGTGTTCCCAAGCACTAGGTCCCGGCATTATATAGCAACAAACTCGGTGTGTTAGTTGCAAATAACATAGTGGGTAAGGGAGGTTGCAAGTAATAATTGGATTAAGGTGTGGTGTCCCACCCCAAATAATCTGTTGGTGTGGGCGAGTTGGAGTAGTCATAGCATTGCCTTTGCAATCTAGGGTCCATCTAGATCATACTTATTGCTGTGAGCTTGCATGTCTTGAGGTGTCCTCGTGCGTGGGCATTACGGGTTAGATAGTTTGTATAGGGTGTCCACTTGCCTTCTTTACAGAAAGGATAGATTTGGAGGGGTGCGTCGTGGGCGTGGCGCGTGGACAACGGGTCGCGGCGTATGTCTCTTATAACCGGTTGATGCATGTCATATGGTGAAAACCTTTGCACCTAGGGACCGAGTGTTAATCGTCTTCACGAAGTTGTTGTCAAGCCGGACTCGTCTTATTATTTGATATTCCTTTGAGTTCGTTTCGTGGTTACTTTAGCCATACCTATAGTGATCAAGATAATTACACAACTCTCGTCCTTTTAAGTGACATCGAGATTGCTACACCAACTCCTCGTGGGATCGACCCTATACTTATCGCTGGCTACGCTACTGTGATGGGCAATAGGTTATAAATTTATTTTGAGCGCTAAAAGGCAGTGATGTCGAGAATTGGCGTCGTTGTCGGGAGTTGCGCATTCGATGGTATCTCTATTTCTTGAATTTATATTGCTTTCTTTATTGTATGCTCGACCTAACATTGCGATGAAAACGGAGGACTTTTATGCGATCACGAAATCGAAAAGCACGCATAGGCGGAGGAAGCGGCGATGCGGAGGGCACGACAAGTCGCGAGGCGGCTAATCGAGAAGAGAACCCGAGGGCAATACGATGGGTGAACAACCGCAAGTAAAGCGAACATTTAGGGAAATGGTGTTCCCCAACAACCGAACACGAGGCCAGCGGGCATCACTTTGCCCGCGATCAATAGGCGGGAGATGAAGCATTCCTTCATCCAAATCCTCCCGATTCAATGACATGCGGGGGAGGATCCACAAAACATTTACAAGATTTCGAGATGGCGTGTGGGACTATCCGCGCCAATGAAAACCTTGGAGAGTATGTGAGACTAGTGTCATTCCCCTTCTCTCGCATGATGGGGCAAGAGAATGGCTCACACCTTGCCGTTGGAAGTGTGACCACGTGGGCACAACTTCACGAAGTTCCTCGAAGTACTTTCCCGCCGCCGTATTGAGAACATGAGGAAAAGGATAGCGGCATCAAAATGGGCACGGAGAGACCTTTTATGATTCTTGGGGAAGGTTTAAGCATTGCAGCGAAATGCCCTCAACATCAAATTCGTGATCACGATCGATCGATATTTCATGGGCCGGGTTGAGGCAGCGAGAAAATTTGGGTGAATGCAGCTTGTGGAGGATCAATCTTGAATAAAGTTCCCAGTGAGGCCTTTAGGCATTGGGCGAGATGGCCGAGGAAAGCGAGGCGAAGGAGGAGAAGTTCGAAGCAAGCCGCTACTTCTTCAACCGTGGAGACCAAGTGGATAAACTCACGTAACTGCTCGACAAGTTCATAACCAACACGGACGGGACCGGGACCGAGGCAAAGGCAAAAGAAAGCTAAAGTTTGCCAAATATCAGGCAGTGACACATCACACTGATCAATGCCCCACACTGTTTGAAGAAGAAGAAGAAGTCAATGCGGTGGGTCAAATGGTAATAGGCAATCTGACGGAGGAGATATGATCTAAACTCTCAAACCTACAACCGGATGGAGGAACCACGAAAACTTTAGGTGGTCTAACAACCAAAGAAGCGGGACAACAACGGCCAGAAGATCGGAGGCGGGACAACAACGACCGTGCGAAATAATCGGTGACCAAAGCGGTGGGCCATCGTTGGCTGAACTTGTGCACACTATGGCGAGAAAATGTGAAGGCTCAACAAGAGAATGAGAAATTCAAGGTCGAGACAGGGGAGCCCTCGAGCCTTGGGAACCAAGTTTCCCAATTGACGGCCGTAACGCTAGCGTCTTGAGAAGAAGCGAGGAAATTTACCTCCTCAAGTAGAGGTAAACGAGTTAGCCCAACCGAATGTCGTAGCCCTAAGTGGGAAGAAACGCGCAGAGAAAATTTTCATGCCTAAGGACCACGCAGACATGCACAGTAGAGGATCTCACGAGATCACATTGATCGAGGCGAAGATGATCGGTGGAGCGCGAGGAAAAGGCAGAAAAAGAAGAGGCAATCATTGAGCCAACTATATCAAACCTAATCCTAAGGTTTTACCTCCCTTTCCAGCAGTTGACCAAGAACAGAGAGAGGAAGAAATGAGTGAGATGTATCGCGTGTTTGAAGGTGGAAATTAATATACCGCCCATCATCGCTCTGGGCACAATGCCAAAATGGGCAAAGTTCATGAAAAGAATTATGCGAGAAAGGTGAAATACAAAGATGATGCAAAATTCAAGTGGGAGAGAATGTATCCAGCAGCTTTGCGTGAAATTGCCGAGAAGTGTGGAGATCGAGGATGTTTTCATTCCCTGCGTAATAAACAATACGAGGATCGAAGGGCCATCTTTGGTTGGGGGCATCTATAAGCGTCATGCCCTTGTCAATGTTCAATGAATTAAAGGTGGGAACCACGAAATCAACACGAGTGGTTATCCAATTAGCGAGACATGACCAACGTCTCATCCGGAAGGAATCGCCGAAGCGTATTGGTCAAAGTGGAGAACTCATATTTCCAGCGGACTTCTACGTTTTGGATATGGGCATGATGGGTAACAAATCCTCGATTATGCTCTTGGGTCGACCATTCATGAAAACAAATGTAACTAGGATTGATTGCGACACGGACAAATTATCATGTGAATTGACGGCGAGGCGGTGACCTTCAACATCTTCAAGGCCATGGAGCATCCGATTGATATTGAGGTCGTGGAATTCATTGATCACATTGAACCCGTGGTGGGAGACATCACCGCGAGATATGTTTACAAGATCCATTTGGATGCAGCAATTCAAAGTGGTCTTAAGGAAGGAGACACTCTCAGGAGAAGCGACTTACGGACGATGTCGGAGACCACTGCTTTTTTTGGGAGCGAACCCGAGGGACTCAGTGGTCAATATACCGAACATGCCCAAGGCGAAGGAAGAAGAAAAGCTCGTTCCATCCCTTATGAAAGCATCGAAACTCGAGCTAAAGACTCTTCCTCACCACCAAGTACATCTTTCTAGGAAGGGCGACACCTTGCCCGTGATCATCAATGCTAAACTCGATCCGAGTCGGGAGGAAGTTGTAAGAAGTGTTATTAGGCGTCTGAGGAAGCTATTGGATGGACATTGGCGACATCAAGGGCATCGCCCTTCCATATGCATTCACAATATTACGATGGAAGAAAAAGTCAAACCGATGCGCGATCAACAAGGAAGTTGAACCCGGCTATGAAGGAGGTGAGTCATGAAGGAAATCTTGAAGCTTCTCGACTTGGGCATCATATATCCCGTGTCGACGAGAAATGGGTCACCCGAGACACGTCGTTCCCAAGAAGTCGAGCATTCGGTGGTGAAAAGCGAGAAAGGAGAGCTGATCCCAACAAGGCTCCAAACAGGTTGGAGGATGTGTATTGACTATCAGCTCAACACGGTGACCCGAAAGATCACTTCCCATTACCTTTCATTGACGAGATCTTTGGAGAGGTTAGTGGAAACAAATTCTTTTGTTTTTAGACGGATACTCGCCACATGCGGATATGGGTTGCCCAAGGTGATCGAGATAAAACCACTTTCACATGCCCATTCGGGACATTTGCCTACGAGAAGAATGCCTTTGGCTTGTGTAATGCCCTGGGGACATTTCAGATGCATGATGAGCATCTTCTCGAGACCTATTAGAGAAATGCATCGAGGTCTTTATGGACGACTTTACCGCCTATGGGGAATCATTCGATGAGTGCTTGATAAATTTAGAGGTAGTCCTACGTAGATGTGTCAAAAGAATTTGATCCTAAATTATGAAATGTCATTTCATGGTACAAGAAGGATTGTTCTTGGGCACGTGGTGTCCGAAAGAGGATAGAAGTAGATAGAGCTAAAGTAGAGATCATCGCCAAATTACCTATCCACTTCATAAAAGCAAGTCGAGGTTTCCTTGGCACATTTGGGTTCTCTGGAAGATTTGTGAAGGACTTCGCAAAGATCGCCCGACCCATGACACGACTAACCGAGAATGATGTACCATGGGAATTCGATGAAGAATGTAAGATAGCTTTTGAAACTACGAAGAATAACTTAATTTCGAAGACCGATCATTCAACCCCCTGATTGGGGCATGTCGTTTGAAGTTATGTGCGATGCAAGCGGATATGTCGTGGGAGCCGTCTTGGGACAACGAAGAGGAAGGAAAGTCATGCTATATATTATGCCTCGAGAACTCTCAATGCCGCCCAATGCAACTCTGACAACCGAGAAAGAACTCTTGGCGATCGTCTTTGCCTTTGAAAAATTTCGATCATATCTCATCTAGGCCAAGACAATCGTGTACACCGATCATCTTGCCTGAGGTACCTAATGGCAAGAAGGAGTCAAAGCCACGATCGATCGGATGGATCTTGCTTCCAAGAGTTCGATGTAGAAATCAAAGACAAGAGTGGAGCACAAACCTTGTGGCCGACCATGAGTAGGATATTGAAGGAGAAGACCGGTGCCCATTCGCAGACCTTCCTGAAGAACATCATGCTTTTCATTCGAGCACGACGGAGTTCGAGCCATGGTATGCAGATTTGGTGAATTATAAAACCACCGGAGAACTCCCCGTTGGGCTCGCTACGTGTCAAAGAAACAAGATCAAGATCAGATCGTCGCATATGGGATGATCCCTACTTATGGAGAAAGTGCGGCGATCAAGTTTTATGACGATGTGTGCCCAAATCGAGATCAAGACATTACGAATCACCGCCACTCCAAAGAATGTGGAGGTCATTTTGGGCACAAGAGGACGACGAAAGGTTTTAGGCAGTGATTCTTCTCGGCCACGATATTCAAAGATGCTTATGAGTGTGTAAGCAATGTAAAGAGTGTCAGCGGAAGGAAATATCACAAAGAGGAATGAGATGCCCATGATACCTATCCTTCGAATGAAATCTTTGATGTATGGGGATGGACTTTATGGGACCATTACCGAGCTCAAGGGCGATGCGTACGTCCCGCTTGCGATGGATTATGTTTGAAATGGGTTGAGGCCAAGGCAAGTGCCACTAATGACTGGGTAGTTTCACTTTTCTTAAAGCTAATATCTTCAACGAGTTCGGCATGCCCAGGCAATTATCGGCGATCAAGGAACCCATTTCGCAACACTACTATCACCAAATTGTTAGAAATACGGTGTAACCCATTGTGTGACTACTGACCTACCATCCGCAGGCTAATGGGCAAGCGGAGTTGTCAGCAGAATAATCAAGACTATATTGAGGAAGGTAGTGGGACCTACGGTGAGGCTGGAGCACTGCCTCTTGATATTGCGCTATGGGCATATAGAGCTGCATCTGAAGACCCTTGGGCATGTCACAATACCGAATTGTGTTCGCAAGATGTGTCACTTACCAAGAGAACTAGAGCACAAGGCATTTGGGGCGTTGAACAAGCTCAACTTTGATTGGGACCGTGATGGCCAAGCTAGAAAGCTTGACCTTCAAGCTGGAAGAAATAAGGCTGAGGCCTGTGATGCCGTTCTATATAAAGAAAGACTAAAGAAGGCACATGACCGCCTTTATCAAAGCCAAGTCATTCGAGCGAGGGCAATTGGTGCTTTTATACCGATCTCGATTCAAGTTGATGTCGAGGCGAGTTAACAAGCAAGTGGTGCGGACCATATGAAGTCAAAACTCAATTTTCAAATGGGTACATCGAGATCGCGGATCAAGACGAAAAAACCTTCAGGTCGATGGGCGTCATTCAGAGGCTTACTATGGGCATCACGAGGTAGATCCGGGGTGCATCGAGTGCAAGCCCTCGACGGGAAGAGTAATAAAGAGGTCAGGTCGAGCCACGGCGATAACCAAGGCGCCGCCGGAGGCAACCCGGTATTTTAATTGCTTCGTTGTTGTTTTCTCTTTTGTTTTATTTTGCCCCGTTTTGCGTGTGGTGTTGTGTTGGTCAATCTCTGAGAGAACAGTTGTGATCATGATCGAAGAGGCAAGATGAGGCAGACATTCGCCGTGGGCAAGAGGTGAGTTCTGGAACAACCTGGCGGTTTGTCGGGAGAAAGGACGTGCGTCCCTTATAATCAGCCACTCCATAATTACCTCACCCACGTCGCCTCAACCTCTGCAAATTCCCCTCTCTCACCGAGCCTTAAGAAGAAACCTCCCAATTTTCAAAAATATTTGCCAGAAACCAGAGCCAAAACCACCAAAAGGCTCACGATTCCTCCTCGAAAGAAACCAAACCCGCGAGCTAAAATCAGCAATGGCGACCCATACGAGACTCCTACTACCCCAAAATGCCTAAAGCCAGTCTCGGTTAACTCAGGGACTGGAGAAAATAATAGAGGAACAGCGCCCTCTCCCGTAAAGGCGGCCGAGTAACCAGAGAGAGACGGCAGTGAGCCAAGAAGAAGAAAGCCAAGGCCAACAGGAAAGGCTGTCCGGCGGACGAAGGAAGATACCCTGCGAGCGGAGGTCCACCTCGGACGAAGCCGACGAACTGGAACCCTCCGTGAGAAGGAGAAAGCGAAGAAAGAAGAAACCCCACCGAGAAGACTCAGAGGCACCACCACCACCGAGAAAGAAGCCTCGTCAGAGCTACCTCCACCTTCAAGGAAGAGAACAGGGGGTACCTTGCGAAGATGGCATCACCTCCTTTGAAAAAGGAAAGTCGTCACGACCACGGAGGCCACCTCGAGGTTCAACACCACCACCGATGAGGGGCATTGTAAAGCCCAGGCGCTGACATGGAGGTCTTTGGAGAGTCCGGGGTTAGGATGAGGTGAAAAAGTTTTCGCAAGGATGGATGGGGCGTTTTGGAATGGCGGGGCGGTTTGTACATCACATTGGCGAGGAGTTTATTCAAACTCTCGAAATAAAGAACCGAGCAAAGTGAAGTCGACCACGATCGCATCAAATTTAGGCGATGGGCAACATGGATTCTCTTCTGTGAGCGACTTCAACCGCACTCAGGCATGACGAAGTGTTTGAGGCGAAGACCACGAGAATACTGAGGGCTTCACCTCGTCCCCGAGCACACGGGGAGGTGAAATGAAAATGGTCATCGATTGGTGCGGGCACAACGTTTAAGTCCGGCTACACTAAGGGCAATGAGTGAGGAGCAGCGCTAAGGATGTGCCATCGCCACCGTCCTCTCAACTTTTTCGGGAAGGTGGACAACAACTCCATCTCCCAAGAGGAGTTGTTCATCTTGTGGTGCATGTGGCATGGCCACAAGGTGAACTTTACCGCGTTGCAGTTGCCATTTCAAGGACATCGACTCATCCTAGCGGAGGATCTCTTGCCCATTTGGTGACCGTGTTGTACGAAGTGAAGGTCTTTGGACAGGCGAATCTGACACAGAAGTGGGCAGCCGTATATTGACACGGCTATGTTGGAGCGGATGAAGGACATATACTACGACCGGGGCGGAAAACCGTCTTCACTTGAGCCGACTTTGATGACCAAACAGCCCTCGCGATCGCCCGATCGGCGTAAGAGGATTCAAAGATAGCCAGGAGGAGGATGATGACATCAAAGCCCGCTTGACCAGGATGGAGGAACAACAGAAAGCGACCCATGATGCCCTGCTAGCCTACTTTGCCACGCACTGATTAATTATCCAGCTTCCTTCGACCTTTGTCCTCCCTTTTGTTTTTTGTTTTCATTTTGTTGTGTTTTTGTTTTTGTTTTGTTGTTTGTTTTTGTTTTGTTTTGTTGGTGATCAACCCGCTTCTCACCCACTTTGCCTAGGCAAAGTGTGTGAGCTAAAGGGGTTCGTCTGTTTTGTTTGTTTGAGTTAAGAGAGTCGGTCCCACTCGACCCACTTTGCCCAAGGCAAAGTGTGTGAAATAGGGGACCGCCTGCTGCTCGGTTTGTTTCGTTGTTTGTTGTTTGTGTTCCTCCTTGTTCACCCACTTTGCTCAACGCAAAGTGTGTGAGTGAGGAGGGGTTTTCGTTTTTGTGTGTCGGTTGGCATGTTTAAATTGGTGAGATTGATTGTCCTGTATTTTGCTTTGTTGAGAATAATGCTAGTAGTCTTAGGAATTCTGTTTGAGCATGACCGTATGTAAATAAGGATGACGAATTGAATTTGAGCACACATGGTGAGATTTGAGCTTAAACTGTTGTATCTTGATCAACACAGTTTCCTTTCTTGTGTGATTATTGACATCTTCATTAGGCTTTTGCTAGAACTTGCGTGCACTCTTATGTCGAGGCCTTATTGACTTAGTTAAAACATTTAGATGACTTAGGCATTTTTTTTCTTTCAAATAGCCCACTGAGCCAAAAATGTCCTACCTCTTGTTAAACCCTCGTTCACCCCCCGAGCTTAATAATTTCTTTCACTCACTTAAATTAGCACGGAAAAAAGCTGCCGGTCAATTAGACTCGGGAGCTAATAGAGAAAGGGCAAACAAAAGGGAAGAAACGGTAGCCTCGTAATGGGAAGAAAAAAGGGTTTACCAATTTCAAAGAAATGGGCAAAATGCCCAATATAAAGAAGGTACCGAATTGAAAGAAAAGGACTTGAAAATAAAAGAATATATATATTGATGAAGTCCTAGGATGGTTGTCTTTGAGGCTGTAAGAGAAAGGAGAAAGGAAATCCATGGAGGACAAAATAAATTCCTCAAACCCGAGTCCGTGATGACGTTAGCCTCGTTCAAAAATTTCCCACCTATGTCTTAAGCCCATTACAACCAAATAAAGACCTAAGGATGAATGTTTAAAACTTTGTCTAAGCGGTGGAGATGGTAGAGGCACATGAGCTTCATGGCATAGTCGAAATGAAAGATGTCTGAAAGTATACACTAGCTTTATACACAAGAGTGCAGTGTTGGTAAGGAAAATGCCCAATGTGCTCAAATTTGTATTTTGACTTGTTTGATGGTCGTTGCTTGAATTGAGTCTACTTGAATTGCTAGTTTGTTACGATAAAGCTTATATTGGCGAGATATCCTGCCGGTGGAAATGTGCTAACCTTTTACATTTTGAGTCTTTCTTTCTTTCTTTTGTCTTGGGCAATTACGCTGTGCATGCTTGAGGACAAGCATGTTTAAAGTGTGTGCGTGACGATCCCAAGTTTTGTGCTCTTTTTCTATGTCTTGTCTAGGTCTAGATCGAGTCTTTTGTGTCTTTCTTGTTGTGTTTTGTGTGCGGGAGGACACATTGGTCTCGCAGGAACAAGGCAGGCGTAAATGGGCAGAAGGAGTGGAACTTGCATGGCGGATGAATAGAGATATGATGCACCTCGAGGGCACAAGGAGCTTAGCTCACGGCACCGGGCTTCAAACTCGAGAGTCGTTGGTTTCACGGCGTGACCTCCTTGCTGACCGCATGAGTTCAATCTCCGAAGGGTAGTCTAATGGGCAAGCGGAAGGAAGAAGGCGGCGAGCCCAAGAAGAAGGAGGAGGCAAGAGAAGGCGGAGGGAGCTAATGGACAAGATACGAGATGCAGGCGGATCTCGCTAAATCCGAGAAAGGATGCCTGACGACACGAATCTCATGAAATCGAAGGAGATCACCTCGGATCCGTCAGGCAAGGAAAGAGCGCCGATTAACAAGGAAAACCTACTAGATTATCCAGCCCATGGGCCAACACCATCGTCGATATCCCTAGGCCTATATATATGGATGAAGGCGCGACTTGTGCGTCTCTTCCGCGCTCTCACTCTCACTCTTATTATCAAATTCACCATCACCATCACATACATTAAGTCCCTTCGGGGTAAACACTTTTATTTACTTTATCGTATGTTTTGCCGGTGGCACTTTGGGCTCGCCGTTTATTTCAGTCAAGTAATAGTAAGTTGGTTCCGTTTAATTATGATTTCAATTAAGCATTGCATGTTTGTTTATTTTATGTCTAGCTAAGTCTTTATTCCGGTTTGGGCATGACAAAGTGAAGCATGATTAATATAACTCGAGAGGTCTAAGTAGGGCATTACGATGCGCATGCGTGTGTTCCCCAAGCACTAGGTCCTGGCATTATATAGCAACCAAACTCGGTGTGTTAGTTGCAAATAACATAGTGGGTAAGGAGGGTTGCAGTAATAATTGGATTAAGGTGTCGGTGTCCCGCACCCCAAATAGTCTGATGGTGTGGGCAAGTTGGAGTAGTCATAGCATTTTGCTTTGCAATACCGGGTCCATCTAGATCATAACGCCTGCTGTGAGCTTGCATGTACTAAGGTGTCCTCGTGCGTGGGCATTACGGGTTAGATAGTTTGCATAGGGTGTCCCTCGCCTCTTTTACGAAAGGATAGACTTGGAGGGGTGCGTCGTGGGCGTGACGCGACAACGGGGTCACGACGTATGTCTCTTATAACCGGTTGATGCATGTCATGTAGTGAAAACCTTTGCACTTAGGACCGAGTGTTAATCGTCTTCACGAAGTTGTTGCCCAAGCCAGACTCGTCTTATTATTTGATATTCCTTTGAGTTCGTTTCAGGTTACTTTAGCCATACCTATAGTGATCAAGATAATTACACAACTCTCATCCTTTTTAAGTGACATCGTGACATCAGAGATTGCTACACCAACTCCTCGTGGGATCGACCCTATACTTATCGCTGGCTACGCCTGTGATGGGCAATAGGTTATAAATTTATTTTGAACGCTAAACGACAGCGTGTCAAACCACCAGCACAATTTACCTCGGTTTTTCTGTATGTAACAATTATCTCTTCTCGCGTTCTAACTCTGGGTTTAATCTCGGCAGCACCATCAAACAATTCTTCTCGTTCAGTTTTTTTATCTGCAAGACAAAAGGAATCTCTTTCTTATTCCAAAAGTAACAACCTACATAAACAACATTTTATACCTTTATTTTTGCAATCTAATTCAGGGGATGAAGCAGATGCCGAAGGCCCAGGCTCATCAATGTCAATGTCAATGTCAATGATTTAGAGAAAGCAGTTTCCAAAAAGGGTCATTGATCCACTGAATTAGAAATAAATAGCAACATGACTAATACCAGCCAAAGCCTGGCACCAGAGCACTGCATAGAACAAGTAACAAAACAGAAAATAATTAATCATTCCTTTGGTAAACATATTAACCCAACATAATCCGTCAGCATGCTTCAAGAAAATCATTATCTTAAGTAGGCCACGACAAGTCATTGAATGACCAGCAAGACTTTGTACATTAAATCCAACTAGGCAAGTTAACCATTTTCTGAAACTATATATATTTGAAAGTAGACATTTATTATAAATCAATCATCAATGCATGTACTTTCAATAAAAAGAGTGTTTATAAGAAAGTACATAAAGTTATTTATGCTGATGGCAGAGAGATTCAAATCTTTAATGATTTTGAATTTTCAACTTGCAACAGTTGATTCAAACATATTTAGGCCACCTTTGATAGCATTTTCGTCGTGATATGAAAGCTTATCGTCTGTTTGGTAGCCTGTTTAGTATCCTGCGTCTGTTTGGTAGCTACTGTTTAGTATCCCGCATCTGCTTGGTAGCTTTGTTTACGTATCCTTACTACCCGTGTTTTAATAACGGACTTGGTGGTTTTGTACGTTTGGTAGCTCTGTTTTTCTATTTCTTTAGGATTTGTAACCTACCCAAGTGGTGGGTTCTGAAACCTAATCTGCACAAGACATTTTAATTAGACGAAACCTAACTCAGCGATGACATTTTAACTGACGAAGCCTACTAGACGAAACCTAACTAAACCTAACTAACCTACCAAACGGGGCCTTATAGTTTGTATGCAAAATGAGCCATGATACTATATCCCCACACCTACCATCAAAGAGGAATATTTCTCACGTCTCATTCAAAAGGTCCGATTTCCCTACCCTCCACAGATACCAAACACAAAATGCTTTTTTAAGGATGCGATAGTAACAAAAACATATCTTTCGCAATTGTTTCTAAAGCCAGATAGATACACAAAATCCTGCAGCACAACTTCAAGCATTTTATTTTTCATATGCACTTAATAGTAATTCAAAGATGGAGTTGCGATTTACGAACACATTTAAATAATAAATTAGATTTAGATTTACAAACATATTAGCCAAACTTTTACAAGCAATGAAAAACATGACAATAATATCAAAAGAAAATACGCAATGATAATGACAGAAAAAAATACCTGAAACCTTGTTTTGACAACCCAAAGAGGATTTGTCGTGATTGTTGTTGCAGCTCCAGCACCAGAAGCAACCGCCATATTTGCTCCAACAGAGAGCTGTTGATTTACATCTAAAAATTCTAGAAGCATCAGTAACACCATTTACATCGCTCAGAAAAACACCTCTAAAAAACTATATATACAGATTCAAGTCTCAAGATATAGAGCAAGCGAAAAACATTAAAAATTTAACTCATGAGCATTAAAATTATTTTAGAACCAGAATCTAAATAGCATATACAATTTAAAAACAAAATACCAAGTCGGAAGAATTCCGAGCACATACCTCTTGGAAATAGCATATGGTAACTCACCACAAATTTCATCATCGTTATCAAAGACATCGGGTTCTACGACATGAAACAGAGAGGAAACGTTTAGATTGTTGTCCATTCGTGGAGAAGGGATCCGTCTCACTGTCGCATCAAGGACTCATCCTGAGGCCAGGGCACATTGTTTATCCTATCTGCCCCAGATTTATCAGCAGAAGGACTCTGGATGGGAGCCTCCTTCCATTTTGCACGGCAAACAGGACAACTTTGTCTTCCATGCTTCACATTGGATGCAATACAATGAAAATGAAACGAATGCGAGCATTCTGCAGTGAAAATCGCGTGCCCGTGGCCAGGTTTCATGGTTCCCAAGCATATTGCACAAATCTTCTGCAAAAATGAGGAGAAGAAAGGGTTAGAATGAAATGATCGGAATAGAAATGCTGGCAGAGAGTTTGTAATTAAGCAAATTGCACAAATACAATAAATATGGCTAAGGAACCAATCCTGCCAATCATATATAGAAGCATTTGAGGGCAAGCATATTAGAAGCATCTTCAAACGCAGTGCTGCCACACACCAAAGAGGTTGATGTTGATTTGAAGTTCATCTCTTACAATTTCAAATCAATTAGCAGCTTTACGCATTACTTAACCCCACATCTGAGTATAGAATAAATTAATCGTGAAAAAAGAATCTGCAAACAAACGCTCTCTGTCACATCTATGCAATGGATCAAAGTTGCAGATTATGCCAAGTCAAGGCTTTTACATATTTAACTCACATAACTTCCATATTTTCAAAGATCTCATCAAGGCCAAAAAGGAAATAAATTCAACCAAATAATATAATGATATCAAGTTAGCATTCATTTAATATTTAAGAAGAGTTCCATTACTAAAATAGTAAAATTCAAGAATTAATCCACAAAACTTTCCATCCATTATACATGACACATGGTTAGGGTTGACAATTTTCGACACGACACGAGAACCCGATACGAACACGCACGAAATTAACGGGTTAGTGTTCAGCCTTATCGTATTCGTGTCCTTATCGTGTCGACACGATAAGGACACGATAATTTCGTGTCGTGTTCATGTAACACAATAATTTTCATGTTGCATTCGTGTTAGTGTCGGATCGTGTCATTTTCGTATAATTCGATAATATTTATAAATATTTAATACTCCCTCCGTCCCGGCTGGCTTGGGGCGTTTCTTTTGGGCACGGGAATTAAGGAGAGAGTGTTTAGTGTTTAAAGTGTATTGGTAATAAAGTGGTTTATGTGTTAAGTATATATATTTTGTATTTTATTTTATTTTATATTTAAATTTATTTATTTACTTAATAAATTTATTTTAAATTATCATTAATTTAATTAGTATATTAAAATTAATTTAATTTTTTAGTTAATTTAATTTAATTTAATTATTTTAAATTAGCATATTAAAATAAATTAATTTAATTTTTTAAATAAATTAATTTTTAATTTAATTTATTTTTTAAAATAAATAAATTAATTAATTTTTATATAAATTAATAAATTAATTTATTTTAGTTAAAATTAGCATATTAAAATAAATTAATTTTTTAATTTAATTTAATTTTTAAATTAAATAAATAAATTATTTTTAATAAATAAATAATTTTTTAGTTAAAATTAGAATATTAAAAAATTAATTTTTTAATTTAATTTATTTTTAAATTAAATAATTAAATTAATTTTTAAATAAATTAATAAATTAATTTATTTTAGTTAAAATTAGCATATTAAAATAAATTAATTTTTTAATTTAATTTATTTTTAAATTAATTAAATAAATTAATTTTTAAATAAATTAATTAATTAATTTTTTTAGTTAAAATTAGCATATTAAAATAAATTAATTTAATTTAATTAGCCATAATCAACCCAATTAATTAACCGTTAATTGCAATTAAAATCCCTTATTTTTGTTAATTATTTCCATTTATAGAAATGACTCAAGCTAGTTGGGACGGCTTAAAATGGTATACGACTCAAGTTAGGTGGGACGGAGGGAGTATTAATCTAATTACATTTTTATTTCTTTTATTAAATTATTTTCTAATTTTAATTTTAATTTATCGTTTAAGTCGTATCGTTATCGTTTAGCGTAATAGACACGAAAAAATCTTAATCATATTAGTGTTTGTGTCGTGCTCGTGTGGGTAATAAGTGTCGAAGACATTTAGGTGTCGTGTTAGTGTCGATGCATCCTTAACGTGTCGTGTTCGTGTTTGGCCTTATCGTGTCGTGTCGTTATCGTGTCGACACACGCAATTCAAGATTTCGTTTGTGTTCATGTTGGCGATTTCTGATGTGAATTCGGCGGGTCATCCCCCCTTCCTACGGGTTCCCTCACCGATCCAGTGTTAACAAATTAGTCCACTACAGAAACGAGACTTCATAAGTTCAAGGACTTGAGAATGGAACAAAAAAAGGGGAAGACTTGACCGTCTTCTGAAAAGAGATGCGGCTATGGTGAAAAGACAATAATCTCGCCTACAAATATATCGACACGATAACGACACACACGAATTGATAGCCCTACACATGGTGCACCAGTAGAGATATGAGAGACTCCCTTACATTCAAGATCCATATTTACGATTCTTAAACATCCAAGATACGAGAAAAAAAAAACAGTTAACGCATTGATAAAATGCTAAAAGATATGATCAGAATATCAATAAATTCTAATAACAGCGCCACCGCCGGGGCTACGAACCCTAGGCTCACCTAGCCGAGAAGTCAAGCGCAAACTACACCGCAGCTGATGCGATGTGGGCGGCAACGCCTGATTGAGTCTACTGGAAACCAAAATCCGAGAGCCGGAGAAGCTCGAGACCTGCAGAAGAGCCACGATAATATCATAATTCCCAATAATAACAATAAAATCCTCAGCTTCCAAACAGAAAAATCAAACAAACACAACGTAATAATAAAACCTTAGGTGAAAGAGGACGACGGGAGATGGCGGGGGTAGAGGCGGAGAAAGAAAGGGAGCATGAGGGCTCTAGGGTTTGGGAGAGCTTGCAGTTGTAAGCATAGGGAGCAGAGGGAGAAGTAAGAGTTGCAAAAGCGAAAGGGAGAATAATAAAAGGAAAAGTTCAATCGAGAATGTGCGCCTAAAACATAAGGGCAACAATTTTATTTTATTTTTTAGATTTTTTTTTAAATGTGCCTCTAAACTTAATATATCTGACTAAGTGCCGCAATAATATATCTTAGAGGCATTTAATAAAAAGTGAATCTAAATAAGTGCCTCAATATCTATTTTTTGTTGTAGTGGGGATAAAGTCCAGAAGATCGAAGATCAAAGCACGAGTTTTCACCGTTCTTTATCCGAAAAATTCGCAGGTAAAATCAGGCTATGTACATAATCTAAATCAATGTATGGTGAATTAAACATCCAAGATAAATTATCGAAAGGGTAAAATCAGATTTCCCTACAGTTGACCATATTATTATTCAGTTACACAGCTTGGTTATTATTTCACGTGAGATACTCGGCTTCTCAATGCCGTGAGCAAAACAGGGTGACAACATAATTATTCATACATGCAACCTCAAAATCTTAGTTTTAACTGCATAAATTTCATAAGATCTCAATTATCCATGTCTTCTATTTCCTTTAAATTTTAACATGTAAATTCTGTAATTATCGAGATTTGACAAGTTTCCACACCACTAAATGTATACATTTCTATTCTTGCATGTTCGAGAGGGAGGAAGGAAATCTCGGTGGTACCTTGTTTTTAGAGACAACGGCTTAAGGGCGTGGCTGCGAAGTGGATCTCGACGCTCCGACGAGTTCTGAGTTTTCAGCTAGCAAAGAAAAGAGGTGAATAGTGAGGATCGAGCAACTAGGAACTTGGCCTTGCCTCAGCAAGTGAAATAGAGAACTCAAGCTTACCTTACATGGTGAGTACTTAGCGAGGAAAGGTGGATGATAGTGCTACTGCTTTGGCTTTATAGAGGGAGAGGTAAGGATGTTAGAGAGATGGAGAGGATGAGTGGAGGAAACCAAAGTGAGTTCTAATAGAGAGTAAGGGGATTGAGTGATGGAGAAAGAGGTTAAAAGTGGAAGAAAAATGAAGGTGAGGCGTCACCCCCTGGCAGCTTTGCCAAGTGGCGTCGGGAATGGAGAGGTGGTTTGCAAGGGAGGAGGTGATGCCCGGTGGAGAGGCTATACCTTTGAGCCTATGATTATGTTGTTTTAGGTGGTTTAAATTGTTAATAGTTTCTCTCAATCTCTATCTTCTTCCTCTCATGTATGTCACACAAACATGTCCAAAATACCATCTATTATTTAATTTATCTAGTGCATTTAAGTAGGTCTTCTATTATCTAGGAAATAATTAGAATTCCTTATTCTCTAGCTCCTTACACGGTATCTCCACATGCACACGAGAACTCAGTCGTGTCCAAACTCTGGTTATTTTGATGAAATAGCCTGTATACCTCTTTTTGGAGGTCTACTTTTCAATTCTTTTGTATATTTTGTTATTTAATTATTAAATCTGCGATATAAGTTTCAAGCAAGGTATAAGTATTGGAATTAAATTATGGTATCATGGGGCATACAATACAGAAATAAAAAACGTGACATCACGTTTCGCGTAATTTGTTACATTTCCATTTAGCAAGTCACATGTTAAAATTACTCACGTAACAAATAGTGGTAGTTAAGTTAACTATTTTATTTTATTAAGAGGCTAAAATTCTTAATTCAGGGATCGAAGTAATTGCCAACAAGTCTCCTGATTTAGGAAATCTATCTTATAGTTCTTGATTGAGTCTTTAATCAATCTAAATCGTCAAATGGGAGTTAATTTTCCTTTTCTAGCCTAGTTATGCTGCTAGCTAAACCAAACAGCGAAGAGATAAAAAGAAAAAATTTAGAAAGGAGAAAACCTTATTCTCAGGCTTCTAATTTGAGATGTTTGCTTGAGCTGGAATGTTACAAAACCTTTGTAACACATCAGATGCAAACACCAACCTAAAACCATCTTGCGCTCTCTCGTTATCTACTCAGCTTATCTTGCATAACCCCGTAAAACAAAAAAAAATCAACAATATTACCCAAAACCTTATATCCATAACCACTAGAACCACCTCTATCATAACCCAAACTAAAATCCATGAGCACACACACAAGCCATCGAAAAACCCTGAAAATCTGGAACCAAACATCAGCTTCCCACATTCCCACACAAACCCAGATCCTACCTTGCTTCACCCTCTTTTAATACCACCACTGCTTTCGCAGCAAAGGGTACTCCTTCTGTCCGATAGCACGCAACGAGTGCGTAATTGTAGAAAATGCCAAGAGAATCTGGTTGTTAGAGTAAGTAGTGTCGGGGCTGTTAGTATCATCAAAACCAAATGCACTGAAATAATCTAAGAATAACATGATGAAACTATAAAGCGTGGAAAAGTTATTACAGATGAATCCTATATATTTTGGGATCAATGGTGGGTGTTGCACAACAACCCCACCGCCCAATGAAAACCTTAAGCTTGCGGGCTTGGTAACTGATGAATCTGGTTAGTGAGTGTGCGAGATTTATGAAAAGCAATAAAGAACACCAAGGCTTTTACGTGGTTCGATCGTTAATGAGATCTACGTCCACGGAGGAGTGTTTCCTCAATATTTTCACTATAATTCGATTGTGGTTACAAGCTCTTAATATTCGATAAGTTGCCAACCCTCTAATATCAGTTTTCCTTCTATTTATCTGACTCCGAATCTTGCAATCAAGGCGCGCCGACCTCCATTGGTCGTGGTGTGACTCTTCCTCTGGCGTGCCCTCCATTGGCCGGAGCCGGGACCTTTCGCCTTATGTGCGCCACATGGAGGGTGGCGCCTGACCTTGGTTCTGGGGCGTCCTCCCCATTGGCCGAGGGTGGAGGTTCGGAGGCTAGGGTTTTGGGTAATGATTAGGGCTCGCCTTGGGCTCAACCGCGTGGGCTGCTACCAACGTCTTACCAGCGTTAGGCCCACTCGTTTGGGCTGTTAGTGGCCTTAGTCGGTTGGGCCATATCCCATCATAGCCACTCCGAATAGCGGGGGACGCGAGGCCGAGGTGGAGTGGAGAAAGCACTTCGCCGGTGGTGGTGTGGCTTGGTGAAGTTGTTTGTTGAAGGTCTTGTCTTTTTAATGTGAGGTTTATTGGCGATGTGGTGCGAATCGAGCCGGGTGGTGCATTGTCCGTCGCTGGAAAAGATGTGGCACCGAAGGAAGTCGACCGACCTGGATATCGCGTCTGCGTGAGTTACGCCGAGGTGCGACACAGGGCGTGTTACTCACAGTGGTGGGTGCCGATGTCAGGCACGAGACCTCAGCACGGGGATGTCGGGCGCGCCCGGCCGCACCGAATCTGGGGCCTGTTAGCCGAGGTCGATGTGGATCTCCTTGGTGTTTGTGGGAAGGGCGGGGTGCGACTGAGGTGCCGCCATCCGGAGGGCGCGGGTCCGTATGATGATCGCTAGGTCGGGCTGGCGGTCCGTCTTTTCTGGCGTCGTCATACGCGCCAGCGGTAGTTGGGCACTCGAATCTGTGCGCGCGTGTACGCACATCAATCACATGTAGCCGCTGTCGAATTTGAAGCGGCAACTTGCAGGCGCCCTAGTCTTATAAATAGGCATGAAAGAGCAATCGTTCACTTTCCTCTTGACGCTTGAAAATTACGAGAGTTAATTTAAAGAAATTCTCTCGAGTTGATCGATCTTATTTGAAGGAGCCATATACTCGTCGAAAAGTAAGTATGCTTTCTTCCTCTTCTTCTCGCTCCGAAAGTTCCCTTTCCGCCTCGGGTTCTGGCCGTGAGTTCCCAGGTATAAGAGATTATATGTGCTACAATGGTTTGGGTAGGTCCATAGGGCTGAGCTCTAGGGTTCCGCCGGTATCCTCGGTATGGGATGGGTTGCGGGTTGGCGTGGCGAGGTCGGGTTTGACCTTGGAGGAACTTTTTGAAGTTGTGAGGGAATCCCGGATCCCGGAGGAGACGTGGTGGTGTCTGCCGCATCCGGATGATAGGGCGATGGCCCTTCCGGAGGGGTTTGTTACAATTTATGTAGATAGTTTGAGGGCGGGTCTTAGATACCCTCATCCCCGTTTATCTTAGCCTTCAAGATTATTTCCGGATCCTGTTTGTCGATTGACCCAATTCCGTTAGGTCGTTGGTGGGTGAGGGGCTCTCTTGTTATGGCATTGCTGAGGTTGTCCTTCGAGGTCTTGATCGTTTTTAGCGTGAAGACCATGGGAAGGGTGTACTATCTGTCACCCGGCTGAAATTTAAGGTAGCCGCCCCTCCAAGGTGTCCCGTTGGCGAAATAGGTATTTCTTTCTGCGGCCGAGGCGACCGAGTATGAGTGGGGTATCGGCGACGATGGCGGACCCAAAATCAAGCCACTTGGGCCACATGGAGGAGGTGTTGAGCAGCCTTGGTGAGATCTTATCCATAAGTTACAGGGGCGACTGAAGAAGGCCGGCTGAGTGTTTACGTCGGAGCGTCGGGACCGGGTGCAGGCGGGGTGAGGCATCCTTCTTCTTAGTCCTTATTCGTTCGATTTTCTTTGTGCTAATGTGTCTTTCTCTTGTGATGTAGTGAAGTTGAGGGATGAGGCGGGCTCACCATCGCCGAAGGCGAGGCCGGCGAAAAAGCGAGCGGGCCGGACCTAGTAGGGGCCTCAAGAGGTGGGCGGCATGGGCGGTGATGAGTGGGCCTCGAGCGGGTCCAGCCCGGCATCGGTCTCGGCCTCAGGCCGCCTTGAGTCTGGTACCGCCTCAAGTTTGGCCGCATCCCCACAGGGGTGCGTGGGTTCTTCATATTTAGATTTGTTTGCTTGCAATCATTATTGACTTGTGCCTTTCCTTTTCGGGTGGGAGCTCGATGATGGGGGCCTGCGGTAGCTTTGCTGGGGAGCTGCAGTCGCCACGGGCTTGCGAGAGCTCGGCCCGATGCAGGCGGGAAGGGAGCTTGCCGCATGGAGGAGGAGACCGCTGGTCCGCCGCGAGGGCGGGCGCCGAGGCCGCCAGGCTTCGAGGCCGGGCGCCGCCGAGGCCGCCGCCTGAAGAAGAGGCACTGGGCACTGGAGGTCGCCTGGGGGTCGTCAAGAGCTTAAGGAGGAGCTGGTAGGGCGAAGAAGGGCCTCGCGGACGAGGAGGTCTGGTGGCCGACCAGGGACCTTGTTGAGGGCCTTTGCCAAGAGGGCTCATCGAGTCGGAGGCTTCTCGGCTTTGTGCCCGTCTCGCCGCCGTCTTTGGCTTGAAGGTGGTGTCGATCACACAGGGGAAGTGGCGGTCGCCATGCCCGACTCGATAAGGTGAAGCATGGGTGGACCGAGGTCGACCCAAGAGGCTGGACAAAGCTTACGCCCGGGTGATCTCGGGTGACTCGCTCCTAGTCTTTGGGCTCGGCATCCAGCCTACCTCTCCGATCGCTATTTGAGGTCGTCGCCCGGTCTGAAAGAGGCGAAGATCGCGAGCTTGGGAGCTCGCTTGCCGAGGCAGGCGAGGCGGGGAGGAGGAGGAGGCGGAGGAGGAGGCGGAGCGGAGGGAGGCGGAGGCGAGGAGGTCCCACCGAGATGGCCGACGAAGGAACATCGAGGAGGTCGTCGAGACCGGCCATAGAGCTGAGTCGGTGGACTGATGTAATAACTTGAACTGCCGGGTCGATAGGATCCACAGGTGCTGTAATAATTTTCCCATTTTTGAGTAATAAACGCAACATTTTTAAGATTTGTGTTGTCTTGTTTACTACGATACTCCACACTGAATGACTCGGACTTGATCATGAATTGTTGACCAAGTTAAAGAGGTCAGGCGCCTTGGCCGAAGAGGCGAAGAGGTGCTTTTCGGAGGAGCCGTTGTGCCGGTGACCCAGTTTTGGCCACTATGGAAGTCGGCTCGGCCGTCTGGCGACGACGAAGAGGAAGTTGGGCGAGGCTGATCGGGAAGTGGCCCGCCTCTGGTGAGCGAGGCCACGAAGTTGAGGGTCGCGGGGCGGAGTCGAGGCGGACATATCTGCCGACGCTATCGAGGGCGTTTGATGCGGTGTGAGGAACAACAGAATTATTGCGGAGAGGCTCGCTCGGTTGTCGGAGGAGCATCACGAAGTCGAGAGGCGATCCGCCGAGGTGGTGGGACTACCATATCCGAGGCGGCGACCGAGTCGAGCTTCTTTGGCGGAGGGCATGGTCTTGAGGATGAGGAGGGCCCAACGGCAAGAAGTTCAAAGCTGCGTCGACTCCGTCGTGAAGTTCATGGAGATGTATGATATCGTCCATAAGCGTCGCATACCGTGGGCGAGGCCTGGCCGGGCTCGGTGACCCGATCATAGAAGAACCCGTGGGGAGGGCGGCTACTCCGATCATGCCGAAGTGCTCGGGTTGATGGGTCGGCGGGCGGATCATCTGAGGCGATCCTGCAGAGGCGGTCGGCGACCGAGGACCTCAGTCGGCGGGGAGGCGGCGGGTAGGGGCGGGTCGTACTCCGGCCGGTGTCGGTTAGGGGGTCGGGGTGTGACCTCGGTGCGTCCCACTCCTGCGGAATGCTCGTCTTGGCGCTGCGCCACTTGAAGTGTCGGGTGGCGGGTGAAGATGACCACAGGTCACTTGCTTACTGTGGGCTGCCTCCAGAGCCCGCCGAGCCCGGAGGCAGCCGTGGTGATCCGGCCTTATCGGTAGGTTGAAGGCACCGAGTTCGTTCAAGCATACACCGCCGACACTGAGATTTTGTAGAAAATTGGTGCGGCTTGACAAGTCACAAGGCGGGCCCGAGGCGAATGAGGCTATGTATAGTGTAGAACTTTGTATGTAGATATAAATGTATTTAGACTCGTTTGAAGTGTATATTTCCTCCTCGAGAGGTATAAACATAACAGGACTTCGTTTTGGTCGTAAATGCATTTACTTGTATCTGAAGTGTGTATTTTCCCAAATAAAGGGGTATAAGCGAGCTCGGAAGCTTGGTTGATTTGTATATGGCTTGGTACTTGGTTTACGATCGTTAATGCATTTAGACTTTGTACCGGGTGCATATCTTCCCAAATAAAGGGGTATGAGATGGCGAGATCGGTGCGGATGTCGGCGTGCATGTGAGCGTCCAACAATGGGTAATCAGATGCTTTCATGTAGGCGTCCAACAATGGGTAATCATGCGCTCTGCGTGTAGGCGTCGACTTAATGGGTGTCATGCGCTTTGCATGTAGCGTCCAACTTAATGGGTGTCAGTATCGTACCCTACTTGGTGGGATTTTCATCTTCGTAGGCGTCCCTTGTGAAGGTTTAAATGTGGTGTATCGAGCAGATGTTCACATATGTATGGGACGAGTGAAATATTCATTATAAAAGCAGCGTTTTATTGAACATGTAATCAACATCGTGCTTTGGCAAAACAATTAAGGAACTAACATGATGCCGACCTTAAATCGAAGCTATGTAAAATACCTCCTTAAATGCATAATGTGCCAAGTTAGGGATAAGCGCCCGGACAAGTGAGCGACTTGTAAGCCCTTGCTTGAGGTCACTCTGAGCAGCATGGTATGGGCCTTCCGTGTTGGATCCGACATTGTTAAGGCGCTCAGCTCTGGGCTTCATTATTTCTTAGGGCGAGTCGCCCACATGGGCCGGAGGCTTTGACCACTTTGTTGTGGTGCCGTGCGACTGGGCCTTGTGCTTGGCTTCATTTATGAAGCGAGCTCATGTTTCTCCTCGAGGCGTCGAGGTTGGCTCATGGGTCTTCCTCGTTCCCGACACGGTCGAGTGAAGAGTCGCAGCGGGCTTGGCGCCGATCTCGGCCGATATGGCGGCCTCGGTTCCGTGAACCAAGCTAAAAGGGTCTCCCGTGCGCCGTCAGAGGCGTGGTCTGTGGGACGAGAGGACTTGAGGAGATTTTCACCATCGCGCTGGCTCGGTCGGCCTCTTCTTGATCCTTATGCGATCGTGCGGTTCGTCACCTCGGTCCGACCATTCGCTTCGGTGTGCGACGGTGAAGCGTTGATCGATCTGAGCTCTTCGCACCACTCCTTGAAGTTTTTGTCGATGAATTTGGTGCGGTTGTCGAGACCGAGGATGTGCGGTATGCGGAGGCGGACTATATTTTCCACACGAAGTGCGAATCATTACGCTCGTGAGGCTCGAAAGTGGCTCGACTTGACCCATTTGTGAAGTAGTCTATGGCTACGACTAAGTATCGGTGACACGGTGCTCGGTCGAGCAGACCAATCGATGTCGATCCCCGCATGAAGGCCATGGACTGCTGAGCTGCTCCGTCGATCGAGGCGACTTTTGGCCGTGGAGTGAATCGGCACTTTGGGCATTTCTTGACGAGCTCGGCGAATCTTGCGGTGGGCGATGTATCGATCTCGTGTCTTCTTTGAAAGAGCTCGCGACCCGATGTGGCTTCCACAAGACCTCGGTGAATTTCGTTGAGCACGTAGTCGACCTTCGGCCCGAGGCGTCTCGGGAGGGTTGAAGGTAAGACTTCGGTGAGAGCGCCTCATGCATGAGATATGCAAGGATTTCGCCATCATCTTTTTGCTTGAGCCGATCTTGAGGTAGTGTGCCATGTTCGGTAGGCCTTGGAGACATCGATTGGCTCTATCTCGGTGATGATGCCGGCGTGGGACTCATGATGATGCTTGGAATGAACCTCCTCCTTTGGTGGACTTGTTGTGACAGCAGACTAACTTGTTGAGGATGTCGGCTCATTTGTTTCCATCGGGGATTCGATGGATCTTGAAGTACCGAGCGAGGTCAACATCTCCTTGCCTTCTCGGGGTATTGTTTCATTCGGTCCTCCTTGGCCTCGTATTTGCCTAACACAGTTCCGCGACGACTTGGGAATCGCTTGAAGATTTGGATCTTGTCCACCGCTCAAGTGGCGGGCGGTCCGGAGATTAGGGCCTCGTGCTCCACCTAGTTGTTGGTGGTCGGGAAGGTAAACCGGAGGCGTGGTGACTTCTCGCTTATCTGGGCGAGGAGGAGGATGCAGCCCGGCTGCACATCTTGCACGATGCTCCGTCCACGTCATCCGCCGGCAACCATCCGGTGGTGCTAGGGCGTCTTCCTCCGTGTGGGGCGGGAGCCGGAGTTACCTCATTGGCGAGCCTACTTGGTGGTGGCCTCAACCGGAAAGTCGGCGAGCACGCCTTTTATGGCGGCTGGGTGAGTCTGAGATGTCGTGCTCGTGGGGCTCAGATGCCCAGCTTAGCTATCGTCCGGACGACTCGGGGTTTGAACAAGACTTGTCTCGAGGGTAAGTCGATTAGCACACAGACGGAGTGAGCTTGGAAGTAAGGGTCGGGCGTCGCTTGGCGTTCACCGGGCCGTGCTACTTTTCGAGGCAGTGTACCTTGTCTCCGGTCCTTTGAGGCTCGGTGATAAAATAGATGGGGATTTGTCGTCCCTTTCATCTCGCAGATACATGGCATGTTGATGGTCTCGTCAAGGCGGCGAAATATAGAGAGAGGATTCACCTTGTTTGGGCGGACGGGGTCGGCGGTCGTGAGTACTCCTTGGTGGTGCGGCGGCTGGTGTTCTTCCCCGCCGTGAAGTCAGGAGCTCTCTCGGATCTTGAAGAATGGGAGCTGTTTCTCGGCTCGAGGCAATCTGTTGGGCGGTAGGCACCCGGTGAGTTGTGGATCTCACGGATGGTCCTTGGCACTGCATATCGACCTTGCCTTCGCCTTGGTGGGATTGGCTTCGAGGCCCTCAGAAACCAGGCATCCCAGAACTTGCGGTCTTCACCATAAATGTACATTTACGGGGTTGAGTTTGAGGTTGGCCGACACGAGGAGTTGGAGGATGGTCTGAGGTCATCGGCCTTGACTCTCCGTTTTCGACTTTTGACTACTATGTCGTCGACGTGACCTCGACGATCTCCCGATGTGGTCTTTGAATGTTGCATCCACCATCCTCGGTAAGTAGCCCAGCGTTCTTGAGGTCGAAGGGCGTCTTCGATGCGTGAAGCATGAAGTCGGTGATGAATGCGGTCTTTGGTCGTCCTCCGGGCTCATCGAGTTTGGTGGTACCTGCTGTATAGATCCGAGCTGAACATCTCGTGGCCCACCAATGCCTCCATGCCGCATCGATGTCGGGGAGGGGTAGCAATCTTTGGGCGGTGCTTGTTGAGGTCGGTATAATCGGCGCACACGCGCCACCCTCCTCCAGCTTCGGACCACGAATGGATTAGCCATCCGGTCGGGTGTTGACCTCGAACAAGATCTTGGCCTTGAAGTTGAGTCACCTCGTCCGCTTATGACTGGCTGCGCTCACGTGAATATCCTTTCTTACGCGGTGGCTTGGTAGCGGTTCGATGTTGAGGCGATGTGTTATGAGCTCGGGTGACACTCGGTCATATCGGCGGGGACGAGCAAACACGTCCACATTCTCTCGAAGTTGTATGACATGCCGCGGACGTCAGCGGGCACAGGTGCCGACTGGATGACCTCGGGGATCGTCGTCGTATAGTTGCGAGCCACCGGTCGAGGTCGTCCGGGCGTCGGTCTCAGAGGCTCGGTAATTACTATGCAGGGCGAGGCCGCATCTTGGGTTGAAAGTCGTAGGCATTCTTTTGCCGCTTTGGTCTGGATGCTAAACACTCCCGGGGTGGGAATCTTAATGGTGGTGGTAGACCCGAGCAGGCGGCCTTGGTGGCGTCTGAAATCTCTCCCGAGGATGATGTTATGCGGAGAGGAGCTCGGACCGGGAAGAATCGGATGGCCTTTGTGACCGACACAGGGAGCTCGTCCTCGTGGCCGGGAAGGGTAATGACCCAGGGGGGGAGCTGCTCTCGAGTGAAGCTCCGTGGCGGGAGAGGCGGGAGTACAGATGCCTCCGACCTCAAGCTTATCCAGAACAGACTCTGGAAGATGATCTTGGCGGAGGCTCGATGTCGATATAGACACAGTGGGCGTTTTGTTGCCCGCGCGGCTGTATGGTGATGGCGTCACAGTGCGGCATGATCTTGGCACGAGGTCTCGCTTGGAAACGTTATGTTCTCACCATCCGAGTCGCTTGTTCTTGGCTCTTGAGGGCGGCCTCAAGGCGTCGTTCTTGAGGATGACCTCGTCGTCGAGGGCGATCCGGTAACAACATAGACTGCTCCATAGCGTTGGGACCTTCGTCCTCGTCGTCTTCGAGTTGGGTGCATGGCGGGGTCGGCCCTTGATTGTGCTGTATCCATTCATACTGTGACTTCGCATTTCTCGGACCGGCTCGTCAGGGTATTTCTTGAGGGCTCCACCTTTGAGCTCGTCGATCTGTGAGCCCAGTTTACGCAATCCTCGGTATCATGACCATACCCTTGGTGATAGTCGCGATACTGTCCGTGGATCTCTTGGATCCACTTTCATAGGCGGGCTTGGGAAGAGCTCGGTGGAGCTCGAATATTTGCCCTTGATTTGAGCGGGGGGGCGCTCTGCCGCCCGAGGTTGGGCAGTCCGAGCTGAACTCGATGGCCTCTTTTGATTACATCGAGAAGGCGGCTTACTGCGATCGGCGCCTCGACTTGATCGTCCGACTTTTTCTCTCGGACTTACGCTTTCGTCCAGTTTCCGCTTCTTCGATCCGACTCGTCTCCCTTGTGAAGTTGTCCACCAGGTTCAAAGCTTACTTGCCGTCTTTGGTTTCTCCACAGTGATTTCTTTGTTATTGTGCGGTCGGATCCGTTTTGAGCAGCGTTGATGATGTAGAGGTCGTTCTTGTCGTCGATTTTGAGCGACTCTTTGATGAACCTCGAGGCAGTTTGACATCGTCTCGTCCACCACTGGCGGTTGTGAGCGGTCGGAGGAAGGCTGTGGGGCGGCCTCTTACGATAGAAGCGCCATTGAGCGATCCGTGAGGTCACAGGCGGTGTATCTTTGTTTTGGCGGGCGAGGTGAACTGCGCCGTGCGTTGGAGACCATCTCGGGAAGATTTTGCATGTGAAAATCTTCCATTCATGATCGCCATGTTGGTGGTGTGGCGAAAAGGAAGTGGGAGGGGTCTCCGAGGCCGTCGTGAGCCGCTATATTGGGTGCCCGTACCGGCGAGGCGGGCGTGTCTAGAATCTCCACGGAGAAAGGGAGATGATTCTCCGTGCGGTCGAACCGGGAGATCGTTGCCGTCTCTTTACGGAGGGTGGGGATCGATAGCGGCGCTATCGTCCTCAGGGGGAGTTCGACTCGCCTTTCTTCCTCTTGTTTTGCTCGGCTCTCAGTCGGCATGGCGGTGGAAGCGGCTCGCGAATGGCGGGCGGCGGTGGTGGCGGCTCGCCCGCGGTGGCGACTCGCGGAATGAGGTCGGCGGCTCGGCCGTGGTGGCGACTCCGCTGCGTCGGGCGTGATCGCGTTCTCGGCTATCACGCCGAGGTGGCCCGTTGTTTTCGGATGGGGAGGCGGCCTCGGGCGGCCGTGGTGTTCAGTCAAGGGCCCTCGAGGACCCGCCGCTTTGGTCCTCCGGTTGAGAAGCTTTGGAATTAGCGAGGTTGGCGTGGAGGAACTCGATCCAGCTCGGCCGAGGACCTCGTGGGACGAATGAGCTGTTTGCTCGTCCTCGTTGAGTCGACATTTTCCCTACGTTGGGAGGCGGTCACGAGGTGTATGGAGACATTTTCCATGTTGCCTCGTGAGTGTAACTATTCGTGGCGTCTGCGATCTCGCTTTCATGACGGCCGGTGACCACACAGTAAGTCCTCGGCCACGGTTGTTGCCGTGATGGGCGGCGGTTGTGCGTGTTCTTGCCATTTAGTTGTAGAGGGAGCAAGCTTTCTTGTTGAAGGTTCCCACGACGGCGCGCGATGATGAATCGGTTAGTGAGTGTCGAGATTTATGAAAAGCGATAAAGAACACCAGGCTTTCGTGGTTCGATCGTTAATGAGATCTCGTCGCGGAGTGTTTCCTCAATATTTTCACTATAATTCAGATTGTGGTTACAAGCTCTTAATATTCGATAAGTTGCCAACCCCTCTAATATCAGTTTTCCTTCTATTTATACAGACTCGAATCTGCCAGTGAAGGCGCCCGACCTCTCCATTGGTGGTGGTGTGACTCTTCTCTGGGCGTGCCCTCCATTGGCCGGGCCAGGACCTTCGCCTTATGCGCCACATGGAGGTGGCGCTGACCTGTTCTGGGCGTCCCCCATTGGCGGTGGAGGTTACGGAGGCTGGGTTTTGGGCGATGATTGGGGCTCGCCTTGGCTCAACCGCGTGGGCTGCTACCAGCGTGCTACCAGCGTTAGGGCGGCTCGTTTGGGCCTCAAGTAGTGGGCCTAGTCGGTTGGGCCATATCCCATCAGTAACCAAGAGACAATTGGCGTCCTCCTTAAGATCCTACAGCTCCAACAGCCGGAGATTGTATTCCTGATAGAAACTAAGAGAACGGCTCAGGAGATGAAAAAATTTAACCAAAGATTCTTCAAGTACCAAGGATGTATGGCAGTCGATTGTGAATGAACTGGAAAAGCGAGAAGGGGTGGAATTACAATGCTTTGGACGTACTCAATGGACCTGTCTCGTATCTCCTACTCCTCTAATCACCTTATGTTCAAGGTAGAAGTACCCTCTATCGATTTAAGTTGGTACATATCGGGAATTTATATGGGTAGTTGAAAGGTGAGAACAGATGGCATACGTGGGACCTTATGGACTAGATACGATGAGACCCTACAAAAATATGGTGTTGCATCGGGGACTTTAGCGAAATTATGTGGCCTCATGAGAAGCAAGGATGAGTGAGTCGCAACCTGATGGCTATGTAGCAATTTATAGAGACCGTGGAAATAGCTCTAGTGCATGAGATTCACTGTTTGGAAAAAAATCACGTGGTTTTACAGTAATATTGACGATGACAACAATAAGAAAAAGTTAGATAGAATCTTCGTAAGCGATTGTTGAAGGCACACTTACTCTCTTCCAACCAAGTTAAATAATGGGAAAGCTTAATTTACTCGTGCTCCTATGATCTATTTTGGATGTTTAATTCATCATGCATTGATTATATTTCTAGCAAGCTCCTATATAAGTAATTTCAACACATATGGATTTTTTTGTGTTTACCTGTGAATTTTTGGCAAATTTGATCAAAGGCTGACTCCAGCTTTGGTCTTCTGGATTGTGTCTCAGATGTCTGATCTTCAATACTGAGAGTAATATATGAAGAACACCTAAATTTTTGTCCATTTGTGTATCTATGTTATTTTCAAAAATCACAGCTGTGAGGAGATGGATGATCTGATTTTCTCCTATTATGTGTTTATAGTGATCCCAATAGAATCATAATGAGATGAGACTCTGGCACATCTAATAAATACTATAATTATCTTCTTCCCTAAAGAAAATTCTTTTCTAAAATAATTATCTCTCGATATCTAATAATATCATATAATATCTATCTTGACTAAGAGATGTATTAAATAAATAATAAGATAATCAAAACATAATCCTAGTGAGATTCCTAAGGGATGGCCAAAAATTCCATAGGCCATAGGCCTTGATGGGCTAGTCTAGGGATCAAATGCAAGGAATAAATATGGACATAAGATGAATTAATTATCTTATGTTCAGCTCATAACATAAATTAATTCATAAACATTTATTCATTCACTGGAGAATAAATGTTGACTTACCCATTAATTACCGAAGTTGAGTCGGACTTTTTGACTTACGAATCGCCGTATTTAAGATACCATACGTCCACTAGTTATTTATAACACTGTGAGTACTTAAAATAATTAATCTCTTTAATTCCTTGAGTAGTATCACTCAATCTTATTATTATACTTGATCTAGCTCAACCTGTAGGATTTAGTACAATAAACCTTTTAAGCTCCTTAAGAGGACGTCATCATCCTAAACAGATACGTTGACTCCATACAGGTAACCAACATGATATACAAGCACTTCCACCACCCAGATGCGGAGAATATTGGTTATCCAATATAAACATCACTCATAATAAGTCAAAGTGATGGTCAATAGCTCATACTCACCTGTGACTAGCTTATCGAGGTTTAGATCAACGTAAAGTCACCAAGATCTAGGTTCTTCATGACGGATAGAAGAACTTATCTCACTGTGATCCATCAATACATCAAGACGTACCAGTATAAACAAACAACCAAGTCAAGTTACTTCTTATCTATACTATAGCCTATACCAACAATTCGTGCTCAAGTTTTCGGTAGTGATCATTTTTATATCTCATCCCGCTTAACTAATCATATAGACTTTTGTTATCTTCTACACACTGTATGATCTAACTTTTATATGAGATAAAGGGACAACATATGCAATCAAGTTAAGAATTCAGATAGGAGATCAAAATAGTGATAACAGAAACATTGTATGGAAGGTCGACCAATCTACTTTCATTATACAATATAACATTAAATACTTGCCCCAGTATAAATCTGACCATGCTCCTATTATTTCCATCTATGACTCTCAAGGGGAGGAAATCAGATACAAGGAGGAAAAAACGTAGGTACAGATTTGAGGATATGTGGGCGCGACATCCTGATTTTGTTAATTTCTTGGCTAATACTTGGTAGAACCTCCTTAGTGTCTCGTTTATTAAGGAGAATGTGCATGGGAAAACTCTTGACATGGGAAAACACCATGTTTGGAAATGTCAAGAGGAAAGTTTGTGTCCTGAATTAATAGAAGCTTTGCTATAGGCTCTAACACGCACACACATACTAAGAGTTTTTAGTTTTAGTCAAATTAAATTAGATTAATAGTTCATACCAGTAGCTATGACTTATGAACTACAAATTAACATGTATATATACACTCATGCTACACAATTGCCCCCAAAGTCAATGCGAGTTATATAAATTAACAAATAAAGAATTGACCACGATGAATTATCATCCCAACAAGTTAACAACCAAAGCATTTTAAACATATGCGTCGAAATATCATCATATATTACTCAATCTCATCACATATTGCTCAATCTCATCACATATTGGCATATTCCAAGCAAACCACATTTATGACGATTATAGTTGTGAATTTATAGAAGCAATAAAATAGCAAGAGTAATTGAGATGAGTCGGACTTACCGTCGAAACTGATTTGCAGCGGGAAGGCGAGACGAGGGGGACGGGATGGGGTGAGGCAGGGGCTGGACGGGGTGAGGCAGGGACGGGACGGGACGGGTCGAGACGAGGCGGGCAGAGACAGGCGGGTCAAAGGTGGTCGGGCGGATGGACCAGATGGGATGATGCGGAGACGAGCCGGACAGTGAGAAGAGGCTAGGTTTGTGAGGGGACGGACGGACTCAGGGGTGAGACAAGGCGAGGCGAGACGAGAAGTAGGCGTGATGGCGGAGACGAGGCAGAGAGGGGACGAGGCGAGGCAGGATGGGGCGGGGTGAGGCAAGTGTGAGGTGAACGAAGCTGAGATGAGGCGATGACGGCAGGGACAGGACGAGGGAGAAGACGGAGACGACGAAGAAGATATAGAGACGGGGACGAGTCCGACGAGAGCTGGCGACGGTGTTGAAGGCGCTGAAGACGGCGAGGTAAAGGGGAGCTGAGAGAGAATACGGCGACGACGAGGGAAGACGGCGCGAAGCTTTAGGGTTCGAGTCTGAATTAAAAAACAGAGGTGAAATCTCGTATTTGTTTAAAAACTCAATGACGGATCAATGACGAAATATCAACGACGGATAATTGTCCGTCGTTGATTTTCCATCGGTGATCCGTCATTGAGTTAGGTCGTCATCATTCCGTCGTTGATTGTCCGTCGTTGAATTACTCCGTCGTCATTTCGTCGTTGATCAACGACGTCCTTTATTCCGTCGTTGATCAATGATGGACGTCCAATAAAAACATTCGTCAGTTGATTCACGATGGATGATCGTCGTTGTTCCGTCATAGGTTCGTCGGGTATTTTACATATATACAAAGCGAGGTGCCGTCTTAAGACCGTCGTCATTCCGTCGTTGATCACCGGTGGAAATTTTTCCGTCGGATGTCCGTCGTTGTTCGAGCGTATTTCTTGTAGTGGAATTACAAAATGAGAAAATTCAAGAGAAATAACAAAGTACCGCGGTTGGCCCGCAATAATAAGGAGATTGTGTGGCGACAACGGACTAGAACTAATTGGTTAAAAGAAGGATCGGAACACAAAATTCTTCCATGAGAAAGCAAACGAGAGACAAAAATGAAATAAGATCAAGTAGCTTCAAACGGCTGATGGTGCGTGGGTTACTAAACAAAAGTAGCTCACAGATCTTCTCAAGGATTTCTCGCAAATCTTCGTTCACCTCAGAAAACATGAACAATTGGAAGACTGTGATGGATTGTGAGGAAGTTTGTGTCTCACACCAAATGAATGAAGAGCTCGAGAAACCTTTCACGGGGAATGAGGTTCGTCAGGCCTTGCAGCAGATGCACCCGTCTAAAGCCCCGGGCCCTGATAGTATGACTCATTTTTTCTTTCAAAAATTTTGGAATGTTGTTGGGTTTGACGTTCAAACTGTTGTTCTTCATATCCTTAATGAGGGTGGTAACTTGGGGGAGCTTAATAAAACCAACATTATGCTAATTCCAAAAATCAGAAACCACACGAGCCCTAAAGATTTTCGCCCCATCAGTGTGTAATGTGATTGTTTGAATTATCACTAAATGTCTGGCAAATAGGCTTAAAAATATTCTTCACCGATAATTTTCCCTAATCAAAGTGCTTTATTTCAGGTAGATTTATAGCTGATAATGTCATGACAGCTTTTGAAATTTTCCACTCCATGAAAAAAAAACGAAATGGGAAACAAGGGTGTATAGAGATGAAGTTATACCTTAGCAAGGCCTATGATAGAGTGGAGTGGGTCTCTTTGAAAGAGGTTATGCTCAAAATGGTTTTTTTTTTTGTGGGTTGATAAGATTATGAGGTAGTGTCAACTCTGTAACTTACACTGTGATTGTTAATGGCAAACCGTCTGATTCTTTCTCACCCGACAGAGGTCTTCGACAGGGGAGGCCCCTTCTCCTTACATTTTCTTAATCTGTGCAGATGTTTTCTCATGCATGATCCTTAAGGCGGAGATCGATGGAGCATCCATGGCTTTCGGGAGGCACCGTCAGTGACCCACCTTCTTTTTGCCGATGATACCTTCTTTTTGCCAATGATAGCATTCTTTCTTCAGGGCTAATAGAATGGAGCTTATGGAAGTTCAAGACATCATTCGAAAGTATGAGGCAGCTTCGGAACAAAGAATAAACTTAGACAAAACTGAAATTACCTTGAGCAGTAACGTTCCTGATGGGAAATATGAGGAGCTATATATATTGGCGGGCATAAGAAATACAACCCATACACATAAGTACTTGGGATTACCTATGATTATTAGACGTTCATAAAAGCATATCTTTGCTGCTGTCATGTAGAAAATCCAACGTAAATGCAAAGGGTTGAAGGAAAAATACTTATCAAAAGCAGGAATAGACAATGGTCAAGACGGTGCTGCAAGCCATTCCTACCTACATGATGAGTTGTTTCTTATTTTCGATGGAGGTGTTGCATGGGATCGACATGACCATGGCTCGACTTTTTTGGGTTCAAAAGACGGTGAAAGGAAAATCCAGGCGGGATGAAATAGGCTGACCAAGAGGAAAGAGCAAGGCGGTCTCAGCTTTCAGAACCTAAGATGTTTCAACTTGGCCTTGCTCGTTAGGAAATTCTGGAGACTCATCCGCAATCCAGATTCCATCAGGTTCAAGATTATGAAAACAAAGTACTTCCCATGGGATGATCTCCTTAATTCAGATACTGGATAGCAACCAAGCTATCTTTGGCGAAGCTTACTTGCCTCCAGGAAAGTAGTGAAAGAGGGCATGTATTGGCGTCTTGGGAATGATGCGTCATTGTGGCAGCAAAGGACAAATGTGTTGGAGGTCCTCCACCAACGAGACCCGTTTGGGCTGGTTTGCATACTAACCATGAGTTGAGGGTGTCAGAGCTCATTGATAAAGAACACCTTTGCTGGAGGGAAAATCTTGTTCGCGAAAATTTTAAAGAAGACGCGGGCCAAATTCTAGCCATGTTCATCAGTCATCGTCTACCTCCAGATCACTTGGTCTGGGGCGTTACCAAAGATGGCCGCTTCTCCGTTCGGTCTGCATATCGAGTCGCAATCGTCTTGCAGCAAAGTGGTGGGGAGGGTGTATGAGCAAATCATGGAACGTTATTAAGTATTCTGTTATTTGAGTTGTTCATTGTTTGTTAGTTTGTTAAGTAATCTTGTTAGTTAGTTAGTTAGCTGTTAAAGTCAAGATAGTTAATTAGTTAGACTTTACGGTTTCTTTATCTTTTGTATAAATACATGCATGCATGTATTTCATCTTTTAACTTAGCATATCAAATTTTCAGTTTTTATATTTCTCTCTCTCTCGTCTCTATCTTCTTCCTTCTCTCTCCTTGTTCTCAGTACATTTCAACATGGTATCAGACGCCAATCAAGATCCATCCACCATGGATAATTCTTCCGCTGCTTCTCTCTCACATTTCCCACAGATTCTCAAACTTGATCGATCAAACTATGCTTTTTGGCGTGCTCAAGCAATCTCTGCAATTAGAGCGCATGGTCTTTATGACTTCATCTCAACCAGTGCTGATTCACCGCCTTATCCTTTCCTTCCTACACCTTCCAATGGTGTTCCACTATCAAATCCGGCGCATGTCATATGGAGTCGCCGCGATCAGTTTCTTCTTAGCTGGCTTCTCTCGTCTGTCCCTGAATCCATGCTAGGTCATGTGGTACGTTGCAACACTTCTCGTGAGTTTTGGACTGTTCTTGAGAGGCTATTCATGTCTCAATCCAAGGCAAGGATTATGCAATTGCGTCTCCTACTCCAAAACACGAAGAAATGAGCTTTATCAGTTGAAGAATTCTTGCTCAAAATGCGAGGGCTTGCTGATCAGCTTTCTGCAGTTGGTCAAGTCATCAATGATGATGAACTTGTGATGTATATTTTGTCTGGTTTTGGTCCAGATTATGAGGCACTAGTTGTTAACATCATGAGTCGAACTGATGCGCAAAACTTGCAGGAAATCCAGTATGCTTTTCAGGCTTATGAGTTGCGGCTTCAACAGCAAAATTCCCCAAATTTTGAGATGCAAGCGCACGTTGCTTATCGAGGTCAGAGCAAAGGTGTTGTTTCTCAAACACGCCACTCATCAGAATCGTGGTGGTTCTAATCGGTTCAAGTCTGCTTCCAAGAGTATTATCTGTCAACTCTGTGGAAGAACCGGGCATGTTGCCATCAAGTGCTTCAAACGCTTTGATATCCACTTCACAGAGAACAATTCCTCTCAAGTCTATCAGCCAAAATTCACTCCTGCTGCCAATATTGCTTCTCAGGAGCCATCTCCCGTAAATTCAGATTGGTTTATGGATAGTAGTGCAACAACTCATATCACAAACAACATGCAGAATTTGGCCATCAACAATAACTACTCAGGCACTGATACTCTAATGGTTGGAAATGGTAATACTCTATCCATATCTTCCATTGGTTCAAACTCTATTGTCATATCTCCTAACCATTCTCTGCTTCTAAATAACATTCTTTATGTGCCTCAAATCACCAAAAATCTGCTTAGCATTTCTCAGTTTACAAAAGATAACCATATTTCCATAGAATTTACAGCCACTTCTTGTTTTGTGAAGGATTCCAAGACTCACAAGATTCTGTTAAAGGGAGCTCTCACTAATGGTCTCTATCAGCTTGATCTGTCATCCATATGTTCCAAGAATTCAATCATTCAACCTGTATCAAACTTTTCCTCATATAGTTCTTCTTGTAATTCAGATCTTATTTCTGTTTCTGCTCTTAAAAATACAGTAGCTATTGAAAGATTTGCTGGTGTTTGTACTACTTTAGATACTCTTCATAGATCCCTTGGGCATCCAGCACCAAATGTATTAGCTAAAGTTTGTAATCTCCTTCACATTCCCTTTAAATCAATTGAGTTACATTTTTGTGAAGCTTGCAAACTGGGAAAAATGCATCAAACAGCTCATGTCTCTCAACCCATTAAAACTTCTTCAGCTTTTGAACTCGTGCATTCAGATCTCTGGGGTCCTGCCCAATCTACTTCTAATGATGGATACAAATACTACGTTATCTTTGTTGATGATTTCACTAGGTATACCTGGATTTATCCCCTCACTATAAAATCACAAACCACGGCTGCAGTCACCCAATTTCTCACCATGATACAGTGTCAGTTTTCTTGTTCCATCAAGGCGTTTCAATCCAATTGGGAGGGTGAGTTTAGACCTCTTACTGCATACCTACAAAACCAAGGGATTCATTTCCAGCATCCATGTCGCAACATTCACTCGCAAAATGGCAAAGTAGAAAGAAAACATCAACATATAGTTGATGTCAATCGACTTACTTGCTCGCCTTCTCTCCCATTTTCTTATTGGTGGATGTTTTCAGATCATTGTCTACCTCATTAATCGGTTGCCAACTCTATCTCTTCATCATATTTCACCATTTCAAGCCCTCCTTCATATTCCTCCAAACTACAAATGGCTTAAGGTTTTTGGATGCGCATGTTTTCCATATCTTAGGCCATATAATCAACACAAACTTCAGTTTAGATCAGCAAAATGTGTTTTTATTGGTTATAGTGAAGCTCACAAAGGGTATAAGTGTCTTAGCTCCACTAATCGCATATATATAGCTGACACTGTCCATTTTAATGAATAAGAATTTCCTTACAATTCTTTGTTCCCTACTGCCTGTACCCCCAAGACATCTCAGTCTTCAAATTTTCAGGCCTTACCTTTACTACCGTTTCTAGTACAAGATCCTCCTCAGTCATCATCTTCCTTATCACCTCTTCCATCATCATCATCATCATCATCATCATCCCTACCTCTTCCAGCATCAGCATCATCTCAACCATCATCACCTCTACCTCTATCCACATCTATCTCCTCGACCCAGTCTTTATCAGCCTCACCATCACCATAACTATCTCCCCTCCAACACCAGTTAATGCTCATACCATGATTACCAGATCCAAACATGGTATCTTTAAGCCAAAGAGTTATATTGTAGAGCCTGCTTCTCATGTCTTATGTGCAGGATCTGGATTCTTCATAATCCAAAATCATGAAGCATATATCGTTCAGAAAACTGATGCGGGTATCTCATCTTTGCCAAAACTTCCGAATTCTGTGGAAGAAGCTTTGTCTAAACCAGATTGGTGTTCAGCCATGGAGAAGGAAATTCGAGCTTTAAATATTAAGGGTACTTGGATTCTCATTCCTCCATCTCCTTTGTACAAAATTCTCAGCAACAAATGGGTGTTTCATGTTAAAACTTTGTCCAATCGAGAACTTGACAAGTCGAAGCCGTGTTAGTAGCTCGTGGATTTGAGCAATCTTTGTCAGTGGATTTTCTGAAATCTTTAGTCCGCTTGTAAAGGCTTCTACTATCCGGTTGGTGTTTGCTTTGGCCGCCTGTAAATTGGAAAATTCAAAGAACTTGATGTTAATAATGCTTTCTTAAATGGAGATCTTGAAGATAATATCTATACGGCTCACCTCAAGGTTTTCAAGATCAACAACATCCCGATTATGTTTGTAAATTGCAGAAATCTCTTTATGGCCTTCGCCAAGCTCCCCGAGCCTGGTACAATAAGCTTCACCACTGCCTATATGATCTTGGTTTCAAGAGATCAGATTCTGATTTCTCTCTCTTTCACAAACAAGAGAATGGAAAGTTGCTTCTTCTTTTATCTATGTTGATGACATTTTGTTATCGGTGATAGTCAAACCGATGTTCTCGATGATCATTGTTCTACTCAACAAAGAATTTGCTCACTTCATCCGAGAAGTTCAATATTTTCCGGCATTGAGGTTGCTGTATAACTCCACCTACTCTCTCGATGCACTAAGTACTTGAACGAGCTTCTTCGAAAACGAGTATGAGCAATTGTCACTCTTGCTTCACGCCAATGACACCTCGCTACCAAGTTATCTAAGAAGGAGGGCGACTTTCTCGATCCTTCACTATATCAGAAGACCATTGGGCGCGTGCAATATCTCACACATACTAGACCGACATTGCCTTTGCGGTCAACAAACTTAGTCAATTTTTACATCATCCAACCACCTCTCATTGGTCTGCCTGCAAAATAGTTCTGTGGTATCTTAAGGGATCTTCCTTCCTCGCTTTGCATTTTCAGCCATCTTCTTCTACAAAATTGGTAGTCTTTGCTGATGCCGACTATGCTAGTTGCTTGATGATAGACGCCAACTGGGGCCATTATGTATTATGGAGATAGCCTAATTACATGGAGCTCTAAGAAATGTATGTGGTTTCTAGAAGAAGATCGAGTCCGAATATAGATCCCTGCTAATGCTACCACGGAGGTGATCCGCTTGACCCTTTGTGCCGAGAGCTTGGGATTTCCGTTGCTTTTCCTCATAAAATCTGGTGTGATAACTCCAGTCGCCGCTTTATCCTCCAATCCCGCCTTCCATGCAAGAACCAAGCACATTGAGGTGGACGCTCATTTTATTCGAGAGAAAGTTCAAGATAAAACTGCATGAAATCGGGTCATGTTCCTTCAAGATCAAAGTTGTTGATTTGTTCACTAAACCCCTCGCTGAACCTCGGTTTTGCTATCTTCGAAGCAAGCTACTCCTTGCAACGGTGCACGATCTTGGCTAGCTTGCAGAAATTTCTTTGGTGCATATTGAAGTATTCTGTTAATTGAGCTGTTCATTGTTTGTTAGTTTGTTAAGTAATCTTGTTAGTTAGTTAGCTGTTAAAGTCAAGATAGTTAATTAGTTAGACTATCTTTTGCATAAATACATGCATGCATGTATTTCATCTTTTAACTTAGTATATCAAATTTTCATTTTTTATATCTCTCTCTCTCTCTCGTCTCTATCTTCTTCCTTCTCTCTCCCTGTTCTCAGTACATTTCAACAGCTGTCAAGTTGACGCCCAAGATTGCCTCTTTCGTGTGGCAAATAACCCACGAAGCCTTACCGACCATGACCAAGTTTGCGCTGAAGACTGTCCTGGCCTTTACATTTGATAGCGTGCTTGTAGGAAATGATAACCAAAATCTGATACGAGCTCTCAACGGACAAAGTTTAGTGGTGGAGTACGAGAAGACGATTGTTGAGGATATTCCTGACTTGATTTCAAAGGATGACCATATTGTTTTTTTGCTACAATTGTAGGGAGCTTAACCAAGCAGCTCACTGATAAACGCGCATTTTACACGTTTATTGTTGATTTTTAAAGATGAATTTAGATCAATAAAGTGTTTTATGTCTTGGATCTCAATGCTTTTATATATTTTTGGAAGATACTGCTCTTGGGGTTTCTCTTTGGTGTTTTGTAGACTTTTCAGGTGATAATCGATGCACAAGGCAAAGATGTAACCAAAGATGATGAAATGGATATGAAAAATATGAATGTGAAAAGTTTACAATGTTAAAGAGCATCTTGATAGAAATCCATAGGCGCAAACGGATCGCACTGGAGTTCGAACGAGAGAACGGAGGAACAGGAAGTCAGTCGCGCAGAGTTAGCGATCGAGCTCAGCGGCCGCGAGGCACGGCCGCGAGAAATCGCCCAACGCCCGTAAGCTCGCGACCGAGCTCGCGGTCGTGAGCCCGCCGCGAGGCAACGCGTCGGGCACAAAATTAGGTTTTTCCTCCACCTATATATATCCCTAAGCTTGCTCCCGCGCCCCCAACCTTTCACAACCGCGTTTTTGGACCTTTTTCTCAGTTTTTTCATTGTTCTTCATTTATTTTTGCTCTAGCTTTGATTTAGATTCATTCTAGCTTTAGTTTTCCATCATTCGCAATTGTTCTACGCATTGTTAACGCTTGAACGCTTTTGTCCAACAAATTCCATCGTTTTCAGCTTTTCCGCTGGGTTTGGATACTAACCCAACCATTGTTCTTCGACGCCCATACGGGTTTTATCTATTTAATTTCTGTTTTTATGATTATTTCGTATTTTATTCCGTTATTTATGTCTAGGTAATTTTCCGTTCTAATCCTAGGGTTTGCATGATTCGATCCTATATGTTGTGATTCCGTTATCGCTATTTACCTTCCGTGCATCGATTCATGATTCTTGATGCTTATTTATATGTATTAATTTCGATCAATCTTGATGCATATCTAGTTGCCGCTAACGACGTAATCGTATTAATTGTCAATCGATCTTGAATGCATGATACTAATAAACCTTGAGTCGAGCTGGCGAGATAGGATATTCAGAGGGAAGCATATTCTTAGTGATCCTTTTGGAGTTACTTGTTTTCACCTAGAATGGTAGGGAAAACTCGTAATCTCATCGCCGCAATTGTCGTGAATCAAGTTGTTGGTTATATATGTGATCTTCCATCTGTCTCGGATTAAAATTGGCTAATAGGAAACAGGATAAACATACATTGTGGGTAGGATTTATGCATCCCTGGGTTAGTCTTTTATATGTTTTATCATCTTTGATATTTATTGCTTTTTTATTTTCGCATGGTTACCTTTGCTTTGATTAAATTTCAAGCCCTTAAACCTCTCACCCAATTTCGTGTTTGAATAATGATGAATTATCGTTGAGCTAGCTTCTATGTTTCGTGATACAACCCCGTGGATACGATACTGACTTACCTATATACTTACACTTTTTAGTGTTATAAAGTGAGCGATCAAATTTTAGGCGCTGTCGGGATTGTTAAGATTACATAGGAATAATTTGACGATTTGATTTATTAATTCAAGTTATATTATTATTTTTATTTATTTATTTTGCAAGAGCTGAATTCTCTTTTCTCGTGTAAGATATGTTTACAAGATCTCGTGACCCTCATGAAATATTTTTAGATCCCGAGATCGAAAGCTCTCAAAGGAGAATAGACGAGAAGGGTCAAGAAGTTATGGCAATGCTTCCAAACCACGGGAGTGCCCCGAGCAAGTCTAGCAGCTCCCGCCAAGTATACCGAGATGAACGCCAAATGACGAACATGGGACCCTTGTCCCTCGCTCAAGAGGCCAGCCATTAAATCACATGTATCCGCCTCCCACCGAATCAGCCCAAGGAGGATGGAATCAGACAACCCGCATAAACAGAGATCATCATAACTGTCAGATGTCAACCCCATTACTTTTCAAGAATATCAGGAGGTTTCATTGCTCGTAATGTAATGATTCAAGAGGCGAAGAAACCGAGTGTGGAAGAGCCGATACAACAAATGGCTATATAGCAAATTCATTTATAAGCGATCGCCGTAAAATTACACGCTTGGAGTCTCATCAGACGGCCATGAGCGAACACATGAAAGTAATGGAGAATAAGATTGGTCACCAGCCGCACGGCATCCGTAATCATCCCGAGCGAGACGAGGCGAAAGCATGCAAAGGAACTTGCGATCGAGCTCAGACAATGAGCTCGCCATGAGCAATCGTGCAATCACCGCCGAGATTTCACCAGCGGTCGTGCCCGCTAGCCCAACCACGATGACAAGGCCACATCAGCTGACACGCCTAGCGACCTGACCAGCGGTCGCGAGGTCGACCGCGAAGAACCTCCCATAGCCGTTATTCATGCGTATATTCCTCCCAGAGATCGCTATTTGATCACGACTACCGCCGCTACACACGTCGCATACTTAGAGGGCAATCGACCCGCCGATAAGAACGCGAAGAAGAAGAACTCCGAGTGAATCATCTAAGTTTGGTGGCACTTCCACGCCTCGGTGGTGGTCAACGGTGAATGCGAAATACAAGGAATTCACAATTTTGGAAGGAAGTCCGTTGCTACCGTAACACCGTATTGAACAAGGTATGTGATGGTTCAGCTAAAGACGTTAATTATCACTTGTTGGGAGGTAACCCAACGCTTTTGTTTTGTTTTTGTTTTTCTTTTTGTTTTTTTTTTTCGCTTGTGTTGTTTTTTTGTTTTGCGCTTTGTTTTGTTTTTCGCTTGTGTTGCTTTTGTCGTGTTTTTATCTTTCTTTTCGTGTCAGGTCTCATCGATCAACGAGTTAAGTGAAGTTTTTAATCCATGTGGCCAATGACGATAGAAATTTTTGTGAAATTTAATGATAGTGCACATGATATGTTAGAAAATGACGCATGAACGACTTGAGATTGCTTAAACTTGTTGTTTTTCACCATTTGCTTAACCCGTGAGACTTGAGCTTCACCGTATAAACATCTTGATACGCTTTTTTTAATTGTGTGATATCATGCATGTGATTCTCTTCTAGAACTTGCCGCTTTTTCCGTATCGAGACTACAATATGTGTTTTCAATTTGAAAGGATAAAGGCCATCTTTGTTAACCACATATTCACCCAAACACTAACCCGATGATGTATATCATTTGTCGCCTTCTTTGAGCTTTTATTAGACTTATTCTTCGATTAACCGGATGATAGGAGGTGAGGATGGATATGGGAATCAAAAGGGTTCAAATTTTGATGTAGTTATGGCAAGGAAAATTTATTATTAGAGAAGACATCTATGGTGAAGAATAGTACATTTGTTGTGAATGATAAACCCTATAAGCTCTAGAAAAGAAAACAAAAAAAAACAATGATAAGTTCACTATGTGTGTTGAGCATAAATGGTCTTTAATCAAAGTATAGGTACCTTATGAGGGATAAAACGTCGATTTAGCACGGGAAAAGAAGAGGAAATGGACAAAGTCCATATGTGTCGAAAAGTATAAATGGGGTGCTTGGAATATTTTTGAGTCACTTAGCCATATATTATCCTACCTTAACCAATGTGCCTACTTTATAACCTATGAAAGACCTTTTGATCCTTATTTGAACACATTTGACGCGGTGGAGATATTATAGAAATGGCAAGCCTATGGTAAGACGTTGCATTGCATTGATCTCATGAGTGTATACACGCCCTTAATTTCTTTACGAGTTTGAGTGTATCCTCTATATTTTACACACATGCCGCGTAGGTCAATTAAACGAGTTTTGCCTTCAATTGTCGTTTGTGTTGAGTTGACTAATGTCGCCATGTGTGCTAATATTTTCGAGCGCTGAAAGATATTTCAAGCTTGATTGTGTTAATCATCTTTGCCGACGCCGTTGATCTTCGTTGTGTCCTTCTTTCTTTCTGCTCGCTTTGTTTGAGGACAAACAATGCTTTAAGTTTGGGGTTTTGATAAACGCGCATTTTACACGTTTATTGTTGATTTTTAAAGATGAATTTAGATCAATAAAGTGTGTTTATGTCTTGGATCTCAATGCTTTTATATATTTTTGGAAGATATCGCTTTCGGGGTTTCTCTTTGGTGTTTTGTAGACTTTTCGGTGATAATCGATGCACAAGCGCAAAGATGTAACCAAAGATGATGAAATGGATATGAAAATATGAATGTAAAAAGTTTACAATGTTAAAGATCATCTCGATAGGAGTCCATAGGCGCAAACGGGTCGCAATTCGGAGTTCGGACGAGAGAGATCTGAGCGAACAAAGGAAGTCGCGCAGAGGCTATGATCGAGCTCGCGGCCGCGAGGCACGGCCGCAGAAATCGCCCGTAACGCCTGTAGCTCATGACCGAGCTCATGTCGCCGCCGCCGGGCACAAAATTAGGTTTTCCTCCACCTATATATATCCTGCTTGCCCCGCCGCCCCCAACCTTCCACACCGCTGCTGGACCTTTTCTCGCTTTTTCATTGTTCTTCATTTATTTTCGCTCTAGCTTTGATTTAGATTCATTCTAACTTTAGTTTTCCATCATTCTGCAATTGTTCTACACATTGTTAACGCTTCGGAACGCTTTGTTTTCCGTTGGGTTTGGATACGAACCCAACCATTGTTCTTCGACGCTTCCATACGGGTTTTATCTATTTAATTTCTGCTTTTATGATTATTTCGTATTTTATTCCGCTATTTATGTCAGGTAATTTTCCGCTCTAATCCTAGGGTTTGCATGATTCGATCCTATATGTTGTGATTCTGTTATTGCTATTTACCTTCCGTGCATCGATTCAGCGATTCTTGGTGCTTATTTATATGTATTAATTTCGATCAATCTTGATGCATATCTAGTTGCCGCTAACGACGAATCGTATTAATTGTCAATCGATCTGAATGCATGATACGAATAAACCTCGAGTCGTAGTCAGATAGGATATTCGTAGGAAGCATATTCTTAGTGATCCTTTTGAGTTACTTGTTTTCACCCAAAATGGTAGGAAAACTCGTAATTCATCTTCATGATTGTCGTGAATCAAGTTGTTGGTTATATATGTGATCTTCCATCTTGTCTTATGCGGATTAATATCACTAATAGGAAACAGGATAAACATACATTGTGGGTAGGATTTATGCATCCCTAGGGTTAGTCTTTTATATGTTTTATCATCTTTGATATTTATTGCTTTTTATTTTCTCGCATGGTTACCTTTGCTTTGGATTAAATTAAAGCCCTTAAACCCGCCACCCAATTTCGTGCTTGAATAATGATGAATTATCGCTGAAATTTAATTTCATGCTTTCGTGATACAACCCCCTGACACGATACTGACTTACCTATACGCTACACTTTTTAGTGTTATAAAAGTGAGCGATCACTCACCATCTACCTAGAGGTCCAAATGGGATGTTTTATGATGTGAGTCCGCCACATATTAGAAGCTTTGTGTAATTTCCTTTTCATAAATGAAGTTTTGCCTTTTCTTCAAAATAAATAAAATAAATAAACAACTTTGTTATTTGAACTAGGCCTTCTCAATTAAATCAGTACTTTTCAATTGAAGGTAGACATTTTGACATGAATGTCTCCTTTAAAAAATAAAGAAGGAAAGAAAAGTACATGTGCTTAGTCAAATAATCCAGAATGATCTTCTAGAATGTGTTACTTGCATAGACAGGAGCATGATAATGTCCATATCAAATAAACTGACATCGAAATTACGTAAGGGTGCCTAACATATTAAAATTCACAAGACAAAATTATTTTGAGATCCAAAATGATATTATGCGATATATCTGTGAAAAGAAAATTTATGTTTGGATTTCGATTAACTACTATGTACGAATCTTGACCCTCATTAATTAAAACATGCTAGGCTCTTTAAAATGTATATAAGTTTGAATTAATTTTGCATCTTCCATGATTAATTTGTTTTAGGTATCAAAAGTGTGATTTTCATATATTTGTTTTTAAATAGTAAATCGAATCTGTGAGTTGAAATAACTAAAAATAACAAGATATGCTAAATAACTGCACCGAATATTCAGCAATAAAAAAATGCATCAAGCCATGTGCTTCACAATCAAATAAAGCCCAAAGACGACCACCAATTATATCTCTAAAATGAATTCGCGTAGTCACCGGTCAACAACTACATGCTATGGATTTATATTTCGCCTTATGAATTAAATTTTATTCAAAGTTGCTGGAAAAATCAGTTAGAATTTCAAGACGCACAGTTCGCAATTTCTTTTTTAATCGGACAATCTTAGAAGTATACGAATTTTGCACGCACTCCTAGATATTGAATCCGTAATTATGACTTGTAAGATAAAGAGCTCTTGCGCAAGAGTATATATGGAGGGTTGTTTGGCCGTGCTTATAAACTCTTCAAAACAATTTATAAGTTGTTTAATAGTTTACAGGTTCAATCAATATGTTTGATAAATTAAGTTATTAGAGAGTTTATAAGTTTTCAAAATAAGTTTAAAAGCTTATAAGTTCTATTAAAAAGCTTCAAAACCCAACTTATTTTTAACGATCTTATAAGCTACAACAAACTATAAAAATAACTCTCATATATTTTTATTTCCATGTTTACTTTGTTATCGAAACATGATGGATATATACCCAACCACGCAGCCCACCGACAGCCCAAACGAGTTGGGCCCGACATTAGTAGCGCCCACGCTGTTGCCCAAGTGCCCACCTTCAAACCCTAATCACCCCTCAAACCCTAATCGTGCACCACCTGCACGTAAGGCCAGCGTCCCCATGTCGAAGGCTAACAGCCATATGGACAAGAGTGAATAGCCCCACACACGTAAGCCAAGAGTCCCTACATGGGAGGATCGATTCTCGCTTGTGGCCCTCATATATGTATAAATAGAGTTAGATCACGTAGAAGGTTAACAACTTCAATACTAAGAGCTTTTAGCTATACTCATCGAATCAAAACATAGTGAAAGTATTGAGGAATCACCTCCGTGGACATAGATCTCATTAACGATCGAACCACGAAAAGCCTTGGTGTTCTTTATCGCTTACATAAATCTCGATATCTACATATACTAGATTTATCATTAGCGCCGTCTGGGAAGTCGAACAAAAGCTTCGCTTTTCTACAACTTAATGGCAAGAACACGCGCAACCGCCGCCGATGTCGAGAATAATCATACCGAGGACTACCACTGTGGTCACTCACCGAAGGAATTTATGGATGCCACAGCGGTCACACACCGAGGGCAACATGGAAAACGCTTCCATACACCCTCGTGATCGCCGCCTCACGGGTGAAGATGCCAACCTCAACGAGGAAGAATGATACCTGCTCGTTCCACGAGGCCCTCGCCGAGCCGTGACCGAATTCTTCAACGCCAACCTCGCCAATTCCAAAGCTTCCTCCACCAGGACAAATGAATGGCACCTCCCGAGTGCCCGAATCGGCGACACGGCGCCCGAGGTCTCTCACCCCACCATGCGGTCAACGCCACCTCGCACAATAGCCGAGAACGCAGACACCAATCCGCCGCCGTAAGTCAATCACCCGCCAAGGGGTCGAACCATTCACCACCATCACCAAGGCCGCCTCCACCTCGGCATGCCGACCGCAGAGCCGAGCAAAACAGAGAGAAGAAAGGCGAGCAGAACTCCCTCAAGAGACGATAGACGCCATATCGGTCTCCCACCCTCCAAGGAGAGATGACAACGATCTCCCGGTTCGACCGAGCGAAGAATCATCTCCTTCTCCGTGGAGACTCGACACGCCTCGCCTCGGCCGGTATAGTGGCACCCAACATCGCCGCCACGATGGCCTTGGGGACCCCTCCGACTTCCTTTTCGCCACACCACTAACATGGCGAATCAAGGAATGGAAGATTTATGTGCAAGATCTTCCCGAGGTGCCGATCTCCAACGCCCGACGCCGGTTCACCTCGCCCCGCCAAAATAGTATACACCGCCTGTGACCTCACGGATCGCTTTAAGTGGCGCTTATCGTAAAATGCCACCCCAAAGAGCCTTCGTCCGACCTGCCACGATCCGCCAAGGGCGGACGAGACGATGTCAACTTCGCTTCGAGGTTCATCAAGGAGTCTCTCAAAATCGATGAGAGCAACGATCTCTATATCATCAACGCTGCTCAAGAACGGGATCCACCCCAAGACCGAACAAGGAGATCACCCGTGAGAAGCTCTGAGACGGTTAGTCGCCTTTGAACCTGGTAGACAACTTCGTCAAGGAGCATTTAATCGACCGAAAGAAGAGGAGACTGGACGAGCAAATGGACTGAAAGAAAGAAGCCGGATGACCGAGGTCGAGGCGCTGAACGCCGAAGTGCCTTCGAGAGAATCAGGAAGGGCCCTCTGGAGTCCAGGCTCGGACCTCGGCCAGCCCCTGGCGGCAAAGCACCTCATCTGCTCAAATCGAGAGCGGAGATATTCGAGCTCCACGCCGAGCTCTTCCCAAAGCCCCCTCCTATGAAAGGAGGATCCAAGAAGAGGTCAACGGAGGAATATTGTGACTATCACCGGGGGTATGGTCACGATACCGAGGATTGCAGAAACCTAGGCTCGCAGATTGACGAGCTCATCAAAGAAGGAGCCCTCAAGAAATACCTCGCCGAGCTCGGCCAGGAACAAAAGCGCAGAGGAAAGAACAACGGTGGCAACAATCATGGGCCGACCTCGACGGTGACCCACCAAGATGACGAGGATGAAGGTCCCAACGCTATGGAGCAGTGTCTATGCCATTACCGGCTCCTCAGAGGAATGACGAGGTCGTCGTTAAAAATGAAGTTTTGAGGTCGGCCCCGAGGAGCCAAGAACAATCGACCCGCGGACGAGGACATCGTGTTCTCCAAGGATGATCCGTGCCTGTAATCATGCCCCACCAAGACGCCATCACGATACAAGCCGTGGGGTAACAAGAACGCCCACCGGCTACATCGACATCGGTGCCTCCGTTAGTATTATCTTCCGTAGCCGCTCGATAAACTCGAGGTCGGAGGATTCAACCACCCCGCACCATCCCAACCGCGAGCTTCACTCAGAGGCGGTTCAACCCGAGGCGCCATTACCCTTCCTGTTACCGTAGGACGTGCTCCTGTGCCTGGTCACCAAGGCCATTCAATTTTTCCTCGTCCGAGCTCCTTCTCCGCATAACATCATCCCGGGAGAGACCGGCTCTATGCCACCAAGGCCGCCCGCTCGGTATACCACCACCATCAAGATAGCCACCCCTGGAGTGCTAAGCATCCAGGTGACCAAACGGCAGCTAAAGAGGCCCACGAGTCTCAACCCAAGATGTAGCCTCGCCTGCATAGCAATTACAGAATCCTCAGAGGTCCGCCACCCTGGACGACCGATCAAGACCTCCAGCATATATGACGACGACCCCCCTCCAAAGTTGTCAAGATCGGTGTCCAGGCCCAACCGATATTCGCAGAGTGTCATGCGCTTCGAGGGAATACAGGACGGTTCGCGTGGTCCCCACTCGACATGACCGGAGTGTCACCCGAGCTCATAACTCATCGCTCAACATCGACCCGCCACAAAACCGCCTCGGCAGAAAGAGGGTGTTTGCGGTAGAGCGCAACTGTGTCATAAGAGACGGCCGACTCAACCTGTATACCAAGATCCTGCTCGGTCAGCACCACCCGGATGGCTAATCCAATGTGGTTCGGAAGCCGTGAGGGACGGCGCCAGTGTCGACTACACCGACCTCAACAAACACCGCCAAAGATTGCTACCCTCCCGACATCGACAAGAAGGTGGAAGCACCGGTGGGCCATGAGACCTTCAGCTTCCTAGATCTATACAAAGGGTACCACCAAGTCCTAATGAGCCCGGAGGACGCCCAAAGACGGCATTCATCACCGACTTTGTCTTGATACGTAAGATGCCCTTCGCCTGAAAAACGCTGGGCTACCTATCAAAGAATGGTGGACGCCATATTCAAAGATCATATCATGCGATCGTCGAGGTCACGCCGACGACATCGCGGTCAAGAGTCGAAAACTGAGAGTCACACCGACGACCTCGTAACTATCCTTCACCTCCTCAGCCGGCCAACCTCAAGCTCAACCCCTAAGTGTACATTCATGGCGAGGACGGAAAATTCCTAGATGCCTGGTTTTCAAGAAGGCTCAAGGCAAATCCCACTAAGGTGAAAACAAAGGCTTGACATGCAAGTGTCAAGACCATCCAGAGATCCACAACCCATCAGGTGTCTCAAGCCTCACAGATTCTTATCTCTCGGCCGCCGAGAAGCAGCCTTCTTCTTCAAGATCTTGAGGAGAGCTCCTGACTTCGCCGCGTGAGGAACACCAGGTCGCCTTCACGTAGCTGAAAGAGTATCTCGCCGACCGCCCACCCCGACCGCCCAAAAAGCGAGCTCCTCTCTTTAGATGGCCGCCTCGACGAGGCAATCAGCGTGTTGGTCCGGATGAGGTCTGACGACAACTCCCCATCTACTTCATCACCGAGCTCAAAGGACCTGAGACAAGGTATACCACCAAAAGGTAGCATCGCCCTAGTGAACGCTTAAGCGACGCCCGACCCTACTTCCAAGCCCATTCGTCTGTGCATCGACCGACTTACCTCGAGACAAGTCTTGTCAAACCGAGTCATCCTGACGATAGCTGGCTGGCACTGAGCTCGGGCGAGCACGACATTTCAGACTCTCCTGTGTCGGCCATAAAGTGGCAAGCCTCACGACTTCCCGGTGGAGGCCAAATTCACCGAGGTCGGCTCTACCACCTATGTCGCCCAACGCCCGCCCCCACAATGAGAAGTCCGGCCTCGCACCACCGACGACCGCCGGCGATGTACGTGGATCTGAGCTTCATGCAAGACGGCAATGCGAGCAGCATCCTCCTCCTCCCCCCGCATAACATGTGAAGTGACCCACGCCTCCCGCTTACCTTCCCGACCACAAACAACGGCGCCGAGTACGGTTGATCTCCTGACTACCCCGCAAAGGAATTGAAAGTGGACAAGATCCAGATCTTCGAGATTCCTGTGTCGTGGTAAACCGTGTCCCAGGCGATACGAGGCCAAGGAGGATCGAATGAAGCAATACCTTGCTAAGGCAGCGAGACGTCGACCTCATTCTGTACTTCAAGTTGTTCATCGAATCCCACGAGGAAAAATACCGAGCCGACGCCTCCGCAAGTTAGTCACACATCAACAAGTCCACCAAAGGAGGAGGTTCATTCCAGAGAGCATCGCGAGTCCCACATCGCATCATCACCGAGATAGAATCGAATCGACGTTGTAGGAAAACTAGGTTTACCTCGCCCGGGATCTATCTTCGATATTTAATTCACCATACATTGATTATATTCCTAGCACGCGCCTATATAATTAATTGCAACACGCTAGGTTTTTCTCGTGTTTACCTTTCGATCCGCCGAGGTGGATCGAACGGGATGAACGGATCGGTCGGAACGAACGATCGATTCGTGCTTTTGACCTTCCGGATCAGATCCCGATTATCCAATCTCCAACGCCGAGTGAGGACGATCTATGGAGAATGCTTCGAAAAATCACCCTTGCTTCACACAATTTTCGAGAACTACACTCTTGAGAACGAGATGGACTAAAATTTGCTTGTGTAATAACGAGCATTAGCCAGACTTTATCTCATACCTTATATTTATAATGCACCACCTTGATCCCATATGGAAATTACCATAATCCCATATGGAAATTACCATAATTTTATGGAAATTACCATACTCCTGTGATTATTACCATACTCGTGATTATTACCATAATCTTATATGGAAAGGATCTATGCATATACCATAAATATAATAACATCCTCGTGGGATAAAGAGAATAAAATCTTTCCTTCGAGACACAAGGGTGGATGATTTTCCTCTAGCTATGGGTCGACGGGCCACCCATGGATCAAATGCAAGAATAAAGATGGCCTCAAATAAATTAATTATCTTATGTTCAAATTTTAACATAAATTAATTTATAAATATTTATTCATGCCACTAGAGAATAAATGCCGACTTACCCTTTATTACCGGTTGAGTCTGGCTTGCACTTAGACATTACGAATCCCCGTATTTAAGATATCGAACGTCCATTAATCATTTATAGCAATCTGACCGCTAAAATAATTAATATCTTCAATTCCTTAAGCAGCACCACTCAACCTTATTATTGTACTGAGCTAACTCAACTCGCAGGATTTAGTACAATAAACCTTTGAGCTCCTTAAGGACGCCATCATCCTAAACGGATACGGTGACTGACATGATAACTAGCGTGACATACAAGATCGCCACCACCCAAGACGCGAGAATTGGTTAGAACATATAACCTCACCCATAACAAGTCAAAGTGATGGTCAAGAACTCATACTCACCTAATATCTTATCGAGGTTTAGATCATCGACGTCACCGAGATCTCGGTTCTTCACGACGGTCGATAGAAGAGCACATCTCATCGTGATCCTTCAATACGCCGTAGACGCATCAAGACAGACAAGTAACCAAGTCAAGTCACTTCTTATCTATACCGCAGCTTATACCGACAACTCGCCTCAAGTTGTCTCACCGTGAAACTTTTATATCTCATTGCTTGACCAATCTTACGTACTCTCGTGATCTTCACACATCGTATGATCTAACTTATATATGAGATAAGGGGACATGACATATGCAATCAAGTATTCAATTCAGATAGAGATTGTAATAGTGGTAACAGAAACATTGTATACAAGCTCAACTAAACTGCTTTCAAGATACAACCAACAATCTCCCACTTATACTAAAGCAAACTTTAATATACAATGTGTCTCTACTAGCTATTACAAACAACCATCACTTGCTTCTCCCACTTATACAAAAGTTTCCTTTCTAAGTGGGTGCCATCAAGCGCAATCCAAGTCCTCTAACGTGTCCATCGTAGACTTTTTACGGCTGTGCTCTTCGTGAATGGATCCGCTAGATTTTCCGTCAGATCAATCTTTTCAATCAAGACGCCACCGCCTAACGATTTCATGATGACATGGTACTTTCTCTCTATGTGTTTGGTCGCCTTGTGGGTCCGTGGTTCCTTCGAGTTTACATCGCACCGAGTTATCACAAGAAACTATGATACTTTGGGCAAACCAGTACCACACCTAGATCCATGAGGTAGTTCTCAACCATACAGCCTCCTTAGAAGCCTCCGCCGCTACATATTCGCTTCCATGGTAGAGTTCGCAATGCATCACCGCTTTGCACTCCGCCAGATACGGCCCACCTCCCAAGGTAAAACACATAGCCCGAGGTCGACTTTTTCTCATCACGGTCACTTTGAAACCGAAGTCAGATAACCCAAAGGCATTAGACAATCTGATGGTAAACCAGCCTATAATCTCGAGTCCTTTTCGTGTACTTGAGTATATGCTTTATCGCAGTCCAATGAGCTTGTCCAGGTTAGATCGATATCTAGCTACTATGCCTACCGACAGCGTATATCGGGCCTCGTGCATAGCAAGAAGGCATACGAGACTTCCTACGGCGGAAGCAGCAGTGAACTTGTCTCATTTTTCTATCTCCTTTGTAAATATAGGTGATCGCGTTTTAGATAAAGGAACGCCATGTCCGAAAGGTAGCAACCTTTCTCGCGGTCTCGCATACTAAAACGAGTAATCACAAGATCAATGTAAGACGCCCGAGATAAGCTCAATATTTTCTTCGCGATCTCGAAACCTTGATCCCAAGAATGTACGCGCATCTCCTAGGTCTTTCATTTGAAACCGATCGATAACCAACTCTTTACGCCCGATAACAGCTTCACGTTGTTGCCAACTAGAAGAATGTCATCTACATAAAGTGCAAGAAATACCACATCACCGTTAACATCTAACCGATACACACAACTCTCGCTAGCAACTGGTAAATCCATAGGACTTACTACCTTGTCAAAGCGTAAGTTCCATGATCGGAGGTTTGCTTAGGTCCATAAATGGACTTCTTAAGCTTCCATACTAGATGCTCTTCACCCTTTACCACATAACCTTCAGTGTGTCGATATAGATGTCTCTACCTTCCTCAAGGTAACCGCTTAGAAAAGCGGTTTTAACATCCATTTGCCAAACCTCTAGTTCAAGTGGGCTGCTATGGCCGTAAGAATTCGATGGACTTGAGCATTGCACAGCTAAAAGGTCTCATCGAAATCGATGCCCTCAACTGAAAGTGCACCTTCGCCACAAGCCCGGCTTTAAAAGTCAAACCTCCCATCGAATCTCTTCCTTTGATATCCACTTACTACCTATGGCTTCCTTGCCATCCGTAGAGGTGTCTTTCATATACATCCATAGTCACATGGACTCCATTTCTAAGTCCATAGCGGTGCCATGATCTTGCATCAATGTCTCAGACGCCCTCAGATGTCCATGGGTCGATTATCGCCGCTCGCTTCTCGACTAAACCAAGATTGTCCCACTAACATAAATCGCTCAGTCGACGAACAACCCTCCCACTCACGACGAGGTTCTACAGCACTATGGCAACGGTGGGTGCGTAAACTGTGGTACTCTATCTCGCACAACATGTCGGGTAGTACCACTGTAGACGGCCGGTATCTCCAAGTGAACTCGACCCACTTCAATTTCTCAAGTATCCGTGTCGATCCTCCCACTAGACTCCGACATCTCGCACTTTTCGCCTAATCGGTGGTGGAATACGATCATCTTCTAATTCTCAAGAATGATTTCAACTTTGATTTATGATTTTCATGTAGTCCTCTTCTAAGAATCGAGCATTAGTGTTAATAATGACCTTCCGATCCTTAGACTATAGAATAAACCACCTTCGCCCTCTAGGATAGCCAATAAACAGCCTTGCATCGGATCTAGCCTCCAACTTGTCGCCTTCTTGTTCAAAGACGCAGCCGGATCGCCCATATCCTTATGTGGTTTAAACCGGCTCATACCAAACCACAACCTCGAAAGGGTCTTTTCGACCGACTTGACGGTACTAGATTTAGCAAGTATGCCGTTGTTTCAAGGCATACCCCGTAACGAAATAGGTAATGTTGCATAACTCATCATTGATCTAACCATTTCCAAAAGAGTCCTATTTCTTCGCCCCGACACACCATTTTGTCAGTAGGTGCCCGGTGAAGCGCCGGGACGTAATCCCACACTTCACTAGATAGTCCATAAACTCACATCGAGGTATTCGCCACCGCGATCGTATCACAGCGACTTGATACTCTTACCTAGCTTCGCCTCCACTTTCGCCTTAAACTCTTCAATTTCTCAAAGCATTCAAACTTGCGCGAAGGTATATACGATCCGCACTCTCGAGTAATCACAAATGAAAGTGACAAAATACTGCACTCTCCACGAGCTTGTGTCATGGACTAACTCCAACATTTCTTCGCTCTATAACCCTTCGCTTTGAAGGGTCCGTCGACATCTTACCTTCTATACAGATTCGCAGACCGGGAACTGAGTAACCGTGAGATTACCCAACGCCCATTCTTAGCCGCCTGATCCTATTTAGATTGACGTGACCTAATCTAAGATGCCAGAGAAAAGTGGTGTCATCATGCTAAGAAAACTTTCTTTTTGGGTTTGTAGAAGATGCAACATAGTTATAGGTATTATGTTTTGCGTAAATAGTATAAAGCTTAATTATATAAAGTGCCAACACGTATAAATTCGTCATTTCTTATGATAGAAACACCACTATCAAAAATAATCAATATCCATGAGAAAATAATTTCAAACAGAACAAGGTTCCACTAAAAACTGCACATATAAAACGCCTTTCAAAACTAAAACTCTTGTTCCAAAACACAAAGAAACATCTCCAATCGCAATCCCGACTTCGCTACTACCATGGGGATCGTTATCTCGCCATCGCTAGCTCCTTGTCTGCAGGAACCCCCGCAAGGTGTAATAAACATGATCAACAGACTCGTGTTCTACTACCCAAGAATGGGTAGAACAAGTAGCTAAACATGTTTCACATTAAAGCAAACGGCGCACTGAGCCTCGAGCATAGGGCACTTAGCCTCCAATGCCCGCCTCGCCGCACTTGAAGCACTCGCCTTCCCTTCGCTTCTTCAAGCCTCCGTGGCACCATGTTCTGCTCCTATTACTCCCACTATTTCCTCGCCTCTACCACCTTTGGTGCCCCTTTTCTTTCCCATTTTGCAACGGAAAATTTGGGCCCTTAGATGTGCTAGCAAGAGCATGTGCTCCTTTTCCCATAACTCCTTCCGCAGCCCACCTAGATCATTAAGCAACCGACTAAGTGTAAACTCGGTCTTGCTCATGATCGCATTTACGCGAAGTTCTCAAAAGACTTGGCAAAGGTATTGAGGATGATATCGACTCTTCACCACAATACCTCCTCCCAACCGATCAAGACTATCCATGCGATGAGTCATGGAGACATGTTCATGGATCGAACTTCCTTCTTCCATCTTACACGCCAAGATTTCTCTCATTGTGTGGAAGTCGATCGTCCGATCCGACCGCCCAAACTTACCTCGAGACTCGACCAAATATCGTCAGGTTCACCATCGATCGATGTCAGCACCGCAAGCCTTGGACATAGTAGTCATCATATAACATTTAGCCATATTGTTCGACTTATTCCAAAGTCCGCCGACTCGCCATTAGTCGATGCTACCAAGCAGGGCATCGGGTTTAGGAGTAGTGAGAACAAACATGTGTTCTTCAAATGACAAGAACATATTCCATGTTTCGCTTCCACTGATAAAATTTGGACCGATAACGGATTTTATGCAGCATATTGATTATCTACGTAAGAGACATATCTCAAACGATAATGTAAACACATAAGCATACGATCGATATAATTCGAATAATAATATTGTAACCTTTGATAAAACAATATTAATCAAACCTCCAATCGCCCAAGGAATCCCACATGCAAGCCACGCTGCAGACGCTACACATTAACCCCCACTGCACTAAAATATACCTTTTAGTCTTTTAATTTCAATCCATGTCAACTTATCCTTATGACAAATGAAATTAACGATTGACCTTACTAGACCACATCACTATCGCAAGAAGGGACTTCATGAAGTTGTACTTGAGGTGATGTCTAAGCAATGACCACAATTTTAACAAAGAGAAATGAATTCTTAGAATTGGCATACTCACCTGACCATACCGCCCAATTCAAATTCTTTTGTTATCTCATTTTATATCTATCTCTAGAGAACTTATGAAAATCGACATGCAAGCCACGCTGTGGACGCTTATACACGAAACTCCCACTTCTCAATAGATTTAAAAGTTTTATTTAGAAATCTCATCTAACAAACTTATGATAAACAAGGCAAGCAAGCCACGCTGGTGACGCCACTCACAGCAGTGTCTTACTTTGTTTAGAGATCAAAAGTGAGGTCTCGACATTTTAATTTAAAATTAATATGTCGGGTTACTTGCTTAGTCTTTTATTCAAAAGGTTTGTCCATGCAGATCACGTAATCCTAGCATGCTTTTCTATAGAAATCAACATGTAAAACATGCTCGCAGTAATTCTAAAATATGCTTGATAAACGCGATAAACCTAGCATGCTTACTATGCGCATTCAATTACGTAAAACACTTAAAGGTTTGTCAACGAATTTAAACATACATAGCATGCTACCGCATAATTTAAACATCCACGACATGCATATGAACGATAAAATAAAATAAACGCTCATCGCGCCCATTCGTGAAACCCGACTTTCCTCGCCTAATCTATTACATAGATTTGCAAAGCATGTAATTAAACTTCAAAACGGCCTCGCGTGCACGGCACGGACCGGATTCAACAACGGGCCGCGCGTATGGGCACGGACCGAAAAACTGGTTCACTGGAAAACGGTCCGGGCCGGGTCACCCAATGCGGCCGGGTCACGCCAGGGCAAGCCCGCCAGGCGCCCACACAGCATGCCGCCGCCTGCTGTTCGCCTGAGCTTCTCGGTCGCTAAGGCGATCATGCGACCCGACGAGCACGCTGCATGGTTACCGCCTCGAAAGGCCGAACGCCCGCCGAGACGTTGCCGCCAGCGTCAAACTCACGACCGCGAACTGCTATGGGCGCCGTGTCTCAAGCAACGCGCCTCTGCCGCCCGCTAGCTCAGACCGCCTCGCCGCCTTGCGGGCGCCCTTCGACCGCGAAGCCGCAAGGCGCCAGGATCTCAAGACGAACGCGCCCCGGCCCCCGTGCCCTTAGCGATCACCCTCGCGATCGCGAGGCTCGCCATGAGAAACCGCCCGTGGGACACCATGAGACTCGCTTTTCCCCATCGCCTCGCTTTTCGTGCTTTCGCTCGTTTTCATTTACGATAAGATTTACGTAAAATAATCTAATCTAACCACGGATTTCGTGGTGAAAAACAAAACCCAACAAAACAAAAACGAGCCACGATGAACGATGATTCACAATTAATTAAACGCACGTAATAATCAAACGTGAATTAATCCAACAGAGCCAAGATACCGATCCTGTGCTCGATACCAATTGTAGGAAAACTAGGTTTAGCCTCGCCCGAGGATCTATCTCGATATTTAATTCACCATACATTGATTATATTCCTAGCATGCGCCTATATAATTAATTGCAACACATTGGGGTTTTTCTCGTGTTTACCTCGATCCGCCGAGGTGCATCGAACGGATGAACGAATCGGCCTGAACGAAACGATCGACTCGCTTTCGACCTTCCTGATCAGATCCCGACACCCAATCTCCAACGCCGAGTGAGGACGATCTATGGAGAATGCTTCGAAAAATCACCCTTGTTTCTACACAATTTTCGAGAACTACACTTTGAGAACGAGATGGACTAAAATTTGCTTGTGTAATAATGAGCATTAGTCTAGACTTTATCTCATACCTTATATTTATAATGCACTACCTTGATCCCATATGGAAATTACCATAATCCTATATGGAAATTACCATAATCCCATATGGAAATTACCATAATTTTTATGAAAATTACCATACTCCTGTGATTATTACCATACCTCGTGATTATTACCATAATCTTATATGGAAATGATCTATGCATATACCATAAATATAATAACATCCTCAGGGATAAAGAGAATAAAATCTTTCCTTCGAGAGACACAAGGTGACGATTTTCCTCTAGCTATGGGTCTCGACGGGCCACCTGTGGATCAAATGCAAGGAATAAAGATGGCCTCAAATAAATTAATTATCTTATGTTCACCCCTGTAACATAAATTAATTTATAAACATTTATTCATGCCACTAGAGAATAAATGTCGACTTACCCTTTATTACCGGGTTGAGTCGGCTTGCACTTAGACATTACGAATCCTCGATTTAAGATATCGAACGTCCATTAATCATTTATAGCAACTGATCGCTTAAAATAATTAATATCTTCAATTCCTTAAGCAAGCACCACTCAACCTTATTATTGTACTTGAGCTAACTCAACCTCGCAGGTTTAGTACAATAAACCTTTGAGCTCCTTAAGGGACGCCATCATCCTAAACGATACGGTGACTGACATGTATAACTAGCGTGACATACAAGACCGCCACCACCCAAGATGCGAGAATCTCGATTAGAACATATAACCCACACCCATAATAAGTCAGTGATGGTCAAGAACTCATACTCACCTAATACCTTATCGAGGTTTAGATCATCGACGTCATCGAGATCTTGGTTCTTCACGACGGTCGATAGAAGAGCACATCTCACCGTGATCCTTCAATACGCCAAAGACGCATCAAAGATAGACAAGTAACCAAGTCAAGTCACTTATCTATACCGCACTCATACCGACAACTCGTCCTCAAGTTGTCTCACCAGAAACTTTTATATCTCATTGTTTCGACCAATCATACATGCACTTCGTGATCTTCTACACATCGTATGATCTAACTTATATATGAGATAAGGGACACGATATATGCAATCAAGTATTCAATTCAGATAGAGATTGTAATAGTGGTAATAGGAAACATTGTATACAAGCTCAACCAAACCGCCAAGATACAACCAACAGATGTCTCCCATAAAGGCTCACCCGAAGATGGCGATCGCCTCAAGATCGCTCGGCCAAAAGATGATGGCGAAATCCCAAAAGTATCTCGTATACGAGGGCGCCTCACAGAAGTCCCACCTTCAACCCTCCTAAGGTGCCTCGGGCGCAAGGTTCGACTATGTGCTCAATGAGATTCACCGTGGTCTTGTGGAAGCCACATCGGTCACGAGCTCTCTCAAAGAAGACGCCGAGGTCGGGATATTATCGCCCACCGCCCAAGATCTCGCCGAGCTCGTCAAAAATGTCCGGCGCCACCGTGACTCCACGAAAAAAAGCTACCCCGCATCGATCCGAGCACCGCAGAGCCCGTGGCCTTCATGCAGTGGGGATCGACATCGCTGGTCTGCTTGACCGAGGACCAAGTCACCGATACTTAGTCGTAGCTGCAGACATTTCACAAACGGGTCGAGGTCGAGCCGCCGAGCCTCACGAGCGTGAAAGATTCGACCTTCGTGGAAGAACATAGTCCGCCGCCGCATACCGCGATTCTCGATCTCGACAACGGTACCCGGCTCGTCGACAAAAATTTCAAGGAATGGTGTGAAGAGCTCCAGATCGAAAGAACGCTTACCTCGGCCGCACACCCGCAGTGAATGGTCGACCGAGGTGACGAACCGCACGATCGCATAAGGATTAAAGAAGAGGCTAGACCGAGCTAAGGGTGATTGGGCCGAAAATCTCCCCAAGTCCTCCGGTCCTGCTGCACCACACCGGACTTCGCACGATGAAACACCTTTCGCTTTGGTCTACGGGACCGAGGCCGCCATACCGCCGAGATCGGCGCACCAAGCCCGCGCACTCTTCACTCGACTGCATCGAACGAGGAAGACTGCGTACAACCTTGATGCTCTCAAGGAGAACGCGAGCTCGCCTTCATAAACGAAGCCAAATACAAGGGCCAGTCGCACGATACTACAACAAAAGGGTCAAAGCCTCCGCGACTCCAAGTAGACGACCTCGCCCTACTTAAATAATGAAGCCAGAGAGCCGAGCGCCTTAACAAGCTAGATCCGACATGGAAGGCCCATACCGCTCACGAGGACCCGGTAGCGGGCTTACAAGCTAGCTCACCTATCCTGCACTTATCCCCGAACCCGCATATCACTCATTTAAGGAGGTACTTTTACATAGCTTCGATTTCGCATCGGCCATGTTAGTCCGCTTATCGCTTTACCAAAGTGCGATGTTATTTACCTCTCAATAAAACGCTTGTTTTTCCGAATAATATTTCACTTTGCCTCGCCTTATACATATGTGAACATCTATTTTGATATACTACTTTTAAACCTTCACAAGGGACGCCTTCACGAAGATGAAAACCCACTAAGTAGGTACTCACTAAGCGCACCGCACTCACAGATTACTCATTAAATTGAACGCCTATGCAAGTATACAGCAACTCATTAAATTGAACGTCTACATGCAAGCATACAGATCACTCATTAAGTTGAAGTATCTACATGCAAAAGACATCCGCATCGATCTCGCAAATTATGCCCCTTTATTTGGGAAGATATACACTCAGATACGCCTAAATATATTTACGACCAAAACGAAGTCCTAAGCTATGTTTGTACCTCTCAAGGGAAATATATACTTGAACGAGTCTAAATACATTTACGACTACATACAAAGTCCTAAGCTATATACAAACTCATTCGGCTTCCGAGCCTCACCTCCAGTCTCTCTCAAGTTGCACCAGCTCCAACAAAATCTCCGTGTCGACGGTGCACTGAACGAACTCGGTGCCTTCAACCCAACGACAAGGCCGGACTCACCGCTGCCTACTCCGAAGCTGCTCGGCTGGGCTCGGGGCACCCCGACCGAAATGGTGACTCGGACCACCGCGACCTGCTCCAGTGCACTGAGCCAAGACAGACGGGTTCCACCGGCGGGCGTTCCTATACCCGAGGTCACACTCGCCCTCGAGCCCGACGCCGCCAGATTACGCCCGCCCGACCCGCCGCCTCCACGCCGACTGATGTCACGGGCACCTCCGACCGCCGAGGACCGCCTCTAAATGCTCCTCTCACCGACCCATCGACGGAGACTTCGGCGTGATCGCCAGAGCCTCCTCTTCGGGTTCTTCTATTATTGGACCGCGGAGCCCGCCAGAGCTCGCCGCAGGGTTGGGTATGCGCTGCTTCCGAACGACCAGACATCCGCATGTACTTCATGATGGAGTCGAGGCGCCTTTAAACTTTTGCTATTAGCCCTTCTCATCCTCAAAGACCATGCCTTCGCCATCAAGCTCAACTCGATCGTCGGCTTCGATATGGTAGTTCCACCAGATCGGTGGATTACCTTCATACTGCATGCTCTTCCGAGATCCGAGCTAGCTCCTCCGCCGCCACCGAGCCGCCTCGCGCATTGTATCGCCCGCCCTCGATCACGCCGCAGATAAGTCCACCCCGACTTCGAGTTGTATGATTCTTAGCTTTAGCGCCTGCTCGCCTGTGAGGCGGGCCACTGATCGGCCTCAGATCTTCTTCTTCGTGTCGGCGGACGACGCCGAGCCGACATCCATTCTCGCCAAAACTCGAGTCACCTGACGATCGACTCCTCCAAAATAACACCTCTTCATCCTTCTCACCAAGGCACCTCGGACCTCTTTCATCTTGGTCGCAATTCGTGATCAAGTCCAAGGTATTGAGATGCAATGCTATAAATAAAGAAACAACACACATTTCGTAAAGTGATAAATTTTATTACTCAAAAAGTTGAATGGTTATGTCGGGGTCCCATCGACCCCGACAAACTAGCCTATTACATTAGGTCCACCGACCAGTGCCCCATGCCGGGCTCGCCGCCTCCACTTGCACTTGCCGCCATGGGCGCAAGACCCCTGGAAGCTCCGAGCTCGGCCTCCTCCCCACCTCCTCCTCCTCCTCCGCCTCAGGCCAAGACTCGACAAGAAGCTCCTGCAGCCTGTGATCTTCATCCTCCTCAGATTGGGCAACGGCCTCGCCGCCGAGTGAGCGAGCTGGACGCCAGAGCCTCCGTATGGAAAGACCCACCCCAGCAACCACTCTGCATAGTTCTTGTTCATCGTCTGGTGGCGACTCGACCCACCCATGTTTCACTTTGTCGAAATCAGCATCCGGGCCGCCAACCCTCCAGTGGTCCGACACCACCTTCGTCCGGCACGGCAGCCTGTGTCTGAGATAAAGAGAGGAAGGTCTCGATTCGATGAGTCTGCCGCGAAGGCCCTTAACATCGCCCTCGACCTCCAAAGAAGCGCACCTCCTCGGCCATCTTCCTTCACCTCACCCCTCCTCCGCGACTCTTCGAGCTCGGCCCGAGCCATCTCCAAGGCCCATGCCTTCTTCGAGGGGGGCCTCGGCTGCCTCGGCGGCCTTCTTGCAGCCTCGGTCGCCCCCCTCTGGCCGACGCCGCCTCAGCAGCAGCGAGCGCGCCTCGGCAAATGATCTTACGGCCTCGCAAAGAGCCCGCCCCTCTCCGATGCCTCATACCGAGAGGCGCCTCGGAATGTACCCCTTAATGCGGCAGCCCCCATCACCGAATCGACATCCCGAATTCAACATGGTCGAATGTATCGCAAGGAAGCATCAAGAAATACGTAAGAGACCTATACCTGGGAAGGATACGGGAGCTGGAGTCGGCGCCTGCACGGATCCGGCACGAGTGTCCGCCTCGGCGGTGCCGCCACCAACAAGTTAAAGTCGCCCACCACCGCGCCCGCCTGCCCCACCTCAGGCGCCTGCCCGCCATCACCACGGGCGCTTGATCGCCTCGGTCCGCCTCGCCTTCCTCGCCGCGAGCTCATGACTTTATGGGTCGCCTACCGCATCCACCGCCTTCTTCGGGAATCGAGCTTCACCGCAAAACAAGATAAGGAGTTGATGAGCACAAGAATAAGGAACTACACAAATATAAGGATAGCGTGGGTCCTCACCCCGATCCGACCTGTGCCTGTGAGCCCTGACCTATAAACGCCAAATTACGAGAAGTTGTTGTCATCCCTACGAAATCAATGGATATTATCTCACCGAGGTCGCTCAACATCTTCTCCATGGGGCCTGTGGGCTCGATTTTAACGCCCTTCATCGCATCGAGGCCCCACTCACACCCTGATGCCCCTCACCCGCAGAAGAAGCACCTATTCGCGCCATGGACACCTTCGAGGAGCCGCTATCTTAAGCTTCCCCGAGAGACAGATAGTACACTCCTCCTATGGCCTCGACGCTAAAAAAAGCGATCAAGACCTCAAGGACAACTCCTCCCCAACGCCATAGCAGACAGCCCTAGCCCCACCAATCGACCTAATGGAATTCGAGGTCACCGACATACGGGATCCGAAAGTATTCTCGAAGCTAAGAAAATTAGCCAAAGGAAACCCAAGGCCAGCTATCAAGCTATCTACATACACGGTAATAAATCCTCCCGGGGGCCATCGCCTATCATCCGGCCGCAGCACCACCACGCCTCCGAAATACTCAGATTCTTCGTTATATCAAACAGCCCTCCAACAAACCCCGACCGCCACGCCAACCCTAAGTCCGTCCCATACCGATGATACCAAGGGACCCTAGACTAAGTCCTATGGACCTACCCAAAGGTTATGTAACATATAGTCCTTTATATCGGAGGCACACGGCCGTAAACCGAGGCGGATCGAATTTTCGTAATCGAAGGAGAAGAGAAGAATACATACTTACTTTCAATGAGATGTTCGCCCTTCAACAAGTTCGTAAAAGTGAAGATTTTCAAAAATATAATCTCGATGCAAAGTGTGGAAGAAGAAGTGAACATTGCTTTATTTAGCCTATTTACGGGCAAGTGGCGCCTAAACGGCCGCTTCAACTTCCACACGTGCCTACCCGCGATTGACGTGGAGTTCACGCCACAAGACACGGCTCGAGCGCCCAACCGCCGCCCGCTGCATGACGACTTCTACGGTAAGATGCACCGCCACCGATCGTGTGATGATTACGCCGACCTCATACGGCTCGGACTCCTGACCTCGTCCGCCCCACATCCAAGGGTGGCGCCAGATCGACCTCAAGGCCCCGCCAACGGACATCGCCTGCAGAACATCCCCATCCAGCCGGACCTCGGCGCCCTCCGTGTCGGCGCCAAGGCCACACCTCTGCATCCCCTGTGAGGCGGTGTCACCAGACTGACCTCAGATCATCCAAGATGATATCTCTATCCAGATCCGCCTCGTGCCGGACCTCGACATCCCATAGAAGAGCGCCGCCGCCCAGACGGACTCTGTAACCTCGCACAGGGTCCCTATCCGTGCCGGACTCACTTCCTTTCGCAGACATCTTCATTAAACGACCGCGACTCCAAATCAATCCCCAACAAGCGGCGCATGCCTGTAACACCAAACCGCCTACCTCGCTCAATCCAAGCGAACCGATCAAATTCGACACCAAAGAGCTCAAAACCTTCGAGAACAAGATCACCGAGTAACATCCTACCCCGCAAGCGATTCTTCACTTCACCCTGCACGACTGCTCCTCGACTGCTCAAAAAAAAGCTATGACGGGATATGGCCCAACCACACAGCCCACCGACAGCCCAAACGAGCCGGGCCCGACATTAGTAGCACCACGCGGTTTCCCAAGTGCCCACCTTCAAACCCTAATCGCCCCAAACCCTAATCAGCGCCACCTTGCATGTAAGGTCAAAGTGTCCCATGCGCGGAAGGCTAACAGCCCTATGGACAAGAGGAATGCCCTACACACGAAGGCTAAGAGTCCCTACATGGGAGGATAAGTTCCCACCTTAGGGCCCTCATATATGTATAAATAGGAGTTAGATCGAAGGTAGAAGGTTAGCAACTTCTTGAATACTAAGAGCTTTTAGCTATACTCACCGTGAATCAAAACATAGTGAAAGTATTGAGGAATCACTCCTCCGTGGACGAGATCTCATTAACGATCGAACCACGTAAAAGTCTTGGTGTTCTTTATTGCTTTACATAAATCTCGCATATCTACATATACTAGATTTATCAAAACACTTTAGCATCTTATAAACTCTTAATACACCTTATCTTATAAGTTCTTAAAACAACTTATAAGTTGTTGGAGCTTATAAGCTTTCTAAAATAAGCGAAGCCAAACACCCTAATTGTCATATCAAGGAAATACAAATAAAATGAATTTTTAAATATACTTTGTTGAAAATAAAATAATATACGGTGTTATAGTTTTAAAATGAAATGCAAAATCACACCAAAAGAGAGTTTACTTAAGTGCATCCTCAAAGCGATAAATTTTGTCATCGTGTTTGATACGATAAATTTATTAAGTTAATTTAGACTTGCTTAGGAACACGATTATATCTTTCTTTCTACCAATTTAAAATTGACATTGTACCAAAATTATTATAGAGTAACTTTGTAGTTTAGTAAAAAAATATACTCCCTCTAGCCTTGATATTTGTTCTTTGATTTCAATAATACAAGTTTTAATAAATATGATGAGTATAAAGTGAGTGAAAAAAAAAATCCACATTATAATAATATATATTATGTGAGTGAAAAGATGAGTCATGTGTGATTTTATCAATAAATGAATTGATTGTGGATAAAAATTATAAATTTATGTGGGGACATATAAATAAAAATGAATAATTTTATATACGAATAAATTGGAATTAAGTGAGTATTTTTTGAAAACGAATGTACTATAAATTAATTGTCTTTTAGGACATTGGGCAATATTTTACCATAATACTTCCTTCATCCCTCAATATCCTTTCCGCTTTTCCTTTTAACGTTCTCCTAATTTTTTTCTCGTAATTATCCTCATACTTATTATCCTCAAAAATACTTTTTATTTAGGTCGAAAATCTTATATAGTCTTTATGTTAAGTTTGCTATCTTTTTTATCCATATGTTAAGTTGCTATCATTTTTAACCATTTGTACAATTTTATCCTTAAACATAAAAATCACACAGATTCAATGCACAACCAACCATCCTCCTCCTCTCACGGCTGCCAACCCTCCCTCACGAAAAATTAAAACAAAATGGTTGGTCACCGAAAATTGCAAAGAAAATGGGTTGGTCATGAAATGGGTCGACCGCTGGTCGACCGTTGAAAATGGGGAAGGGGAAGGGTTGGCGGAAAAAGGGAGAGGAGGGTTGGCCACGACAAAGGGGAGAGATGGTTGGTCACGGAAATAGATGGAATGAAGGAGGTTGGCACGAAAAGCAGATGGGAAGGGAGAGGGTCACGGAAAAGGAGAGGAAGGAGAGGAGAGGGGCATCGGCGAGATGGGAGGAGGATGGTGGCCACGAAAATGGGTTGGCATGTTAGGAGGATATTTTGTAATTTTAATTAAAATAGGTAAAAAGTAGATGTTAATATATGAGTTAAATTAGATAAGAATGTTAAGATTTGGGGCAATTCTCCCATTAACACTTTTATTTATATATTTTACCATCGCTCATCACTATTTCTCTTCTTATTCTCAATAACTCATTTATTTACAACTTTTTACCATCTATGATCTATCACTAACTAATATAATACTACACTAATATAAAATTTTTATTCTGTTCATAATACACTCAATAATATGTATTAAAATTCGTATCCCAAAATTATCATAAAGGAATTTGAGGGATATAGATAGTAGGACTTTAAGTCTCAGCAATTACAATACTAATTTATTTAAATTCTTTTATTTTCACGGATAGAACATCAATCAATGAAGTATATCTAAAATGGTCAGTACTCTTAATCAAAACAATACTGTTTGTCGAGCATACCAGATCTATATTACTAGATTTTAAGTAACAGAAAATTTGAGCATCGTTAATATTTATCTCACGTGAATATATAATACATTCATTTCATTTTAAGTGATTTATCTTTGGACATGTAAATTAAAAAATTAGATTTTATATGTAAAATAGTGTGATTTATAAAATTTGAGATATTTTTATTTGTAATTTATTTATTTTTGGGTATAGACTACTTAAAGTGGGACATCCCAAAGAAAAATACGAATCACTTAAAATGAAATAGAGGACTATTTTTTATTATTAATTTATGTATCTAATATTTTATGAATTATTATTAAAATTATCAAATTTATAAATTATATAAAAATCAAACATCAACTTATTTTTATTTATTCTTTATTTCAAAAAAATCAAACTTTGATTTTTATGTAATTTTAAATTTTTCAGTAATAATTTGAGAAATACAGTATTAGAATAAAATATACTAAAAATATTGAAGTGAGCTGTCATAGATGCTCACAAGATGAGCTTGCACATCAATTCTCTCTACATATGTATTCGAGGTAATCTTTGTATGGACGTATGTACGCATTTTACAATAATATTTTTTTCTATATAAATAATACTTTTAAATTATATTATAAAAAATAAACGATATTTTTCTTTAATATAAATAATATTTTTATCTGTCTGTACTGATGTACAAAAAATTTTTGTGTATATATTTCTAATTACGAGAAATTAACATTGGTATCATAACTACAAATTTCGTAATTTTATGAATCATGAACTGAAAAATCATTCTAAACAAAATCACAAACTCAAAATTATTATTAAAAGAGAGAGAGTAACATGGAACCAACCACATGGCAATGAATGATGAAAAACAGAGAGAAAACCTATGGTTTTTGGATAAGGGGGCGGGGCAGTTGGCGGAGTTGGTTTGACACACAAAAACGAACCTTCCAGCTCTCATCCAGCACATTCTATTCCATTGAATCAATCGAAACTCCTAGAATCTTGTCTAATCTCTCACCTAATCCTGATTCCACAAAATTAAAACACAATAAATCGCACATTAATTCCTTGTTTAGCAATGTGAACACCAATTTTCCGCTGACGTAGCACCCAAAAATTCAATCTTTTTCTGTCAGATTCTCCGCCCATAATCCAATCACTAATCTTGGATTATCTAATTGCCTGTGTTCAAGAATATTGTCTGGTTTCCCTATTCGTGTCAATTTGTGTGGGGCCACTGCAATTGGGAAAATCCTGGCAGCCGATAAAAGTAAGGCACGTGCATCATTCTAAACCAGCAAGAAGAGAGATATTGAGATTGAGAGAGACAGAGGAAGAATAGGTTTAGGCTTTATTGTAGGCAGAGGTGGATGATGCAGCTTTGACGAAACAAGAAAATGGGTGAAAGGTAGGCCATGAGAAAATTGTGGGAGGACTCAAATTTGAAAAGTCTGAAAAAGAAAAAAGAAAAGAAAAGGAAATAAAGCATAATTTTTGTGCATGCCTTAAATAAGAAACTCTTTTCTTTCTACCCCATTCTTTAACAAGAAAGGTCCCTCAATAATTTTTCTCTCACCTCATTCTTGTTCATTCTTGATTCTTGAGAGGGGCTTTTCTTGATTAAAGATTTGTTGTTTTTCATGTTTGAGAGCCTTCTCTTGAAACTTTTCTTGAAGAAGGCTCGAAGACATTACCTTTTAATTCATCTGTGTGTCCATACACACACATAATTTTCTTTTGTGTGTGTGAGAGAGACAGAAAGAGATAAAGAGAGGATGTTTAGGTGGTGGGTATCAACCCTCCAACTATTGGAGCTGTTTGTGAGCTCCTTAGTGCATTTGTTGTTTGGCTTTTACATATTCAGCAGTGCTGTGGCTGGCGATCTCTCGCAAACAATAAATGATTTGTTTTTCAAGCCTAATTTGGCAAGTGGCCTGCAAAGCGATGAGGCTGAGAAGCAGAAATCCACCACTTCATCCGATGATTTGCCTCCGATTGTGCTAGTTCATGGCATCTTTGGCTTTGGGAAAGGGGTATTGAGATTCTGGCCTTCTTTCGATTTTCTTGAGGATTTTCTGACGTTTCATGCGATTTCAAGATTGGATTTTGGTTCATTTATTTACAGAAATTAGGAGGCTTGTCTTATTTTGCTGGAGCTGAGAAGAAAGATGAGAGAGTTCTTGTCCCTGATTTAGGCTCCTTAACTAGCATATATGACAGGTTGGTTTTGTTTCAAAATGTCGAAAAAATGCCCTTTTTAATCAAGGTGTTTGTCGGTTTGATTGATTGTTAATTTGTGCATTTGATTGAATGTGGGATTTAGGGCTAGAGAATTGTTCTATTACCTAAAAGGAGGGCAAGTTGATTATGGTGAAGAGCATAGCAAGGCTTGTGGACACAATCAGTTTGGTAGAGTTTATGAGCAAGGTGAGAAATTTGATCTCGTGAAAGAAGAAGACGAGAACTGGTTTATTCCTCGTCTTCATCTTGAATATTTGTTTGATGTTTGTATCTGCAATTTGTGATGTGTAGGGCATTACCCTGAATGGGATGAGGATCATCCCATCCATTTTGTGGGGCATTCGGCTGGGGGGCAAGTTGTTCGAGTCTTGCAGCAAATGCTTGCTGATAAGGTGTAATTTTGATGAATTAGTTGGGAGTTGATAGGTAACGCAATCTCAAATTTGGATTTGCCACTAAGTTTTAGTACAATTTCAGGCATTCAAGGGATACGAGAACACTTCTCCAAGCTGGGTGCTAAGCATAACGTCATTGTCTGGAGCGTTCAATGGCACAACGAGAGCCTATTTGGATGGAATTCAGTAAGTTCTCTTTATGCTACATTTCAGTATAGTAGCAATGAGATTGATAATTCAAGAAAATAGAATCTTGATAGTGTCTTATAGTTCTTCATATGCTCAATCTTAGAACTTGAAATTATTGTGTTGAGTTGTTGATTGCATTAGGGAGTGTGAATTAGAGAATACATAATCGTTGAATCCGATTATTTATCTGATCTTAGGCAATACATATTTGCTTGTTACATATCCACACCTCTTTGATGAATAGAAAAGCCCAAACAGATCCTAATTTCAAGTAAACATTGATTGTTGGTAGGCCAGAAGATGGGAAATCATTGAAGCCTGTGTGCCTGCTGCAGCTGTGTCGGATAGGAGTGATTCTCTACGACTGGTTTGACATTCCGTGGCTTAAGAACTACTACAATTTTGGGTTTGATCATTTCAACATGTCTTGGAAGCAGATAGGAATTTGGGGTCTCGTGAACTGCCTCATGGGGAAGACGGGCCCTTTTGCATCTGGAGACTGGATTCTGCCTGATCTCACGATCCAAGGGTCGATCAGATTGAACAGCCATATACAAACGTTTCCTGACACATACTACTTCAGCTATGCCACCAAACAAACGAGGAAAGTCATGGGGTCACAGTCCTTTGGCCTCCTCGAATACACCCTCTGCTGTTTATCCGAGTCTTGCAGATGAGTGTGTGGCGACACCCTCCTGACGCCCTCCTCCTTACAAGGGCTACCGTGAGTGCTGAGTAGATCGTGCTCGTAATCTCATTTGGTGTCATTACAATTTCAGGATCCGGACAATATGGCCTAATGTGCTGATTTGTTTGCAGAGATGAAGAGTGGTGGGACAATGACGGAGCGCTCAACACCATATCCATGACACACCCACGTATCCCAGTTGAGCATCCTAATCACCTAGTAGTGAAAGATTCGGAATGCCAACCCTTACAACCGGCATATGGTTCGTTCTCTCTTTTCCTTCTCGTCTCATCATTCTTCTGATATTCGCTCACTATCTTATATACGAAAAGAATCCTCATGAGACACGGGTGCAGGTATTACAAAATTGTGGAAGGCGATCACATCCTCTTCATTGTGAACCGGGAGAGGGCGGGCTTCAGTTTGATCTGATATACGACAGCATCTTTGAGCGATGCAGGAAGCACACCTTCAGGAAGAAGCCAACCATGCCAAATCAACTAAGTCAATAGAATAGCCACATCAAAACAGGTTGCTTTGGGATAGTTTTTTCATTTCTTCTTTTTCTCTCTTGTGTAGCTGGGCTCGAAAAGCAAGTGTAGTGCAGATGTTTGCTTGCCTGTTTACCACAAATTCTATCTTTACCATTTACTACTTTTATATGATACCCATTTTTCTGAGGATATTGTTACTTAGTAGGTAGAACAGTATCGTTGAAGTATTGCATTTACCTACATCTGTTGCTCTCCAATCCTAACATTAGTTATTTATTATTAATTATTAATTTATTAGTTTTAGACATAATAATATTACATTGTAGCTCTCAATTTAATCCGTTGATAGAGTTAGCCAAAAATCGAGGAGATTGACCAGAGTAATCAAAAAATTCTGATTACTTAATTATCAGATTCCATTACTTTGTTTTTTAATTTAATAAGTTGATTTTGATGTTAGTACAATGTTTTTTGATTTTGTTCAATATCTAATAAAAAAATCTGACATGATAATTGAAGATTAAATTTTTTTAAAGTGTGTCAAATTATCTTCTCTCACCAAGTAATTGATTAGTTATTACGTGGTCATGTTAAATAATATTTATTTTTGTATCTAATACAACGTTATTTTTTGATGGAGAAAAAACGATCTAAGATTTATTACAAGAAAATAGTTATTAAAAAATATTCATACATGTTAATTTTTTTGGGTAAATACTTTGGCCCGATATCGAAAGGATTAAGATTAGGACCAAAATATTTTACCCAATTAGACCGAACTGAAATAACGTGAAACCGAAGGCGGTAGCTCAGAATTGAATGAATTAGTCCAATTGAGATCCATTAGATAATAAAAAATCTTACAAAACAAAATTATAGAAAAGAAAAATATAGGATGTGAGAAAAAATATCAAAAAAAGCAGGTGATTATTGTAACATTTTCTTATTTGGGATTTCGGTAGTTACAATATGGGAAATCCGCATATATGAATATTCAGTAGTTGCAAATCTAAAAATAATTATTGTAACATTTTCTTATAAAATGAATAAAATAAAAATAAAAACAAAATTAATTGCAATTGTAGATCTTAAAAATCGAATATTATAAGAAAATAGAAATTTTTTTATTTATCTCCCCTCCATATATAACGAAATGTATTTACCGAAATAATCTATAAAATTATAACATGATGGCCAAAGGTGATTATAGCTAAGTACCCCATTCATGTGCTAGTTTATTTCGTTCACGTTGTCAGTGATCTTAATAACATATATAGGTGTGGTAGTTTATGTCGTTATATGTTTGTCGGTAGCCTCTAGGCATGTGCATCGGTCGGTCGGTGATCTTAATAACATACCTAGGTATGGTAGTTTATGTCATTTTATGTTTGTCGGTAGCCTCTAGGTCTGTTCATCGGTCGGTCGACCGACTAGAAAATTATGAACCAAAAACCAACCGCTCACTTTACATCTTTGATCGAACCAACCAATAATTCTATCTAAACAGAGAACTGACCGAACAAATTTTAAATATTGGTTTCGGTCGATCAACCGAACTGACAGAAAATATATGTAAATATATATTATATCCATGTTTGTATTGTAATAGACTAACAATTCAACTGCGAAGTGCAATTGCTACCAAATTTATTTCAATTGAAATGAATGTGGAAATCAAATCTCATACGAAAATTAGTGTACAATCATTATTAATTCCTTTTGAAAATTACTTCAAAATAGACAGCAAGTAGCAACATTTCCAACAAATGTAAATTAATAGATTGATCATCATACAAGATCCATTCTTGTCGATGAACAAACCGCAACATCAAAAATTGCATCATGTCATTGCTAAATTGATAGTAACAATAAATTAACTAAATCAAAACAAAATTATGCAATGAATCAAGCCCCCACACTACGTATAAGCAAAATTTCCAAATAGACATCAACTAGAAAGACCATACCTTAAATTCAAAAATCCAACTAAACAACTATTAATACAATCCAACATTCAAGTTATAAGTTTCGACAATCCATCAAATTAAACTAAGTCAAAACAAAACAACAATCATCACATCAAGGCTTCAAGTTCAACCCTCCATTATCAATATACTCGCACAAAACCCCTTATCCGGTCCGAACTATATCGAGTGGAAACTAAACATGGAGTATATTCTTATCGTTGAAGAACACATGTTCATGCTCACTACTTCCAAATCCACTTCCCTTACTGACACATCAACTGATGAGTAGAGAGAGTCAAGCAGACTTTGGCATAAGTCAAACAATATGGCTAAATGCTATATGATGACCACAACAGCAAAGGGCTTGCAGCTGCAGCATCAGTCGATGGTAGACATGACTGAGATCTAGTAAAGTCTCTAGAGTAAGTTCGGGCAGTCGGGGATTGAACAGTTCGCTTCCACACGATGAGAGAGATCTTAGCGTGTAGGATGGAAGAAGGAAGTTCAATCCATAAACATGTCTCCTACATGACTCATCTCATGGATAATCTTGATCAGTTGGGAGGAAGTATCGACGACAAAGCCAAGATCGATATTATCCTCAATACACTGCCCAAGTCTTTTGAGAACTTTGCATGAACACGATCATGAGCAAGACTGAGTATACACTCAGTCAGTTGCTCAATGATCTCGTGGCAGCGGAAGGCGTTATGGGCAAATGAGCACATACCCTTGCTAGCATATCTAAGGGCCCCAATGTTCCAGAAAGGTGGAAGAAGAAATGGGGGTGCCAAAGGTGGTAGAGGCAAAGGAAACAGTGGGAGCAGTAGGAGCAAGGGCATGAATGCCACCAGTGACGTGGAAAAACCAAATGAGATGGGCAGGTGCTTCAAGTATGGTAAGACTGGGCATTGGAAGGCTAAGTGCCCTATGCTCAAGATACGTCATTAGCTCTTGTAATAGAAACATGTTTAGCAACTTGTTATACTCATTCATGATTAGTAGATACAGGTGCAACTAATTATGGTTGTTACACCTTACAGGGGTTCCTGCGGACAAGGCAACTGAGTGATAGCGAGATAATGATCTCCATGGGCAACGCGGTGAAAGTCAAGGCCATTGCAGTGGAGATGTTACTTTTTGATTTGATAGGACAATTTTAGTTTTAAGAGATATTCTTTATGTACTGGAGTTTCGGCAGAACCTTATTTTCATTTCTAAACTATTTACTCATGGATATTTTGTTGTTTTTGATAGTGGTGTTTCTATCATGAGAAACGACGAGTTTATATGTGGTAGTATATTATATAAATTCTCTTTATACTATTTCTACTAAGCATAATACCTATAATTATGTTGCATCTATTACATCCAACCATAAGTTGCAAGAGGACTATACATATCTTTGGCATCTTAGATTATGTTACATCAATCTAAATAGGATCCAAGGACTGGCTAAGAATGGAGCATTGGGAGAATTCATGGTTACACCATTCCTAGTCTGCAAATCCTGTATAGATGAAAAGATATTGACCAGAACCTTCAAAGCGAAGGGGTATAGAGCCAAAGAGGTGTTAGAACTAATCCATTCTGACCTATGTGGACCGATGTCTACACAAGCTCGTGGAGGGTATGAGTATTTTGTCACTTTCATTGACGATTACCCAAGGTACGAATACGTATACCTGCTTTACTGCAAGTCTAAATGCTTTGAGAAATTTAAAGAATTTAAGGTGGAACTGGAGACGAAGCTATGTAAGAGTATCAAGTCACTACGGTCTGATCACGGTGGAGAATACATCAGCAACGAGTTTATGGACTACCCGGTGCAGTGTGAGATTATGTCCCAGCTCACTACACTGGGCACCACAGCAAAACGGTGTGTCAGAGTGAAGAAATATGACTATGTTAGAAATGGTTAGATCAATGATAAGTTATACAAACATGCATATTCTGTTCTGGGGGTATGCCTTAGAAACATCGGCATATTTACTGAATTTAGTACCATCTAAGTCAGTCGACAATACCCATTTCGAGTTATGGTTTGGGCGTAAGCCTAGTTTAAGCCATATAAGGATTTGGGACAATCCAACACATGTGCTGAACAAGAAGGCTGACAAGTTGAAGGCTAGATCTGACGCAAGGCCGTTTGTAGGATATCCTAGACGAACGAAAGATAGGTATTTCTATAGTCCTAAGGATCAGAAGGTCGTTATTAGCACCAACGCCTGATTATTGGAGGAGGACTACATGAAAAACCACAAATTCAAAATTGAAATCATTCTTCAAGAAATGGAATATGATCATATTCTATCATCGATTCCGCTAAAGATACAAGATGTCGAGTCTAGTAGGAGGGATCGATACCAGATACTTCATGAGATTGAAGTGAGTCGAGTTTTATTGGGGATACCGGCTGTAAAAGTGGTGTCTACCCAAAAAATTGTGCAAAAAAGAGACCCACAAGTTACTGCACCTATCATTCCTATTGTGCCAGTAGTGCCTAGTTGTAGTGGGAGGTTGTGCGACAACCTGATCGATTTATGTTTATGGGTGAATCTTGGATTTAGTCCCAACAGTGAAAAAGCTATTATCGACCCATGGACATACAACGAGGCGATACAAGACATAGATATTGTAGGAAAACGTATGTTAACCCTCGCCCGAGGATCCATCTTGGGTGTTTAATTCACCATACATTGATTATAATCCTAGCATGCGCTCTATATAATTAAAAGCAACACGTTGGGGTTTTCGTGTTTACCTTTGATCCGCCGAGGTGGATCGAACGGGATGAACTGATTGAACGGTCGAGACTCGTGCTTTGACCTTCTGGACTGTATCCCGGATACCCAAACTCCAACGTCGAGTGAGGACGAGCTATGGAGAATGCACCGAAAATCACCCTTTTCTCTCACCCAAACTTTCGAAAATTTTCTCTCAATTATGTGAGATGGCCGAAAATTCTCTCTCAATTTGTGTGTGTTCTCATAGACATTATCTCATACCTTATATTTATAATGCACTACCTTAATCCTATATGGAATGTTACCATAATCCTATATGGAATAATACCATAATCCTATATGGAATATTACCATACACTTAGGATTATTTCCATACTCTTAGGATTATTTCCATACTCTCAAGATTATTTCCATAATCTTATATGGAAAGGATCTATGCATATTCCATAAATATAATTATATCCTTGTGGGATAAAGAGAATAAAATCTTGCCTTCGAGAGCTATAGGGGCGCCGATTTCCACAGTGCTACGGGCCTGGATGGGCCAGCCCAGGGATCAAATGCAAGGAATAAAGATGGGCCTCAAATAAATTAATTATCTTATGTTCACCCTGAACATAAATTAATTTATAAACATTCGATCATGCCACTAGAGAAAGAATGTTGACTTACCCTTTATTACCGGTTGAGTCGGGCTTGCACTTAGACATTACGAATCCCGTATTTAAGATATCGAACGTCCATTAATCATTTCTAGCAATCGATCGCTTAAACGATTAATATCCTTATTTCCTTAAGTAGTACCACTCAACCTTATTATTGTACTTGAGCTAACTCAACTGCGGGGTTTAGTACAATAAACCTTTGAGCTCCTTAAGGGACGCCATCATCCTAAACGGATACGGTTACTCGACATGATAACTAGCGTGACATACAAGATCGCCACCACCCAAGATGCGGAGAATTGGTTAGAACATATAACCTCACTCATAACAAGTCAAAGTGATGGTCAACAACTCATACTCACCTAATACCTTATCGAGGTTTAGATTATCGTAAGTCACCGAGATCTTGGTTCTTCACGACGGTCAGAAAGAAGAACTCATCTCACTGTGATCCTTCAATACGTCGAGACGCATCAAAGATAGACAAGCAACTAAGTCAAGTCACTTCTTATCTATACTGCAGCCTAAACCGACAACTCGTCCTTAAGTCGTCTCAGCTGTGAAACTTTTTATATCTCATTAAGCTTGACCAATCATACAGACTTCTGTGATCTTCTACACAATCGTATGATCTAACTTATATATGAGATAAGGGACACGATATATGCAATCAAGTATTCAAATCGACAGAGATTGTAATAGTGGTAACAGAAACATTGTATACAAGCTCAACCAAACCGCTTTCAAGATACAAATCCAACAATCTCCCACTTATACTAAAGCAAACTTTTAGTATACAATGTGTCTTTCTACTAGCTATTACAAACAACCATCACTTTGCTTCTCCCACTTATACAAAAGTTTCCTTTCTAAGTGGGTGCCATCAAGCGCAATCCAAGTCCTCTAACGTGACCATCGTAGACTTTTTGCGGCGGTGCTCTTCGTGAATGGATCCGCTAGATTTTCCGTCAGATCAATCTTTTCAATCAAGACGCCACCTCGCCTAACGATTTCTCGTATGACATGGTACTTTCTCTCTATGTGTTTAGTCGCCTTGTGGGTCCGTGGTTCCTTCGAAGTTTGCATCGCACCGAGTTATCACAAGAAACTATGATACTCTTGGGCAAACCAGTACCACATCTAGATCCATGAGGTAGTTCTTGAACCATACAGCCTCCTTAGAAGCCTCCGGCGGCTACATATTCGGCTTCCATGGTAGAGTCCGCAATGCATCGCCGCTTGCACTCCGCCAGATACGGCTCCACCTCCCAAGGTAAACACATAGCCCGAGGTCGACTTTTTCTCATCACGGTCGACTTGAAACCGAGTCAGATAACCCAAAGGCATTAGACTATCTCGCATGGTAACCAGCCTATAATCTCGAGTCCTTTTCGTGTACTTGAGTATATGCTTTATCGCAATCCAATGAGCTTGTCCAGGTTAGATCGATATCTAGCTACTATGCCTACCGCATAGCGTATATCGGGCCTGCATAGCATTGCGTACATGAGACTTCCTACGGCGGAAGCGTATGAACTTGTCTCATTTCCTCTATCTCCTTTGCAATATAGGTGATCGTGTTTTAGATAAAGGAACGCCATGTCCGAAGGTAGCAATCCTTTCGCGGTCCGCATACTAAAACGAGTAATCACAAGATCAATGTAAGACGCCCGAGATAAGCTCAATATTTTCTTCTTGCGATCTCGGTAAACCTTGATCCCAAGAATGTACGCCGCATCTCCTAAGTCTTTCATTTGAAACCGATCGATAGCCAACTCTTTACGCCCGATAACGACTTCACGTTGTTGCCAACTAGAAGGATGTCATCTACATAAAGTGCAAGAAAACCACATCACTGTTGACATCTAACCGATACACACAACTCTCGCTAGGCAACCGGGTAAATCCATGGGACTTTACCACCTCGTCAAAGCGTAAGTTCCATGATCGGAGGTTCGCTTAAGTCCATAAATGGACTTCTTAAGCTTCCATACTAGATGCTCTTCACCCTTTACCACATAACCTTCAGTTGTCATGCATATAGATGTCTCTACCTTCCTCAAGGTAACCGCTTAGAAAAGCGGTTTTAACATCCATTTGCCAAACCTCTGGGTTCAAGTGGGCGCTATGGCTAGAAGAATTCGATGGACTTGAGCATTGCTACAAAGCTAAAAGGTCTCATCGAAATCGATGCCCTCAACTGAGTGTACCCTTTCGCCACAAGCCCGGCTTTGAAAGTCGAAACCTCCATCTAATCTCTTCCTCTCAGATATCCACTTACTACCTACGGCTTCCTTGCCATCCGGTAGAGGTGTCTTTCATATACATCCATAGCCGTTATGGACTCCATTTCTAAGTCCATAGCGGTGTGCCATGATCTTGCATCAATATCTTGTATTGCTTCTCAGATGTCCATGGGTCGATTATTGCATGTTCGTGCTGGGACTAAACCAAGATTCACCCACGAACATAAATCGCCGGGTTGACGAACAACCCTCCCACTACGACGAGGTTCTACAGCACAATGGCAACGGTGGGTGCGAGATACTTGTGGTTCTCTAACTTGCACAACTTGCTGTGTAGGTACCACTTATGCGGTCGGTATCTCCAAGGAACTCGACCCACTTCAATTTCTTGAAGTATCCGGTGTCGATCCTCCCACTAGACTCGACATCTCGCACTTTCGCCTAATCGGTGGTGGAATACGATCATCTTCTAATTCTTGAAGAATGATTTCAACTTTGGACTTATGATTTTCATATAATCCTCTTCTAAGAATCGGGCATTAGTGCTAATAATGACCTTCCGATCCTTAGACTATAGAATAAACCACCTTCGCTCCTCTAGGATAGCCAATAAACAGCCTGCGTCGATCTAGCCTCCAACTTGTCGCCTTCTTGTTCAAAGACGCAGCCGGATCGCCCATATCCTTATGTGGCTTAAACCGGGCTTGCGCCAAACCACAACTCGAAGGGGTCTTTTCGATCGACTGGACGGTACTAGATTTAGCAAGTATGCCGCCTCTAAGGCATACCCCGTAACGAAATAGGCAATGTAGCATAACTTATCATAGATCTAACCATTTCCAAAAGAGTCCTATTTCTTCGCTCGACACACCATTTTGTCAGTGGTGTGCCGGTGAAGTGCGCCGGGATGTAATCCCACACTTCACTAGATAGTCCATAAACTCGTTATCGAGGTATTCGCCACCGCGATCGCATCAGCAGCGACTTGATACTCTTACCTAGCTTCGCCTCCACTTCCGCCTTAAACTCTTTGAATTTCTCAAAGCATTCGCACTTGCGCGTGAAGCGGTATATGTATCCGCACTCGAGTAATCGCCAATGAAAGTGACAAAATACTGCATTCTCCACGAGCTTGTGTGGACATCGGTCCACACAGTCGAATGGACTAACTCCAACATTTCGTGGCTCTATAACCCTTCGCTTTGAAGGGTCCGTCGACATCTTACCTTCTATACAGATTCGCAGATCGGGAACGGAGTAACCGTGAGATTACCCAACGCCCATTCTTAGCCGCCTTTGGATCCTATTTAGATTGATGTGACCTAATCTAAGATGCCGAGAAAAGTAGAGTCATCTTCAAGAAGAAAACTTTCTTTTTGGGGTTTGATGAAGATGCAACATAGTTATAGGTATTATGTTTTGCGTAAATAGTATAAAGCGAATTATATAAAGTGCCAACACGATAACTTCGTCATTTCTTATGATAGAAACACCACTATCAAAATAATGTAATATCCATGAGTAAATAATTTCAAACAGAACAAGGTTCACTAAAATCCGCACATATAAAACGTCTTTCAAAACTAAAACTGTTGTCCCAAAACATAAAGAAACATCTCCAACCGCAATGCCGACTTTCGCGCGTTGCCCATGGAGATCGTTATCTCGCCATCAAACAGCTCCTTGTCCGCAGAACCCGCAGGTGTAACAAACATGATCGATTATACCAGATCTACTACCCAAGAATGGGTAGAACAAGTCGCTAAACATGTTTCACATTAAAGCAAACGGCGACTTGAGCCTCGAGCATAGGGCACTGCCTTCCAATGCCCGCCTGCAAGACTTGAAGCACTTGCCTTCTCCTTCGCTTCTTCAAGCCTCCGGTGGCAACCATGTTCTTGCTCCCATTACTCCCACTATTTCCTCGCTTTACCACCTTTGGCACCCTTTTCTATTTCCATTTTGCAACGGAAATTTTGGGCCCTTAGATGTGCTAGCAAGAGCATGTGCTCCTTTTCCCATAACTCCTTCCGCAGAAAGAACGAGATCATTAAGCAACCGACTAAGTGTAAACTCGGTCTTGCTCATGATCGCATTCACGCGAAAGTTCTCAAAAGACTTGGGCGGTGTATTGAGGATGATATCGACCTTGGCTTCGCCGTCAATACCTCCTCCCAACCGATCAAGACTATCCATGAGACGAGTCATGTGGAGACATGTTCATGGACCGAACTTCCTTCTTCCATCTTACACGCCAAGATCTCTCATTGTGTGGAAGCGATCGTCGATCCGATCGCCCAAACTTACTCTCGAGACTTGACCAAATATCGGTCGCGTCGCCATCGATCGATGTCGCACCGCAAGCCTTTGGACATCGTAGTCATCATATAGCATTTAGCCATATTGTTCGACTTATTCCAAAGTCCGCCGACTCGCCGCTCATTAGTCGATGCGTCGATAAGGCATCGGGTTTAGGAGTAGTGAGAACAAACATGTGTTCTTCAACGATAAGAACATATTCCATGTTTCGCTTCCACTCGATAAAATTTGGACCGGATAACGGATTTTGTGCGAGCATATTGATAATCGGCGTAAGAGACATATCTCGAAACGATAATGTAAAACACATAAGCATACGATCGCAAATAATTCGTAATAATAATATTGTAACCTTTTGATAAAACAATATTAATTGAAACCTCCAATCGCCAAGGAATCCCACATGCAAGCCACGCGTGTGACGCTTTACACATGAACCCCCGACCGCACTAAAATATACCTTTTAGTCGCTTAATTTCAATCCATGTCAACTTATCCTTATGACAAATGAAATTAATGATTGGACCTTACTAGACCACATCACTATCACAAGAAGGACTTCATGGAAGTTGTACTTGAGGTGATGTCTAAGCATTGACCACAATTTTAACGATGAAGATGAATTCTTAGAATTGGTATACTCACTCGGACCATACCGCTTCCAATTCAAATTCTTTTGTTATCTCATTTTATATCTATTACTAGAGAACTTATGAAAATCGCACATGCAAGCCACGCTGTGGGCGCTACATGAAACTCCCACTTCTCAATAGATTTAAAATGTTTTATTTAGAAATCTCATCTAACAAACTTATGATAAACAAGTGCAAGCAAGCCACGCGTGTGGATCGCCACTCACAAAGTCGCCTCACTTTGTTTAGAGATCAAAAGTGGAGGTCTTGACATTTTAATTTGAAAAATAATTTGTCGGGTTGCTTGCTTAGTCTTTTTATTCAAAAGGTTTGTCCATGCATCACGTAATCCTAGCATGCTTTTCTATAGAACTCAACATGTAAAACATGCTCATGTAATTCTAAAATATGCTTGATAAACGCGATAAACCTAGCATGCTTACTATGCGCATCCAATTACGTAAAACACTTAAAGGTTTGTCAACGTAATATAAACATACATAGCATGCTACCGCATTATTTAAACATCCACGACATGCATATGAACGATAAAATAAAATAAAACGCTCATCGCGCTCAATCGTGAAACCCGCACAATTAAATCTAATCTATTACATAGATTTACAAAGTACGATATTTAAACTTGAACGGGCCTCGCGTGCACCCGCACGGACCGGATTCAACAATTGGGCCTCGCGTGCGGGCACGGGCCGGAAAATCTGAAAACGGGTCCGGGCCGGGTCGCCCATAAGAGGCCGGGCCGCGCTGGGCTAAGCCCGCCGCGCGCCGCCTCGCCGCCTGCCGCGCCTCGCGCTGAGCGCCTCGCGGTCGCCACGCGATCGCGACCCGCCGAGCACATCGCACGCCACGCCCCAAGCGCCGAACGCCGCCTCGAGACATCGCCGCCAGCGGCCAAACTCGCGATCGCGAAGTCCGCTGCATGCCGCGGGTTTCATGCACGCGCGCCCTGCCGCCCGCTAGCTCGCGACGGTCGCGCACTCGCGGGTAATCTCGCGATCATGAAGTTCGCCGCTAAGCGCCAGGATCCCGCGAGAACGCGCGCCCGTCGCCCGCAGCCCTCGCGATCGCCTTTAGCGATCGCGAGACTCGCCATGAAACCACCCGTAGACACCGAGAACCCTCGTTCTTCCCGTCGCTTCGTTCTTCGCTCGCTCGTCTCGCTCTTCTTTACGGATAAGATTTACATAAAAAATCTAATCTAACCACGGATTTTCTCGTGGTGTAAAACAAAACCAACAAAACAAACGAGCCACGATGAACGACAAATCCACAATTATAATAACGCACGTAATAATCAAACGTGAATTAATCCAACAGAGCCAAGATTCGATCCTGTGCTCGATACCAATGTAGGAAAACGTATGTTAACCCTCGCCCGAGGATCCATCTTGGTGTTTAATTCACCATACATTGATTATAATCCTAGCATGCGCCTATATAATTAAAAGCAACACGTTGGGGTTTTCTCGTGTTTACCTTTGGATCCGCCGAGGTGGATCGAACGGGATGAACGGATTGAACGGTCGAGACTCGTGCTTTGACCTTCCGGATCGTATCCCTGATACCCAAACTCCAACGTCGAGTGAGGACGAGCTATGGAGAATGCACCGAAAATCACCCTTTCTCTCACTCCAAACTTTCAAAATTTTCTCTCAATTATGTGAGATGGCGAAAATTCTCTCTCAATTTGTGTGTGTTCTCATGACATTATCTCATACCTTATATTTATAATGCACTACCTTAATCCTATATGGAATGTTACCATAATCCTATATGGAATAATACCATAATCCTATATGGAATATTACCATACACTTAGGATTATTTCCATACTCTTAGATTATTTCCATACTCTTGGATTATTTCCATACTCTCAAGATTATTTCCATAATCTTATATGGAAAGGATCTATGCATATTCCATAAATATAATTATATCCTTGTGGATAAAGAGAATAAAATCTTGCCTTCGAGAGCTATAGGGCGCGATTTCCAAAGTTACGGGCCTGGATGGGCCACCAGGATCAAATGCAAGGAATAAAGATGGGCCTCAAATAAATTAATTATCTTATGTTCAAATGAACATAAATTAATTTATAAACATTCGATCATGCCACTAGAGAAAGAATGTCGACTTACCCTTTATTACCGGTTGAGTCGGGCTTGCACTTAGACATTACGAATCCCTCAGATTTAAGATATCGAACGTCCATTAATCATTTCTAGCAATCTGATCGCTAAACGATTAATATCCTTATTTCCTTAAGTAGTACCACTCAACCTTATTATTGTACTTGAGCTAACTCAACTCGCAGGTTTAGTACAATAAACCTTTTGAGCTCCTTAAGGGACGCCATCATCCTAAACGGATACGGTTACTCGACATGAGATAACTAGCGTGACATACAAGACCGCCACCACCCAAGATGCGAGAATCTTGGGTTAGAACATATAACCCTCACTCATAACAAGTCAAAGTGATGGTCAACAATTCATACTCACCTAATACCTTATCGAGGTTTAGATTATCGTAAGTCACCGAGATCTTGGTTCTTCACGACGGTCGAAAGAAGAACTCATCTCATCGTGATCCTTCAATACGCCGAGACGCATCAAAGATAGACAAGCAACTAAGTCAAGTCACTTCTTATCTATACTGCAGCCTAAACCGACAACTCGTCCTTAAGTCGTCTCACCAGTGAAACTTTTATATCTCATTAAGCTCGACCAATCATACGGACTTCGTGATCTTCTACACAATCGTATGATCTAACTTATATATGAGATAAGGGGACACGATATATGCAATCAAGTATTCAAATCGATAGGAGATTGTAATAGTGGTAACGGAAACATTGTATACAAGCTCAACCAAACCGCTTTCAAGATACAAATCCAACAGATATGAGAACATGGCACACCGCTATGGACTTAGAGATTGAGTCCATAACCGCTATGGATGTATGCGAGAAAACACCTCAACATGATGGCAAGGAAGCCAAAGGTAGTAAGTAGGTATATAAGAGGAAGATAGATTCTGATGGAGAGGCTTCGGCTTTTAAAGTCAGGCTTGTGGTAAAAGGGTACACTCATATTGAGGGGATCGATTACGATGATACATTTTCACATGTAGCAATGCTAAAGTCCATCAGAATTCTTCTGACCATAGCAGCTCACTTAAACCTGGAGGTTTGACAAATGGATATGAAAACCACTTTCTTAAACGGTTACCTTGAGGAAGGTTGAGACATTTATTATCACATCCCATTTTCGGGAGATAAATAAACGGGCTACGTGACGTAATACTAGCTTTCTTTAATAAATGCATGATGTGCCCGTAAAGTCGGGTAACACCTTCTTGGTAAAAAAAATACGTTATAAATGTAAATAAAAAATACGACCAAAATAATATTGAAATTTTCTCCCTAACATGATCAAGTTCGGAGGTCTGAGACCCAAAATAACACTTCATACTAAGCATATATTATATGTAAATAAAAATTGATATAAAAGCGATGGCTAAAGAAATTCATGATTAAACGACTTCGGAGTATTAATATGTTCATAAGATAGTCTTCAATAGGTGAAGATAATACAATGGAAGTAAGTCAACATTCTTTGGAGAAACATCAACAACCCTTCCTCAACCTCGCATGTCACCACCAGCTGCTTAATCTGCAAAAGATTTTGAAAACAATTACAAGGCTGAGTACTAATATACTTAATAGGTTTAGCCATTTGAAAATATTTCAAAAACCATTTCTTAGAAAAATAATCCATGCTTTGAACAATATAACATAGAAATATTTAAAAGCATTTTATTCATACTATAAAAAAAATAGTTATGGATTCATTTTTTGTTCTCATCTATTAGTGCTTTGCCTGTTAATGTGAACATGTGGGAGCAGCCCACAGAGATCCACTACAATATGAGAGCATTCCAAGTCTGACAGTCTGAGATAAGTGGGAGCAGCCCACAATATCCTCATGTGTGTACACTAACCCTAACCATAGTGATCCAATCGCTTCGCTGGCCAAGATCCGATCGTTAAGCAACATGAGCACTTTATACAATAGAGAGTTAAAACATTTATAACATGGATATTCATTTGCATTTTTCATAAAACATTTAGAGTTCTATAACTCATAACATACTTTCAAAAATAAAACTCATCTTTATTGCAGTAAAATTCGAGCAACTGAAAAGGGTTGGTCGAATCCTAAGTATCCTCTTCTGTAGGACCTACAAGATAAATCCTCAACTAAAATTATAATCCTATAACCAAACTTAACATTTATCATAACTTATCATCACATCCTTAACTAGATTCACTACACCCTGGTTTTTAAAATTTTAAATTAAATCTTGAAAATCAATTTCTCGGCTAAGGGCACCAATAATACCATTGCTCGACTTTGACTTTGACTTTGAAATCTCAATTTGATTTTGAAAAATCAAATTATCAAAAATACTTTTATTACTAAAGTATTTACAACTTTACTTTATTTCAAATAAATTATTTCAGGATAAACATATAATCAAGCAACATAAATACTTAATATATGCACATAATAATACTTATCCATAAATCTTGAAAATGACACATCAAGCAATTATGATTCTGAAATAATAAACTCAACAAGTCTAAAATCACTTATGTACTCTTCATAAATCAAATAATCACTTGATACTTCATTAAATATATGTACTTGCATAGTTAAATTAATTATGCTATTCATATAATTAAATAAACTCATAATCAAGATATCACTTAGTACAAATCCTCAATTTATAAACGCGCGCTTAGCACAATTGAATTATTATGATAATAAATCACATGACATAAATTAAGACTCAAATAAATTACTTAAATTAGAAACTCATCTTATTAGACCAGCCCATTACTAAATAATAAGGGTTTAGTTTAATTTAATTAAAGCAAAGTCCAACTCTTATTAAAGCAAGGAAGTCCATTTGCAAAAATAAAAACAAAAGCCCAAGTGAATAATAAGGGTTTAGTTTAATTTAATTAAAGGAAAGTCCAACTCTTATTAAAGCAAGGAAGTCCATTTGCAAAAATAAAAACAAAAGCCCAATTCACTTAGCCCAAAAGAAGAATAAAAGAACCCAACACTCTCTTACAACCTCTATTCCCCTTTCTCTCTCTTCGGTTCTTTCAGAACCTCTTTTTCTCTCTCCAAGAATCCCCACAACAAAACCCATCTCTCTTCCCATTCTCCTTCCTCCGTGCCTCCGCCTTTGTCTGAATCCGACGACCTCGGGAGCCACCATCTCTCTCGTCTATTTCTCTCTCCCTCACTATACATCCCATATCTCTCTTTCTAGGAACACTCTCCATAACACCCCCTCATTCTCGATGCTCATGTCGTCGTAGCCTCCGATTCCGACGACCACTGCAGCAGCCAGCCATCCTTTTTCGCATCTTCCTTTCGTTGCTCTTTTTCTCCCTCTCTATCTCCCGAACACCAGCTACAACGTCATAGCCCTGACGCTGCCGCCCCACCTTCGTTTCTCTCTCTCTCTCTCTGGTCGGACGATCGACCACAGCCCCACGTCGCCGTCTCATCACCGATGCTTACCACCAGGGCGGAGCCATTAGGCTGCAAAGGCCACGCCTTTAACTTTAAAACAACTATATATTTAATATGTAAACAATATTAAAGAGGTTCACTGCCTGATGGTTAAGTTTCTTCATTTCTGACAATCGAGTTCGATCCTCCTCGAGGCTGGCTCTTATCTAGTTTTTTCCTCCTTCTTTCCTTACTCTCTCTCTTCCTTCCTTTTTTCCCTATCTCTCGCTTCCTTTTTTCCTCTATTTCTTTCTTTTTTTCTTCTCTCTTTCTTCTCTTTATTTTTTGATCTATTTTCCTTTTTTCTTTCTTATATTTTTTTATATTAATAAAATGAAATATGTATACAAATAATAATAGTATGTGAATTAATTCTTACTAAACACGTGTGCTCTCTATAAATATTTAGATTTAATAACTATCTATCAGTAGTTAATGAGTTAGGATTTTATCTCTCATTTGGAGATCTTGCCTCGATTCATTTTAGTTACATATTTTCTTTTTCTTTTTCTATGCTTATTTTCTTTTATTTCTTTTTTCTTTCCTTTATCTTTCTTTTCTTTATCTTTTCCTATAATTTGTTTTATATTGCTAAAAATGCTATTTCTTTTCTTTTTCTATAATTTATTTTATATTGATAAAATAAAAGATATATGCAAATAATAAAGTATTATATGTGAATGAATATTACCAATCAAATTTCTAAAAGGATTAGTAAACTCATTATATTATTAAATTATTATTATTTTATAATTTATTTCATTATCTTTTAAAATTATAATTAATTGGGGCCCCTTAAAATTTCCCGACTTCACATCGCTACCACTACCTCAATTCACCACAAACCACAAAATCAACACAGAGCAATACGCACGCACAACAGGAAAATACCAAATCAAAGATTTCATCATTTTCTTTATATTAATTAGTTATAAAAGTCCATATCTTTGTAAATTTTATGTAAGATCATCATGTCCATGTCTATATCTAAGTCGATTTGCTACTATGAAAAAAAGCGATAAGTCGGTGTGTATATGTGTGTTTTATTTTATGTTTGGATTGATGTGGAAAGTAATTTATGTACGATGGTTCTCTCGTTGTAAGGAATAGATGTTAGTAAAAAAGAATTAATTTGTCAGTAGTCATTGGTTTTCAGATTGCAAACTGATAGTTGATGTATATAGAAAACATAATGTTCACAGGGGTATAGTCCAAGTTCTTACCCTTTTCTGCTTGTGAATTTAATTTAATAAAACTATTTGTTTGGTTCTTGTGATACCAGGCTATGCTGAAAATGGAATTGAGTTACGAATGAACTCTTTGTTTCGCAACTTATGTGATCTTTATTGTGAAAAAGGTGTGGTGTTGTGTTTGTAGAAAAAAAGGGCTCATGATCGAGTTTGTTTGTTAAAGAACAAAAGAATATGAAGAGCCTCTTCATATTCTTTTGTTCTTTAACAAAGAAGAAGGGGATTTTGTTTATAAAGGAAATTTTTAGAAAGCTTGGGCACAAATGGTTATAGCTCTGTATGAGTTTTATAGAGGGAAAAAAGGCAATGTGGGAGAAGAAAAACCATGTATTCTTAATCTCAATTAAGCTAATAAAAATTGATTAGTAAAATATCTCAAATTCAATAATCTTGCTTCAAATAATTGATCAATCTAATTTCGAAATATATATATATATATATATATATATATATATATATATATATAGTTTGGACTTAAATTCAAAATTTCTATCCACTACTCAATTAAAGTAAAAGGCTCATTAACCAAAGTCCTTATAAATGACCATAGCCATGTATCACAAAACCTCACTTTAGAGCTGTAAGATTGATTTTTTTATACTTTTTGTAGAAAAACGGGATATTACATCCATCACTCATAAAAATTCCATCCTCGAAATTTCTTACATTTGCTATGAAACTTAATTTCTAATCCTTATATACTTCTTGTCATCCGTTGTGATCCTATCTAACTTTAACTAGAACAATCTAATTGTTCTTTTCGATCTCATTGTCGACTCTCTGCTCGAGATCTCTAAGTCTTAATTTAAGACTACCCCATCATGCTTGCTTTTGTGATTCTAAAAATCATTACAGATAACTAATCATTTCTATTTTGTTCTCTGCTCTGCTACTTCGTTTCACATACGTACTTAAAGATTAAGGAGTACGAAGTTTCCAAATCAACAATGTAAAAAGATACGTCAATTTAAGACGAGCATGCCTTCTATGTTTTCATGTACCTGAGCTCCCTGCTGTTGGGTAAGAGCATAAGCCCTAGCCAGTTGAGGTTGTCTTTGGTTTTGCATTTTGTTTCCAATCGGTACTCAATTCTACCTTTGAGGGCCAAGGTTTTATGGTTATGAAATTCTATTGTCATAATTGTCCGGGCAGTTTCTTACAAAATGCCCTGGTTGCTTATATCTAAAGCACTAGTTGGAGCATATCTTGCATTCAACAAAGTGATTCTTTTGGCAAGTTCTATATAGAGGCTTTTCTTCAACCTATCCTTGTTTTTATTGGTTTCTTCTCCATGGTTGCTCTCTTTTTGTTGGGTTACCTTCATTTCTATCTTCACATTTACGTTCCATCATTCCATGATTTTGGGATAGTGCTTTTGTGGGCACATTCACTTTTGCTTGGGGTAATATCGACTCAATGTTTAGAGTCATGCTCAAAGACTGAGTGTACGTCAACGCTCATTGACTTGCTAAAGAGACTGCTATCTCAAGGCGCAAGCCTTGTCGAAACTTGTCTACGTATTTCTCGTCTGCGTCGACTAGATGGGGAGCATATCGTGAAAGCTGATTAAACATTCGGTCGTACTCAATAACCATCATATTTCCTTTTCGTAAATTCCGGAACTCATCCTACTTCTTTTTCTTATAGCACCTAGGGATGTATTTCTCGTATAACTTTTCCTTAAAGCCATCCCATGTATATGTTGGATTTTTATACTGAAAGCAGAATGGTTGAGCATGTATATAATGTTTCCTGTTACCACTATTACAATCTTCTATCTGAATTGTTTACTTGATTGCACATGTATGTCCATTTATCTCAAAAATAAGTTAGATCATACAGTGTGTAGAAGATCACAGAAGTCTGTATGATTGGTTAAGCTAAATGAGATATAAAAAGGATCACAGCTGAGACAACTTGAGGATGAGTTGTCGGTATAAGCTACAGTATAGATAAGAAGTGACTTGACTTGGTTGCTTGTCTATGCTGATACGTCTCTGACGTATTGATGGATCACAGTGAGATAAGTTCTTCTATCTGACCGTCCTGAAGAACCTAGATCTCGATGAATTTACGTTGATATAAACCTCGATAAGGTTTTAGGTTAGTATGAGTTGTTGACCATCACTTTGACTTGTTATGGGTGAGGGTTACATGTGATAACCCAATATTCTCTGTATCTTAGGTGGTGGCAGTGCTTGTATATCATGGTAGTTACCTGTATCGAGTCACCGTATCCGTTTAGGATTATGGCGTCCCCTTAAGGAGCTCAAAAGGTTTATTGTATTAAACCCTACATGTTGAGTTTAGCTCAAGTATAATAATTATTGAGATTAATTATTTTAAACAGTCAGAACTCTATAAATAATTGATGGACGTGTGATATCTTAAATACAGAGATTCATGAAATCTAAGTGCAAGCCCGACTCAACTTCGGTAATAAAGGGGTAAGTCAGCATTTATTCTCTAGTGACATGAATGAATGTTTATGAATTAATTTATGTTATGGGCTGAATATAAGATAATTAATTCATTTGGGGCCCATCTTTATTCCTTGTATTTGATCCATGGGCTGGCCCATCAAGGTTTGGTGCTGCTGATAATTTCGCTCACTTCCCTGTAGAGTCTCACTGGACTCTGTTCTGATTCTCCTATATCTAGATAGATTATATCTGATATCATTAGATATCAAATGATATTATTCTAGATATGGTGTATCTTAAAAGATAAGATTGTATTTATTAGATATGTAGAGATCCTATCCTATTAGGATTATAGGGATGCATTATAAATACAAGGTGAGAGAAAATCAGAAATAACTATTCCCATAAGTGAGATTTTCGAAAATCTCAGTGTTGTGGAAGAAGGTAAAATTTTGCAGTATTCTCCATACATTGCTCTTACTCAGTATTGGAGTTTTGACAAATGGGATACAGTCTAGAAAATCAAAGCACGATTCTTGATCATCAATTATCCGACAAATTTGTAGGTAAACACGATAAAACACCAATGTGTTGAAATTAATTGTATAGGTGCATGCTAGGTATATAATCATTGTATGATGAATTAAACATCCAAGATAGATTCTCAGAAGAGGGTAAAATAAGATTTTTCTACAATTGGTATCAGAGCCTGGGATCAGTATCTTGGCTCTGTTGGATTAATTCACGTTTGATTATTACATGCGTAATTAATTAATTATGGATTTTTCGTTCATCGTGGCTCGAATGTTTGGTTTTTTGTCGGATTCGTTTTTCACCATGAGAAAATATGTGGTTAGATTAGGATTTATTTTTTGTAAATCAAATATGTAAAAATGAAAAACAAAGACGAAGAACACGAATAAGCATTTGCAAATTGTGAACCCCAACTGTAGTGAACAATGGTTTTTACTTCCAAAGACTTGACCGTAATCGCCTTCCATCTCCTTTCGAATTTTATCAGTCACAGCTATCTCATATTGTTTCACAAACATCTTCAAACTAATTCTTGAATTGATATAGCCATCAAAAAACACATGCATTGACTCACTTCTTTGTGTTAACACCATACCAACCCAAAACATGTGATTCAAGTAAATAGGGGCCCAATTCTCACGTTTTGCATATAGATCTTTAAGCAACCTTTAGTTTGTAGACCATACTTAACGAGAAAATCTGCCCTATTTAATTTGAATTCTACAATGCTGAGACTTTCATATATAATCAAGTAGAACCTTGTCGAATATTTTCTCATATTAGTGACACCTTTAAACTTTAGAGGGATCTTCTGACAAATATGCCATAAGAAAAAAATAGTGGACAATATTGGGCATAACTTTCCTCACAACAATTCTGATACTCTCGCATTGATCAATCAGTATTATTGTATAATGAACCCCTTCCATTGCCTCCAAACCAATTATTAAAAAGCCATCTAAATGAGTATGCATGCCCATGTGTCAACAACGCACATCCTAGTAAAATAGATTGATGATGATGATTAACTCCGACCACAGTTGCCAAAGGCTTTTGATATTGGTTAACGATGAATGTGGTGTCGAAACTAATAACATCATGGAAATCATGATATGCAGCTATGTTGCGAGGATGAATCCACATCTCATTCCGGAGTCTGCTCCCATATATGTAGGACCTCCAGCTTGGACTTCAATCAATTTTAGGTTTTTACAAACCTTGATGCCTACAATGCCATTGGCTTCTAATTACCTCTTCAGATTCAATGACAAACTTCGATGACTCGGCATGAAATTGGACATAGTTGGATACAGTTCTGATTGTGGTCTAAATGTACCAAGACATCTCCCGCTAGCAAAATCACGTTTTATCGCATTAATATGCGCACGACAATTCATTTTTGGTATGTTTCTTAAAATTGCCTCTTTCTAAGCACGATCACATGAAATAATAGTATACTTCTAGTATTAGAAATACTTCTACAATACACACCAAATCCGAATAATTTTATGTAGGAATTGTGTTATATAGAGTCTTTCTATAGAATCGAAAATCATACCTGATTTGGACCTTCATGCACCAACTCGTCAAAAGCATCTTCGTAACTCATCTTCATGTGAATCATGCAACTCATCTTCGTGCGAGACGTCCAATTCATCTTCCTCATCAAATTCATCTTCCTCATGATCCAAATAACTCATTTAAAATTTCATCGACGTTGTTGGCCATCAAAGATGCACGATTTCTTACTCGTTACTAAGAGTTTTTCTTTTCATCGAATTTTGTTGTCTACGTGTGTTTTTTCATGTCTTTAATGAATTCAAAACAAAATATATAATGGCTTAGTATGGAGGAATGTTAAGCACGATTATCTTATCATAGATTCACTGTTGTGATTTATAAGAAAACCAGTTAAGTAATAGGTAAAGATATGACTATACAAATCAAATTAGATATGGTGTATAAATCTATTCATATATATAAAAAAAAGAAATAAATTTAAATACGTTCAAAAATATGTAGGGAACGAGAAAATAATTTTGATTCAATATATAGAGAATTACAGATGCATGTCAATAGTTAAAATAATACAACAAAAAATACATGAAACAAACAAGAAAAAAACCATGAAAATACTATAACCAATAGTAACGAAAAAATATTTAGAAAAGTTATAATGGCGTAGATTAAAATAGGGAGAAAAAATAAGAAAGAAAATTAATGAAAAATCACGTTAAAACATAAAAACACAAAACAAATAAAAAAAGACTAGGATTGAGCTAACCGAGATTCGAACTTGACACCTCGCTTTGAAGCCTTATTCCTTTGCCACATTGTCCGGCGAAGGCAGCGTTAGTACATTGAAAAAATTTAATTTATACATTTGTAAAGGGATTTACGGGTTTCGTGTTTTCAAGGTTAAGGGGTTTAGGTGTTTATGGTTTATGTATTTCTTACAAATTTTATAACACTAATTTCATTTCTCGAAAGCTTTCAAAAAATTAAATGAATTTTAAAATTATGAATAATACGTGACATGATTCTCAAAATTATATTTCTTTCATTCAATTATCGATTTTAGGGTAGATTGCACTAGTATCTTATAATTTAATATTACGTAACTCCATTTATGGAATAATATAACAATGTGATAAACGTGTGAGAACAAATCATACAATTATAGTGGCATAAATCAATTTTGAATAATTGCCATCAATGACACTATTATCTTATAATTTTAATAATATGATACAAGATTATACAAAATGATCGAACAATGTTGTCACTAGTATTCAACACTATTATTATACAAATGAATTACGCTCGATTGTCATCAATTGCGATTATGGTTGACCAATTTTGTACTACGTAAGTACATAGACGGAATAACGGAACAATGTGGTAGTCGTATGACAACAAATCATACAATTATAGTGACATCTATCAATTTTTTAATAATTGCCATCAATTTTAATAAAAATATTATAAATTTAATATTATAGTATACTAAATGATCGAACAATGTTGTCACTAGTGTAACATATTGTTACTATTATACAGATTCATTACGTTCGATTGTCGTTAATCTATTGTTTTATAGTTGAGCAATTTTGTACTATGTAACTATATTTATGGAAAAACGGAACAATGTGATAAACGTATGACAACACATCATACAATTATACTAATACTATTATCTTATAATTTTTATACTATTGTATACCATTTTTTGAAAAAATACCATCAATTACACTATTATCTTATAATTTAAATCCTATAGTATAACAATTTTCGAATAAATAGCATCAATTACACTATTATCTTATAGTTTAATACTATATTATAGTATTATACCAAATGATCAAACAATGTTGTCTCTATTATGACTATTATACAAATTCATTATGTTTGATTGTTGTTATTTATGGTTTTATAGTTGAGCAAATTTGTATAATGTAACTACTTATTAATTAATGGAACATTGTGGTAAAAAATTATATTACTTAGTTCATATTTTAATTAGAATTTTTTTTATTATAAACATATATAAGTTTTCCCAAAAATAATATTTTAAAAAAAACTTCAGAAAACAAACAAATAATAAAAGAAGTAAAAAGTTGTTAAAAATATGTACCATAAATTATTCAAGTAAATAAGCTATGAAAGAATTATAAAAAAGTAAAAGAAAATTGCAGCCAAACAATTATGCATGATTATTAAAAATAGTTAAAAAAAAAATATGCACGATCAATCCATGTTTATTTTGATGCAAATCTGTTAAACATATCCTAACAAAATTTAAGGAAATTAGTTAAGATATAGTCCTGAAAGAAAAAAAAAATACTTAAAATATGTAAAGGGCATATTAGGCATCTTGTAATATAATTAATTAAAAATCAATTTATTAATATCGAACCGGGTTCGATTCAAAATTAAAGGGTATTATATAGGTACATAATATGTTAAAAAAAATCATTATCCAATATTAATTTATATTGCTATACATTGTTAAGTGATCTTTTAACACACATACTTATTCCAAGATAGAAAATAAATCATTTATATTGCTAAACGCTGTCTGTCGGGACATACAAACTAATTCCTCCATATAAGATAAAAAAAATATCGGTTTATATCGCTATATATATATTTGTACGTTGATCCGTTTTACATACATACTAGTTGCTTTATAAATAAAAATGAAACTATTATTTATTTAAAATTGTATCCACATTTAATTTCATATATATCTCATCTAATCCTCAAAGGGGGAAGAGATAGTAACTGCATATTCCTATCTGGTCATTGTAATTTTGTATGTAAGCTAGCATTCAATATATCTGTAACCTAGGAAAAGACAAACCCTTTTCCCCACATTCTATGCATTTCTTCCTTGTCGTAATGCATATGAATGCCCGGAATTCATCGAAACTTTTTTGAGTTGTAACTGTAGTATATAGACAGTTTCCGATGCAAGATTATTATTATTATTATTATTATTATTATTATTATTATTATTATTTGAACACGGAAAAGATACAAGGACGATTACCATATCTTAGATATTTTTTGAAATTGTAAATATCAAGTTGAATAAGAATTTATACTCCTTTCCTCATACATGGGTATCGGATGACTATTCTAGTTGAACCACAAGTAATTTTATGATATGACACCCGCACATAAATTATATATTTATTATGTGAGTGAATCTTGTATGAGATCGTACTATAAGTCGAGATTTGGATTCAAACACAAATAAATATATTAATAAATTTATAAACTACCTAGTGTTAAGTTTGAATCTAGATACTGATCTATCTTACAAATTTGACACGTAACACTAGCTTGCACAAGTTTTTGTATTATAATATTGTGTTGTGGTATTAGTAAAATAGTTTTAAAATTAGGTTGAATTTTTTTATTTTAGATGTGTTATTGATTGGTTCTCGTAAAAATTAAAATATTAAAAGAAAAATTAGATATATTTATCTTATTAAGTAAAATGAATAATAGTATCAAATGAATAGCAAATGTAAATACATTTGAATGAACATTTTTTTTACAAAATTAAAAGAAATTTTATGATTAAACTATCTAATCATTTTATATATTTGATTAAGCAATAAAATCTAAAATAAATTTTGAAACGACATTCTCAATTTATTAAGCGTTCTCTTATTTAAATACTTGTTGGTCATTTTAACTTAAATACTTATATTATGAATATACGATTACTCCTACGCTTCACATACATATACATAGAGGGTGGTTATGGTGAGAATGCTATTATGTGTAAAAAATAGAATAAATTATAATCATTAACTAATATGTAATTAACGTCCCAAATTTTATGCTTCATTTTACACAAGATTGATGATATCATTACCAATCTATTCAAAAAAATTCGATTGAAGGGTAAAAATGACTCAAATCTATCCATCTGTCGTGATTTGGGGTGGTTGAATCTTCCTAATCCGTGGAATTTTTTCAAATCATGTATCTGTGTTGTTACACACATTTATCGTTTTGTAGCACATGTTTCTTTGTAGCACATGTTTCACTGATTCACTGCACAACTACATATATTATTTATTTGTTTTTTGTTTTTGGTATAACATTATAGTTGTAAATCGTTCCCTATATTGTACATAGTTTAGCACGAATATAATAGTGATTTGACAATTATTTTAAACAATTAATTCCTAATTATTATAAGATTTGATATATTATATTATTGAAGTATTTAAAATCAGTTTTTATGTGATATCTAGTATAATTTTTTCTTATTTTCAACACCAGAATAGTCAATCATCATTTTTATTTCAATGCTAAACTGTCATGGACATTGCATAACGATCTTAACTTATAATGCTACAACACAAATAAAAATAAAAGATTAACAAGAGATATAATGTAATGGTTGTCTGAATCTTATGCTAAGTAAATTATAAATAGTGCAATATCGAACAAATTAAATATTATCGAAAATTATAAATTAACAAGATATATAGTTGTGCAAAGTTTATGTGAAAGTTTTACAGCATACTGATAATCGTGTGCAACAACGATGCATCTTAGAGGACAGAAAATAGCAAATCGCATAAAAATAAGAATTAAAAGATTCATCTAATTATAAAATTACAAAAAAAATCTTTTATAATTTCTCCAACAGCAAAAAACGGCACATATAATTATAAATATGAACACATAAAGAATCAATCTTGTCTATCATCTATCGTAATCAAATGCTATGGTTTATTCCTATTTCTCACCAATATTTGCATTTCATAAGATCCAAATCATATATATATATATATATATATATATATATATATATATAGGAAGTTGTTCACATAGAATACAAATATTGATAAGAAATAAGAAAGTTAGATCAATGTATAAAGTTGTTGATTTGAATGTATAAATTTGTTGCACCAAATTCAATGCAACAACTTCACGTTCAGTACTACATTTTATATGTTGAATTTTGTGCAACAAATTTATATGTTTAGTGTGATAACTTTATACGTTCAATGCAGCTTTTATATTTCTTACCAATATTTGCATTCCTACATGATCAATCTCCTATATTTTCATCCCTAAACCCTATATATATATAAATCTATATAGGAATAGGTTCAAATAAAAACCTTATTTAAAGTGAGAACGTGAGAACCATTTTCAGTCATTAGATCACGAAGATCTACGGTGATGCATCACTTTGCTAGATGAGTGCATTATGCACCACCTGGATTCGAATCCATGAGGAACAAAAATTCAAATATTTTTGTTTAGTGCAATCATTTTTATGGAGAATGCACTGTTCTCATGTTTGTAGAATAACAAAGGTTTTATAATAACACAACACTATATAGGGGAGGGTTAATGTGAAACCACTTTTATCGTGATAACCAAAAAATGATAAATTCATTGTGAAAGTTGATGAATTGGGAAAGTTACTGAATCCAAAAAAATAGAATTTTCGCCCCTCATGGGATTCGAACCCGGGTGAAAATTTTCGAATTTTTAAATTTATTAACTTTTTCAACGGATTCATCAACTTTCATAATAAATTAATTTGGTTCTTAGTTTTTAGGATAAAAATGGTTCTCATTTGAACCTAATACATGTATATAATGAACGTAGTACCTGACTATAGGTGAACACATGAATTGCAACAAAGAAATCCTAGTCTGAACTCTATATTACTCGCACATTTTCACTATCACTACATCATAATACAGTCTTAAATATCAAGCATGTTTGTTGAATACATAGTAAATATACACATCATATTGTATGAATGGAGTGAGACACAAAACCTAATATATAATCCAAAGAAAAATCATATTTTCAAAAAATTACATGACATTTATTGTTATCTCTATGCTTTAATCCGCTTCTTCCAAAACCACCGCCTACCTTCAATTATATATTTTTTTAATTTTTCCCTCCCATGATCCATTTTACACAAAGGGGCATGACTTTTGAATTATAATGGAATATTGCATTAATTTCTCATGTAGCATGAAATGGAGAAGCAGATGGAAAAATGTCATCACAGGTGAAAAGCATTAAATATTGCAGGAAAAGTAAAATAAATAAATAAAAATTGAAAAAGATTAATATTTGGACAGATTTTGTGAATCTTCAGTTAGAGGTTTATTATAATAATGAAGAAAAACAAATACGTGATTTCATCGTATCTGAGTGCTACCCTATAAATGGGGAATCACAGAGAGTCAGAACAAGTGAAGATAACCTCTTCAAAGTTCTAAATATAAGAATTTTCTGTGAGGAAAAAATATATATTAAACGAGGAAAATGGTGAGCATAGAAGCCGCAGTTGTGATGGAAAGCTCCCGGACTTCACCTGTTTCTGCTGCTGCTGATGTTGAAGCAATAAAAATCAAGTCCATGATCACCAACATTCACCTTCAGTCCATTCCCATTCTCAATCTTGATCAGTATGCATGTTTTCATTTTCGGTTTTCATTTGGGTTTTTGTTTTTTATATATATTTTTGTTCAAATTGATTGCATGCTGGGCATTGTGTGCGTGTATGTGTGCTTTCTTCCACCACCAATTCTTCGTGGCTTTGCACCTGTTTGTGTATAATCTCTCTCTCCTCTCTCTCCTTCTCTCTCTCTCTCTCTCTCAGCCTGCACGTGCAAGTGAGTGTGTAAGTGTTCAATTTGTTATTTATTCCGTTGTTTTGATTTGGGGTTTGGGTTTTCGATCTATCCTTTTTCTGTGAATGCATGGCAGTAATATTGTGTCTGTCTGTCTGTTTTTCACCAACTCTTGGTGTCTTTTCACACATTGTATATATAAGCTATTGCTTCTTTGCTCTCTCTCTTTCTGTGTGTTTTTGTGGCTGCATGTGTCATGTGTTTGTGTGTGTGTGTGTGTTATCTCTATTGGTTGACAAAATTTTCAAATTCAAGAAATGTGATTCACCAGATTCTTGAATGTGGATTAGGGGTGATCCCACAATGTACGAGGCGTACTGGAAATCACTAGGCGATGACTTCAAAATCACCATCACTGGATCCCAATCCTCAGCTACTTCGCCAACCCCAACAGTTTTGCTGGTTTATGATGCCTAAACTCGAGCAAGAAATCAAGGTTCTCCACAATTTGGTCGGAAACGCCATTGTCGAAGATCGTCACATTGTCGTAGGAAACGGATCGAGTCAGCTCATCCAAGCAGCGCTATACGCCCTCACTGATCCTCTCAATCCACCCAAGCCCATCAGCGTCGTATCCGCAGCCCCTTCTACTCCGTGAGTCTTAAATCCCAAATCAGTGGCATATTTGTAATTCTGCTGGTGTTTTAACAGTATTGTCTGCATTATGAAATGTTCTTAAGTGGCACATTTGTAATTTTGCTGGTGTTTTAAACTGTCTGATGAAATTTTCTTGATTGAAGTGCTATCCGCATATAGCGGACTATGTGAGATCAGGGCTATTCAAATGGAGAGGTGATGCAAATGGTTATGACAAAGATGAGGCCTATATAGAGTTGGTAACTTCACCAAACAATCCAGATGGAGAAATTAGGGGCTCTGTTGTGAATAGGGCTAATGGGATGCTTGTTCATGACCTTGCTTACTATTGGCCTCAGTACACGGCCATCACGGCGCCTGCTGATCATGACGTCATGCTCTTCACCGTCTCCAAATGCACCGGGCACGCGGGGTCAAGAATCGGGTAAGACTACTTGTGCTTGGTTTTAGGCCAAGAAATGAATGAGTAGACAAAGTAGATGCATGTGTTTGATGTATGACTTTTTTTTTGTTGTTTTTGTGCATGTTAAGATGGGCAATAGTGAAGGACGCGGAGGTAGCCAAGAAGATGGTGAAGTTCATTGAGATCAACACGATTGGGGTGTCGAAGGAGGCTCAACTTAGGGCTGCCAGCATCTTGAAGATGATCTCCACCAACGGCTGCTCGAATAATTTCTTCAAATTCGGGCAGTCTGTCATGGCTGAGAGGTGGAAGAAACTGAGAGAAGCTCTTAAGGAAAGTGAAGTCTTGAAGGTCCCTGACTTCCCTCTTCAGTACTGCATTTTCAACAGAGACTTCATCGGGGCACGACCAGGTAAAGAACATCTATCGATTGTTCGACTTGCGCACGTGTGTTGATGAATGATATGATATTGTCCATTTGAACAGCGTATGCTTGGATAAAAGCCCAACAGGGTGTAGACCTCGAGCGAGTTTTGAAGGAGCAAAAGATCCGAGCACGAGGAGGACCGTGCTTTGGATCTGGGGTTGAGTATGCAAGGCTGAGCATGCTCGGGCGAGACGAAGACTTCCAACTGTTTCTGATGAGGCTTCCATCGATCGTTCAACTTCTAGCTGATTAAAAGATTTGTTCATCGTTTGCATCTGTTTGAGCAATGTGGTGTAGTTGTTTTTATTATTGAATAATCTATGTTTGGTTAATGTAAAATTTCTGTTTTTGTTGCAGTTATTGGTGTTGTGTGTGGATTGATTTCGACAATATGTTCTATAACCATTTGGGCTTCAGAAAAAGTCTAAAATAAAAAACACAAAACAGTAATAATATAACAATCATGAAGAAACTCATTTTGAGCATCAAACTTTAAAATTGACAACTTGTTAATCATTTTGAGAGCAGAAACAAACCACCATCACAACCATGAATAACCTTACAAAGTCCACCCGACAACAGGATAGAGCGTCGCGGTGCAAACTCGAGATCAAGCGGCGCCCTCGAAAGCCCCGAAGGTTAAAGAACATTTCTCACAATCACAACCAGGTACTAAGACAAACTGATTGGTATTAGTGCTTCTCCTATACAAAGTAAGAGTGTATTTCAATCCAAAACTTGCACTTTGATTTGGTTGGGGGGGGGGAGAGGTTGAGCAAATGAACAATGTGACATTTAACGGTTACAAATATTCTCATGATACAAAAGAGCAATAAGATGGAAGAACTCCCAATTGATGAATGACTTGCTGTACAGCCATTTTTTAAGAGACACATGATACGGCATGGCTGTCGATACAAGTGAAGTTCTAGCAATGCAGGCTAGGCATATCCGTACACTGAAGGCGTTAAATAAGTCTAAGCTCATATTCACCAGCCATTGTTATGTACCTCACCCATGGGAGAGCCTGGTAGCCACTCTTTTCGATGATTTTCAAGTAACGGACCTACAAACCGAGTTCCAACGTTATGGCAAGGTCACAAAGTGGCTTCAGAGAAAGTATATGAGCAAGCCTAATTTTCTATTAGAAGATAAGTCTAGCTGAACGCATTTCTAAACATGCAGCATTACTATAAATTTAAAAGAAGTTGTTGACCTTCAGCAAGGACCCAAGGCATAGATAACTGCTTATACGGACATACTATAAACTAGTATAGCATTAAATGAGATATTCAACTTCATGAGTGTCAGAGAGCAAGGTGAAGCTAGTATGCAGTTGTTGATCTGGTTCGCCCAAAAGAAGCCTTTATTACAGGAGTTTTGCACTTTTAAGAGCTAAAGTGGAATTTGGCATGGCAATTACGAGGGCCTCTAAGTGTTCTAGTTCGTACAGGAGCAAGTTCTGGTCTGCAGTATGTATTTCGATATAAATCTTGTACAAAAGAAAACTGAGGTAAAGGTAGGGTAGAAATAAAAGGAAAGCTTATGCGTTGTAAGTATATAAAGACTAATACTAACATGCAAAACTTCATAAATAAAATAATAACTATTAGGTGTGAAAAGTAAAAAAAAAAAAAACAATCACTCTCAGTCTCAGATCTCACAACAAAGCTGGCATTCTAATGCACTCCATGAATAGGTAACATCGCTCGGTAATATACTATTAAGCAGGGAAATATGAAGACGCTGTGATTGCTGCTCATGTGGAATGTAAGATAGCATCGAGATGATAAAACCAGTAAAACAAATATCTTTGAACGCAAACCCATTTGAGCTCACCTGTATTCCTGAAACAGTGAAATATGGTATTTCAAACTTCACCCTTATAGGAGCCTTTCTTTCTGGAGCTGCTTCCTCTGATGTGATACTGGGAAGCCTAAACTCTGCTCTCAACATATATTCCTGTGAAAACAGGATCCATAAACATCAACAACAGAAATTTGGGCAAGCAAATTAAATCCAAAACCACAGACCATCATCAGTAAAGGAAAAACAAAAGAAAATCTGAGTAAACCCAAAATATTCCCACCTTGCCACCTGGAAAGATTTTATCTTCCAAATTAGTGAATCATTTTCTGGAGCATAAGAAGCAGATCCCATTGAAGTACGAACATTTGGGTTGGTTGCATCAAGTGGCACGGGTAACTCAATTTCAACATTAGTTGCGGTGCTGAAGTCCAAAATCACATCAGCAGTAAAATTGATATCCATAAAATACTGCAGATTGAGAAAACTAAATAAATCATAAATGTTTACAAGAGATGCAGGTACTATACCTACGCTCCTTGAACTGGCTCCTGGCTTTTACCATAAATTCTATTCGGCTCCTAGAGTGCCTTTCTACCTGAGCTTCAACCCATACTAGAGGCTTTACCTGGAACAAAATGTAACTGAGTTCAACAACCCAGCAAAGAAGAAATTGATTTTGTGCCATCCTTACTTTCACATAAAGTTCAGTTTCAATATAATTTTGCTTGTGATTCAAAATTGCATATGAAAATTCACACTTAGAATGGTATACTCTACTCTAAGTTGGAAAATCTAACAAGTAACTATCTCAAAGGGGTATGGATCTGAATCCCAAATTGACAAACCAACCTGAGTGCTGAGCCTGTAAGTCATAAGATCAAATGATCCATCAGGAGGTATGAAAGATATGGTTCTGTCATTCTCAAACCGAGCCAAGCGCACACACCTGAATCAATAACAAGAAGTGACCAATGAAGCAAAGTCACTAACATGGGCAGACATGTGCATCATATACAATTTTTTATTTAATAATCAACAGAACTCATATAGTGGCCAAAGGCTAAATTACATACTGATGGAACTTGATGTCATCTAGATCAATGGCTTTTCCCTTAGTAGCTCGCCCTTGCGCCTCGAGCAAAACTCTGTCATTTAGTCCTAGCTTACACTCGGGCATACCACTGCAATGGACACAGCATAATGTTTTACAACTAGTTTTCAAAGAAAGTAAACATCAAATTTCACAAACGCGCCATACTGCAATCTCCAAAAAAATTCAAAAGGCTACTTCCGTCAACTAATATTTGATTTGATTGCAATGAAAAGAACACAAAGGACATCAACTGGTAGAATAAATGAAAGCATACACAGAGGTAGATGTAACAAACTGAAAACAAGGGACGTGGTGGGTCTTCTGGTTCATATCAGAGTCATTTAGGCGCATGACCACACTGAAAGAACAGTCATCTGTATGTGGCGAGTATTGCATGTGTGCAATTCCATGAAACTTAATCATTTCAAGTATACAATTTAAGGTACAACTAGGGCTTTGAAATACTTTCAACATGGTTTTCTTGATTATAAGGCATGTTCTTCCAATCAAAGACTAAGACAAGAGCTAATATCATATCGGTCTGCATGATATAAGAGCAGGAAATACTTAAAATGATAGAGTGAGAACTAACCTCAAATACGTTCGCATCTTTAGTGCCCGACAACATCTGACCTAATTATTTGGCCATTACTATTGACTAGTATATTGACACTCCCACAACATCAAGAAAGACCTGCACAACCAACAAAAGCCCATATGATCCAGAGTTCAAGAAATGCATCGCAAGTTACGCAAGGAAAACTGACTTCATTCTTTTTGTATCGTATCCCTTCACTGCGCCATGACACTGCATTAGTGACAGCCATCGGAGGCCTCTGTGCCACTTCCATCCTGTAAGCATCAGTCTTTATGAACTCACTAAGAATCTTGGCTTCAGTGTATTGCGGGTAGCCAAAGTCCATAATTTCGTCCAGTAGCTCATACTAAAAAAATCAGATAAAAGTTGTTGAATTATCTCGTCAAGATTGTGATTTATATAATTCAAAAGGAAAGAACAATGAACTTTCAATACCACTACAACAAAATTATCTCTAAGAGATTCCTCTTCTAATTCTTCAAAGTAGTGTTTGAAGACCTGTTAGAAAAATGCAATTATTGAAGTTAACAGAAATAGTGCACTGGGCTATAGACAATATCATTAAAGAATGGAACTCTGATTACCAATAACGCTTACATCAACTACTCGGTGTAGGAACAAAATAAGGCTAGCCGCATTGCAGTTCTGCCGAGATGCAGTCATGAGATATACATTGTTGTGTTGTATAAACATATATGTCACACCATTATCGTAGACAACAGGATCCTGGGTCTCTGGATCACCCTATATCATTAGAAATTAGAAACGCATTAAACTTCTAGTTCACTAAGTGGAAATCATCGCATCAAGAATCCTCAATCATTAATTGAGAACTAGTAGAGACAAACTATGCTAAAAAAAACAAAGAAACCTCCAATTCCAAACACCTAAGTTACTAAAAGATAAACTAGTATCAGAAATGAAATCTGAAGTGCTTATCCTCTTCGTACACATTATTTACCAATCCAACCAGTTCTCCTCTCCGAAAAGCAGAATACATAAGATTCAATTCCATCAAAACAACCCCCGGAGTAATCCACAAGTAATAACTTCCAACCAAAGCTATATTAAACCCAGAGTCCATGTTCTCATCCAGTTCAATTGAACTAATCATATCCGCATCTAGCTAAATTCACTCAGTCTCCCAATCTCACATCAAAAAACAATCCCACCTCACCACAACAAAAGAACGATATAATAAATGGAATCAATTATAAGCCTGGAAGATCAGATCAAGCTCAAGATTTGCCGAATAGAACCTGATTAATCTCAAAACAGCTACAATACGAAGGAATCAATCATTTCAGCAGCACGCTCGCAAACACAGCCAAAACGACCTAAACACAACAAATCCAATCACAAATCTCACCTCTTTCTCCATGAGCTTAGCAAAGAAGCGTTCGGCCTGAGCGGCAGAGACGTCTCCGCGGTAGTCCCGCCACACCAGAACCCTACCCTTAATGTCCAGTAGGAACAGCGCCGATGCTGCTCCCGCCATTTCTCCTCTGAATCAGTCGATTCTGTTTCTACTGAATTTCCTCAGGTTCAATTGCATACAAGAGCCGCAGATCACGAGTTGCTGGAATCAATGGCGGCGAGATCCGGTGCTGATCCCGCGACTACGTGGAAATTGAGGGGTGAAATGGCCGCGTCATTGCTGTCGGAGTGTGTGAGAGAGACATTTGGGAGAATATTTAACTTCGATCTTCTTGTGTTTTTCCATCAGGAGGATTCAGCTAAAAGTGAAGAAAGGTTAGAATTTTCCAATTGGTGGAATAAGACTCAGATCGTACCGACTGCAGTTTATGGCCCATTTTTTCATGGGCTTAAGCCCATCCACTTTCTACCGAAAGGCCCACTTAGAACTCTCTCTCTCTCTCCAAAGACATATAGAATTAAAATGTTTTTTTTTCCTTTCGAGTCTCATTTAGATTATATTTTTTATTCTGATATGATTATACTGCTATCATTCCTCCCGTGCGTGGGTATCATATTTATAAATTTTGCAGTGTTGAGTAATTTAACATGTCAAAAATAGTGATTTCGTAAGACAAAAAAGTGCGTATATAAAAGTTCAAAAAGTACAAATTTATGAATATTTTATTGTGTGCGGTATAAAATTATCAGTCAACATTTACATCTAAATAAAAAATTGATAAGTCGCAATCATCTTTGTCAAGTCCCATGTACATATAGAGTTCAATAGTTTAAATCATTTTAGTTCAATCACTACTTAATCCATTTTAAAGTAGATGTATGGGATTTAATAAGATAGTGCTAATAGTGTCTTATTGTAGGGGATTGTTTTGCCAAAAATATTATCACTATATACAGAGAGAGAATTAGCCATTTTGATATAACAAAGAGACATGTTATAAAAGTCAAATAATTTAATAAAAATTATTAAGTGTCAATTTAATTGAGCATTTACATCAAAACTAAAAATATGAGAACGTATACAAAAATTTAATAACAAAGCTAGACTCCATGTTTTATACACGTATATAACAATTTACAACAAATGCATATAACTTTGTATTGAGTATAAATAAATATACATGTTGATATAACTCGATATGTATTTTCAATATATAGGATACAGTTTGTATAAGATAAGATTTTGCCAGACACAACGTGATCAAGGATTTATATATGATGTCTTGGTTCTTGTTTAACAAAAATATAATAAAAATTAATATGAATCCAAAGGTGATGTTTTTATTTAATAAATAATATTAATTTCATAATTAAAATGAAATATTAACATTAATTAAAAATAAAAATAAAATGATTGAATTAGCTTTAGTATATCATATACACATAATATATACGTGTGTATTGACTATATGTGTGTGGGGGTATATATATAATTTGTTAAGAATTTGAAGTGATTATAACTTATTAATTTTAAATCTATTTTTTACGTATCTTATATAAAATTAAAGCTCTTATTATGATCTTTATTTGAAGATACATAATACATATTTTTTGTGAACATAATTGTACGATTTTGAGAACAAAAGTACAAGGAGAAGAAACAGAATTAAAGAAAAAGAGATGGGCGAGATAAATTGATAAGGATCAATTAAGGGATAACTTCATATATAACCAAAAGAAATAGTGTGATAAGTTTTATATCCATCCTCATAAAAACATGAGTTTTATAGCCATTTTGGCTTAAAAAGACATAACTATCCCTGGACCCACCATTTAAAATAATAATTATCCTCTATCTCTCGTCTCTCTCCTCTCTCTTCCTGCGAAAAGAATAAGAATGAATGCTACACACTCTCTCTCATCTCTCTCTCTCTCTCTCGTCTCTCTCTCTCTCTTCCTGCCAAAAGAATAACTGAATAAAAATGAATGTTACTCTCTATCGCCTCTATCTCTCTCTTCCCGCCAAAAGAATAAAATGAATTGAATGCTCTTCTCTCTCTCTCGAAAATAAGTTCGCCAACAAATTGAATAGAATTAAATTAAAGTTGGTAAACATTAATTGTAAAGAGGTTGGTAAACATTAATTTGAAAACGCAGTAGATATTGAATTCAAATCACAAACGAATTCATTTGTAACATTACAATTTCAAAGAGAGAAGTGAGGCGAAAATAATTAATAGAAGAAGTTGTTACTGCGTTTTTTCAATCAAACAATTGGAAATCGAGCATTGCTAGTGGATTAAGGTAAATTAAATCAAGATAGAATTTTTACGTGTTCTTGAGTACACGGTTGTACACAGTTGATGATTTACGAGTAAATATGTTTTTTAATACTTTTATGTTACCGAATGATAAATTTCATGTTTTGAAGAAAACAAAATGTGTTCTTGAGTACACTAGAAGTATTATGCATCACATATGTCATTTGTGTTGATTTTATGTTAATAAAGTGATTAATTTAATATTTAGGATCATTTAATAAGTTAAATTTAAAATATGAGATGCTAACATCGAACCGTATACGAGACACGGCTCTATCGTATCGATGAATTTCAAACCGTGCACAAAATTCATCGGTGAGGGGTTTATAAGCCGTGCAGACGTGCGCACGGCTTATAAGCCGTGCATGGTCCGTCGCATCGGCAGTGCATGCGGCACGATCAGCACGCACCGTACACCGCATACGGCCGCAGCATCCCGTGTCTGACCGTGCATGGTCGTGCATCCTATGTATCCCGTGCATCCTATGTATATGATCGTTATCTTTATATCTTATTTTGCAACAGATGTCTTGCAACGCCTTATTATACGTCATGGTGGTAGTTGGGACGAGCAGAGTATATAGGCGGCGACGAGGTTCTCGTATACATGGTCAGAGAATGATTTCACGTGCTAATTTGCTAAGAGATATTCATGAGCAAGTAGGCAACAATGGTGGATCGGATTATATGCTTTTCTATACGATGGCGCTAGTGATGGAAGAAGAATAAAAGTATCGTTGAAAATCGACACCGATTTGTTCCGATTGATTGTGGAACAAAAGGATGATCCGATTGTGTATGTGATTGAAAAGGCAAGCGATGCGCAACCACGGTACACACAGAGACACCGTTATTATATGGTTCACAACGATCTACGCCTTGCCCGAGTCTAATGCAAGATGTCTTGGTTCAACTATACACGAAGATGAGCCGTTGTCTTCGAATGAGGAGGAAGACGAGCTGGTGTATTCGGATGAAGAGGAAGACACGAACCGACGTAGAGATATATTTGATTCATCACATCTGAATTTGGTGCTTGGATTCGACAACCGTGACATCTTGATAAGGTTATCGGACAACGCAACTTCACTTCCGAACAAAGACATGATGGTGAGGCTCATGCTACAACTTCACGAACCGTAGATGATGATACAACGCATGAGTTACGAACTGGTTATTCCATTACTTGATTGTGACAAAGGCATTGCCATTAGATTGGTCTAACCTTGTGGACCCCATACCGACCAATTATGCGTTGATTCGATATTTAAAACGAAGATGACTTGGCGATAGCCGTGGGATTGTACCACTGGAGAATCATGTGTAGTACGTGGTCGATCGATCAAGTAAAACACGTTTGGGGTATGTTTGCAAGCATGGCAACGGTTGTCCTTTTAAGCTACGAGCCGTCCAGAGGGCAACGATATGGAGAGTAATTAAGTTGAACAATAGTCATACTTGTCACTTGGATTTGAATCGCACTGCTCCACGACAGGTGCCTGCTAAGATTGTTGGCAAGTATTTTGCACGAAAATTGGTCGATGAAGGTGTGGTACTGAAGCCGAAAGAGATGATTGGAGAGATGCATCGACAATTTGGCATTGAGATGGATTACAGCTTTGCTCTCCGAGCAAGAAACGTCGCTATAGAGATGACATATGGCGATTTCGAACGGTCCTATCAATTGCTTCCATCATATTTGCATCTGTTGAGAGAATCAAACCCCGGGACACTATATGATATTGAGACGGCTCATGATGGCGAATTTCGATATTTGTTTCTTGCTCTTGACAAGTGTTTGTATGCTTTCAAGCATTACCTACGGCCGGTCGTCGTTGTAGACGGACTCATCTTAAGGGAAAGAACAAAGGAATTTGTTTTGTCATTATTACGAAGGATGGAAATGAAGGAATCTTCCGATTGCTATTGGGTTAGGTCCGATTGAGGATGAAGAGTCATGGACTTGGTTTTTATCTCTACTGCGTTAGTGCATTGGTCATCCCGATGATCTCTTAGTTGTGTCGATCAACATAAGGGCATCGAAAAGTTGTGGAGTCCGTATCCGAACGTCGCGCATGTGTTGTGCTTTTACCATTTGTAGAAGAATATGGCGCGATTTGGATCGCATGTTTGTACAGTTATCAAGTCAGCTGCATATGCCTATCGATCAGAGGATTTCGAGAGATTTTTTTCTGCTGTGGATGTTCTAAAACCGACAGCCCACCATCATCTACTTTCCATTGGCGAGCATAGGTGGTCTAGGTTGAAGTGTCCTGTACGACGATATAGTTTCATGACTTCGAATGCGGCATAGAGTTTCAATAGTCGGTTGTTGTGGGCTCGACGCTCACCGCTTGCTCGTTGCCGAGACTTTTCGATCTATTACGGAGAAATGGTTTGACGACGACGAGCTAGTGCAGCAGCAAGGTCCGATGAGTTGACCGAAGTAGCCGCCGCCGAGCTACATGCCTCGCCGAAAAGGGCGCCGCTTGGTTGTTCGTTCAACGACGACACACATGTTTAAAGTCGAAGAGGAAAACACATCATACGTGGTTGATTTGCAGAATGGGACATGTGAATGTCGTGAGTTCGATTTGGACGAGATCCCTTGTTGTCACGCTTGTGCTGCTATTAGGTACGGTATTTATCTAAACGTCTAGTCCAACTCATATGTTGTGGTTAATTTATTTTGTGATTAGTTTCTTTTTAGCGTCGGGTTTACAAGTCACTGACTTTGTGGCTCAGTATTATCGACAGTCTGTTTTTGCGGCGACTTATTCTTATCGAATTGCATCTGTATCACATCCCGGTGCATGGATTGTACCAGACTCTGTATCAGCTTACATTATTCGACCTCCAATCATCACACGTCATGTCAAGGCCCTAGATCGAGTAGGATGCAATCGGTTGTTGAGGGTTCGTCAAGATCGCGTCGTCAAATATGCACACGTTGCAAGGGTCAAGGCCACAACAAACGCTCATGCACAACATTTATTGCCATTAGTGATGAAACATGTGTGGAAAGGACACGACGTAGGAAAAAATGTAGTATTTGTCGAAGTGAAGAGCATACAAGGAATTTGTGTCCTCAACGGCCTCGTGAGTAAGGATATTTGTTATATGCAGTGATATTCGTTGTTTTTGGATTTTGTTGAATTATGTTGGATTTGGTTGAATATTGTTGGTTTTTGTTGGATTATGTTGGATTTTGTTGAATATTGTTGGTTTTTGTTGGATTATGTTGGTTTTTGTTGAATTAGGGGGATTCAGTTGGATTGTTGTTGGTTTTTGTTGGATTATGTTGGTTTTTGTTGGATTATGTTGGTTTTTGTTGAATTAGGGATTCAATTGATTCACAGGGTACACGGGCGCGCGGGGGTACACGGCGTGAACGGTAGCACGGAGTGCACGATCGCAGTACGGTACACGGTCGCACAGTGACACCGTGCCGCGGCGACGCACGGGCGCAGTACCCTCATGCACGAGGGTACACGCCCGTGCACGAGGGTACACGGTCGTGCACGACGTGCACGACGTGCACTCAGCAAATAGCCAACAATGCCCGTGCACGCCCGTACACGCCCGTGCAATCCCCCTAATCCAACAAATTCGGTTAATTGCAAATTCGGTTAATTGAATCCAATTCAATCCCCCTATTCGGTTAATTGCAAATTCGACAAAACTATTAAACTTACAAACTATATATACATGTAAAAAAACGGGCAGCATAACCTCTAAAATATGGATAAGCCAACCTGCACTCAGCAAATAGCCAACAACAAGCAATAGCCAAAGAGGTCACAGCCTCCACAACATATACATAGAGGTCACAGCCTCCAATACAAACAAAAATATCACTAACACAGATAAAAATTCTACAATATCCGTTATAAATACAAAAAGTTGAGAAACTAATCAAAACGAGACAATGTCCATATCCTATGAGCTATCGTTATCATCGAATCGTATGTAACGCCGATCGTGATGTAACCTCCGAGGTATACCCGTGATGAGGCGATACATATAAAGGCATGCAAAGACATCAAACTCACCGAGTCTTTCGCTGTCTTCGCGATCATGGGCACCTCCGCCAATGTCGATGCTCATTGTGTGGCGCCCTCAATGGATTGTTGTTCCAAAATCCACTACCATCATCGGTCGAGGAAAAGCCGAATAATGGGCAACATCGTAACGTCTCAACGCTCGAGAGTCGGGGTTGTCGACAATGAGTCGTACACCTCAAGAGTCCACGCAACAGATATGCGAACCGTGACCCGGTGATTGCCCCGGCGTTCATGATGGCTAGTAATCGCAACATTGATAATTTTAAAGTTTACATTCAATCGATAGAAAAAAATAGAAATGAGGTAATAAATTTACCGTGACAACAAGACAACCACGGTCTCGCTATGCTCAGCATCGGTCCCTCGTACCATCGCTAACAAATCATCGGTACTTGCCATCGTGGATATGTGGTCTTTGATACCACATTATAGCCCATAGGATCATCCGGATGAGCCGGGTGAACTCACGCAAAAGCGCTTCTTCGCATAAATGAATAAATTTAGTCGAATAATTTATACCCATATAAAGCTAAAGCTATCTATGTTGGAATAATTTAAGGACATTTCAAACTTACATAAAATCCAATCGGTGCTACAACGCATCGAGCTTCATTGATCGTGGGCAATAATACATTGCCAGGACGATGTGGGTTGATTATTTTCCAATGTATGTACAAAGTGAACAACTCCATAATCTAACACACATAAAAAAAGAACACCATTAATTGAATTATAAATATATAAACAAAATTTGAATAAATGTTATAATAAAGTACCTCACCCGTGAACTCGAATCTGGTCGGTGATATGATCGAATGATGCTTGAGTCATGACATGTCGATTCAAATGAGCCACGACAAAATATCTCGAGCCCGCTTACCTAAAGACCTCGAAGGCCCTTGGTCGCGCTCGTGGGTACCATACTCTACGGAGCTGCATGTGGGTCTCCGATGCAAAGATCCCCACCATCGACGATCCATCACCCTCGTGCACGATCGCTCTCGAGCTGCCGATCTCCGGGCTGGCGTGACTAGACTCGACGACCCGATCGTCGGTGGCTAGGCTTGGGCCCTCCTCCGGATCGACCGCCGTGAAGCGTATCGTCGGTGGCTAATGGGGGCCCTCCTCGATCGACCGCCGTGAAGCGGATCGTCGGTGGCTAATGCGGGCACCTCCTCGGATCGACCGCCGTGTAGCGCATCGTCGGTGGCTAATGCGGGCACCTCCTCCGGATCGACCTTCCGTGTAGCGGATCGTCGGTGGCTAGTGCGGGCCCTTCCTCATGCCGGGAGACCGGCGCCTCGATCGATATGCTCAATAGCCGGCGAGCTCCCACGTGCGAGATATAGGGGTACGAGATCTACGCCTCAAGATTTGCGCTTGAAGAAATCCGTCAATGCTCGAACACACGCCGAGCCACTCGAGCTACGAGGCCCTCTCGAATCGTCGTCCACAATGGCACGACGGACGCCTCGATCCACAGCAGCAATGGAGGCCTCGTCTAGTCGAACACTCTGGCGTGTTCGCAGCACACGTGGTCCGCTCGCGCCTCATGTCTAAGACGCCGATCGCGATCGAGATGCGCCGGTCGACTCGGCTCAAAACCCGAGATGTATCTCCGCACTTGACTTCGGCCGCCGCCGCCACTCGCGCATGATCGGGACATGCTCTGCCGCCACCGCCGCGGGCACTCTCACGCACAGCACTGCCGCGTGGCTGCCTTGAGTTCGCTCATGTGCGCTCGCACGCCGCAGCACAAACCGAATAGCCATCGGATCGCCTCGTATAAGCTCAAGTAGTATGCCTCGACAACTCGGTCTTGAGCGGCTCCAGCACACGATGACATAAACGCTACAAAAACACATACACATTATTGATTATAATGTATTTAATAAATATATAGCAAATACTAAACATGAGATTAAAATTACCTCGTCAAAAATCCAAGATATCTGGGGTGGGACTTCCATGTAGTCCACATCAAGCATCTCGGAATCCGTATCTCACCGCCTCGGCACCCACACATACGTCCTAAGTCGGGATGGCCTCATACGACCAAATCAGTAAGGCCCAAACAGACCATAGAAATGGTACGTCTTCCTCGGCCGCCACCTCGCCGGGTGCCTCTTGAGCACATCAATCCCGTGACAGAGGACCTGGAATGAATAGGAGCCCCAAGGAAAACTCTGCCACATATCAAAATCCTCAGCCAACGCCCAAACCCATGGCTCGATGGCTTCCCTATCGCGGTAAAGGACGATGAGGTAAGCTACTAATATGAAAGCCGCCTTCAAGTAGTCTGCGGCATCATCACCCAGCCGTTGTTTGATGAATCGGCTGCGGAGCTCTGAAATAGTAGTCCTCCGACCCCAAAACAACCTATGGAACATGCTGGTCAGGGGAATCTCGTGCCTCAAGTTCGGATCAAAGGAAGACGGCCCAAAGCGCAATCCGGAGACCAGGGCAAACTCAATCATCCCAAATCGTATATCGGTTCCACAAACGTGAAACCAAATCTCGAACTCCGCAAAACTAGGATCCACAATCTGTCGGGCCATCAGATTGTGCAGCGCATTATTAGCGCTTTCCCCTCTCCTGAGATGAAGAAGATGCCCAAAGCGCCTGCTCTAAATACGTCGATACATTCGCTTGCGCTTCTGACATGTCCTCACCTCGCTAATACATCAATTCGGATGTATTGGTTGATCGTCCGGCGTAGCCTTGCATATGCGGTCGTAACCACCTATAACGAGGATGTAAATGCACAAGATTAATCAAGATACACTAAACAAAGTTCTAACAACAGAATACACAATTGAAATCAGACACGGTGCTAGTGCATCGAACCGCACTGTTAGCACCGTGTTCGACCAACCGTACGGTTCTTCAAGACACGGTGCTAACCGTATCAAGATCTGTACACGTTAGCACCGGTATGCGTAACAACCGCACGGTTGGTCGTGACACGATGCTACCGCACAGATCTTCAAGATACTCGTAGAACCGTGTCTTTACGAACCAATCTAATTTTAATGAAATTTCAACAACATAGCAACCTGATTTTAATTTATAAGTTTCTAAACACACAAACTATCGAAATTTCATCACTATCGTGTCATACATGAAAATTATCGTGTCACACATGAAAACTATCGTGTACATATTACAAACCAATTTTAAATGCACGATTACTCACCGGAGGCTGTGGTGCTCCTAAATCGGTGCCGGAAGTTTGTTGACCAGAAGCAGAAGGTCGACGGCGTGCTTGCGTGCGCGGCGGCGACGGCTCCGGCGTAGAAGCTTCTTCCGCCGTGGAGGAGCTCTCTCCTTCGGCCGCCGCTTGCTCGGCCGCATCCGGGGAGTACCGTGGATCTGTATCCGTATCCGTATCACTCATGTTGTTGTTTTGCGTGAGTCGTGAGAGTGTGTCGTGATATGTGGGTCGTGAGTTTTCCGGGGAGTGAGTCGTGGGTTTTCCGTGGGTTGTGGGTTTCTGTTTTTACAGTGAGAGAGTGAGAGAGTCGAGTGAGTCGTGAGAGCGAGAGAGAGAGTGAGTGAGAGAGAGAGAGAGAGAGCGAGAGAGAATGTGAGTTCAGTGAGTGAGTGAGTCTGTGAGATAGAGAGAGTGAGTGCAGTGAGTGCGAGAGAGAGAGAGAGAGAGAGAGAGTATATCCGTTTTTTTTTAAATTTTTTCAGGGATATATTTTGGTCTTTTTAAGCCAAAATGGCTATAAAACTCATGTTTTTATGAACTAGGTTATAAAACTCTTATTCCTATTTTTTTGGCTACTTACATACATTAACACATCAATTAATGCCCATAAAACAATGTAAAATTTAGGCGGAAAGGGATTATGGAACATAATTATATATATATATATATAGGGGATGGATCACGTGAGAATGCAAATATTGGTGAGAAATGAGAATGCAAAGATTTAACGTATAAAGTTGTTGCACTAAATGTATAAATTTGTTGCACCAAATTTAACATATAAAGTGTAGCATTTAATATAAAGTTGTTGCACGTAATTTGGTGCAACAAATTTATACATTTAGTGCAACAACTTTATACGTTAAATGCTGCATTCTCATTTCTCATCAATATTCAGATTTCACGTGAACCATCCCCTATATATATATATATATATATATAAGAGATGGTTCATATGAGAATGGAAATTAATGTAGGAAATAGGAATAGATATGTAAGTCTAGTATATCTTTCATATTTGTGTAGCATAATCAGAATTACTATGTTGCACATGTTAGTTTAGCACATATTTCATTGCAGCGTAGTACAAAAGGGTTCTAATGCTGTACAGTAATCCGCGTAGCACACAAAACATAAAATTATAGCACAACCGAAATTAAATCTCAACCATTGATTCAGAGAATCAAATGCCCAGATTCATTCTCATTTCCTACCTGATCAATCTCATATATATATATATATATATATATATATATATATTCAAACGAGAACCATTTTTATCCTAAAAACTAAGAACCAAATGAATTTGCTATGAAAGTTGATGAATCGTTGAAAAAATTACTAAATTCCAAAATTCAAAAATTTCACCCGGGTTCGAATCCCATGAGGAGCGAAAATATTATTTTTTTGATTTCAGTAACTTTCCCAACTGATTCATCAATTTTCACAATGAATTCATCATTTTTTGGTTCTCACGATAAAAATGATTCACACGTTAACCTTCCCTATATATATATATATATATATATATATATATATATATATATATAAGGTTCAAATAAGAACCATTTTATTCCTAAAACTAAGAACTAATCTAAGGCATTTATTTTCATGGATATATGGTTGAGATTTAACTTGTTTATTACATATTTGTTTATTATTTAATTGATTAGTAAGGTTAATATGATAATTTAATAGCTTCCGTAACTTATTTATCCCTTAATTTATGCTATTCATTATGGGGAGTTTTTTCTCCAATCTTTTGATTACGTGCAGCAAATCTTTTCGACTTTTCTGTGTGATTTGGTTTTGTACGTTTCTTTCAGTCATCAATTCCAGTAGTGTTCCATAGATTGTACAAGATTGTTAGAAATATATTTCAGAAAATATGTACTTTTTATTTTATTTTTTGCAATTTCAGTTATTATGCCACAATTTTTAATTCAATGATTAGTATAGCAAGTTCATTAGTTATATCATGGGATTCATTCTATATGTATTTTACAGGGTTGTCTCCCATTTTCTATTTTTTGTGAATCAGTTGCCGAGTTCTTTTTTTTCCAGTTATTATGTCCCAAATTGTGACATTTCAAATGGATCTTAAATTTTCTATAATTTTCCACTGTGTCGTATTTTACAGGATTGTTTCTCAAGTTTCGTAATTCATTTAATATAACAATGAGATTCATCAAAATTACAAAAAGATGCAGTACTAAAAGTACCCCATGCATTTCCATGCCTTTATTCACATTTTGTGATTCAACTAATACAACATTGTGATTCATCAATAGTACTTCATGATGCATTGTGTATATTGTATTAAGATGAAATATAATAAACTCAATATATACTAAAAATAAATTAAACATTTTAATTAATTAACTACACGAAAATGTATTTAATTACATTCCTTGGATTTGTTGTTCTCAATCTAAAAAAATCCAAGATTCAATTAGTGTCCAAGCATTCAAATTTAAAATTTAATCATATGTGAAAAAGAAGAGATATACATAATTTTACCTTCCTTATGTAAATATGTAAGTTTCTAATTTTACCCTACATTAATGGACAAATATATAGTACATTACTATATATTTTATACTTTAATTTCACATTATTTATTTAAAGGTTATATTATTAATTTTGTTTTATATTAAAAACAGTTATTTCCTTAATTTTATGGATTTATTGTAATCTATATTGTAACTTCTTATTTTAGATAGATTACATTTTTGTTGCATGGGTAGAACAAATTCGTAGCATTTACTGTACAACAATAAATTGTATTGCATGATTTGTAATATGTGCATTGTCTGTATTATATATGTGCATTGTCTGTACAACAATAAATTATGTTGTGTGATGTTGTTCCGACCAAATTATTCTTTTCAGTCGCTCGCAATAGTACGAGGTCCTTATAGAGCGGTAAGGTCGACCCAAGTCGAATCTCTCGAGGAAGGCTTAACAGGGCTACGGTTCTATGTCAAACACAAAAACAGAAAAGAAATACTAACGTCCTAAAATAAGGGGTTTGTCACGAAACGGACGAAAGCAGGAAATAAAATAAAGCATGGAAAACGGATATACTTGGACAACAATAGTAATTGGCAGATACGCGGAATTGGAGATGGTGTTCTAGAGTTCAAATCTATCCTCGCTATTAATGAATCAAGGATCGGTACACAATGCATAGAATACCCACGCCTCTCACCAAACGGTCAACACTAACTAATCTCTCGATTACGTCAATGTTAGACTCGAACTTAATGACATGGGATCTCTCAATCAACCCACCATCAACTACGAAGGATATTTTATTACAAAGCACACGATAGCGAAAACCCTAACCACATATATCAATTAATCAACAACAAATCAATCTCTCGATCACTTTCGTTTTCAAACTCATATTTAATATAAATATGCTCTCACATAATTTCATAATCAAACATGAGCACATAATCAACCTACACTATTCTCTCGAACACCATGTATGAAGATCATGAAATAATCAATTTATATGGATGAGAAAATCGCAAATCATCAACACAAAAATCACGATTCAAGATAAGAACAATCCAACATTTATTACTCTACAAAACAATAATTTATCTCCTGGTAGAAATTATTCCAATCTCAATTACATAGAAATAATGAAAACGAGAAAAACTTACAAACCATTCATAGATAAATTCGTCTTCCAAATATCCGGAATCATTCAATCCCAATTGTTAATCCAAGTAAAATAATTAAATGGAAGGAAAAAGAAAAAGAAAGGAAAAGAAAGAGAAAGGAATCGCGTGGTGCGTGTGCGAATGGAATGAGCCTCCCGAAAAGCGGCTAATTTCCAATTTATATAACCCTGAAAAAGCCCACGAAAAATGCCGAATTGGGGCCCAAAAATGACGCCCGTACGGACCCGCACTCTCGAAAGGTCAGAGCGAGCATCGCAGCCCCAGACGCGACAAAACGCCGTACGCGAGGTGCCTCTGGAATGAACAGCCAAAGCACCCCAGCGCCGGACGCGGATGAAACGTCGGATGCGTAAGGCGAGGCAAGGGATGAGGCGCCGGTTGGGCTGGAGAGCCGGACGTGCGCTGGCTGTGCGAACGCAGCGTCGCGTGGTGTGGGGCGCTGGGAAGGACAACGCCGGTTGCATGAGGTGCGGCCGTGGCCGCGTTGTGAAGACGCATGAGGTGCGGCCGTGGCCGTGGTGCGGTCGTGACCGCGGTGTGAAGAATGGGTGCTGGAGCGCTGGATGTGTGAGGCACGGCCGTGGCCGCGTTGTGAAGATGCAAGAGGCGCGGCCGTGGCCGCTGTGCGGCCGTGTCCGCATTGTGAAGACCGCGGCCGTGGCCGTGTTGTGTGGAGTGAGCACTGGAGTGGGCACTGGCCTCGCTCGCGCGTGCGCGACTTCGGTGTTTCGTTCCGTTCTCTCTCGTCTGAACTCCGAATTACGATCTGTTTGCGCCTATGGACTCCTATCTAAATGCTCTTCAATATAGGATAGATCTTGGAAGCTCTATTTCATCCTATTTAATGTCATTTTTCTACAAAACATCGAAACAAACCAAATAAATCTGAATCGATAAATACTAATCAAAACAACGACATAAATAGGACAAACCACAGGAAACGGCATGCATAAACATATGAAAAATAAGCACAAAATCATACTAAATAGATGTGTCCCACATATTTATTAAATGTGTTATATATCGACTAATTTGTGTAACATTATATTGAGCAAACTATAAAATTCCTACTTTTTCGATAAGTGATGAGATTATCGAGAAATGACGAGATTTACATGTGGTGTAACACCCTAAATTCATAATTTAAAAATGCTATATTTTCTTAAATAAAATAGCTAAAGCGGAAGCATGTCATTTTTTTTAATAATAAAATATATAAAATTTCTTGAATAAAATTATCAATAATGAATCCAACAAACTCAAGTCTAAACTTTGCAAAAGTACTGACGCCAACCAATGACCCAAAGCAAACTACGCAAGACTTAGTAGCATGAGATAAGATAGAGTTCTAGTAACTCAAATCCAACAACGATAATAAATGAAAAGAATTTAAACAAAAATAACACAAGTCTTGGAAGGAATTAAAAGCGACAAACACCACTAGGCACACCCACACCGTCACGCTCCATGATCATCGACACGAAAATATTTTAGGTAAAAGGGGAGCACAAAACGTGCTCGGTGGTGGGGAACAATGAATATCATTATTTTATTTGTCAAACGTATACATCGCAAGAAAGTAATAGTCAATCATATTCGACCTCCGGTTTAAAAATCACGCCACATAAGCAATGATACACCACACAGGCTATGATTCGCCACACAGGCTATGCCACACAGGCAATGATATGCCACACATGCTATGATTCGCCACACAGCTACGCCACACGATGATACGCCACACGTGCTATGATTCGCCACACAAAGCTCGCCACACGTGCTATGCCACACAGGCTATGATTCACCACACAGGCTATGATTCGCCACACAGACTATGCCACACAGGCAATGATACGCCACACAGGCTATGATTCGTCATACAGGCTATGATTCGCCACACAGGCTATGCCATACAGGCAATGATACGCCACACAGGCTTTCACCATGGATGTAACAAAACACAACAATGATTATCATCATAAACTTACAGATAAAGTAAATTCCACAATAAATATGTTTATTCCAAATCTCATATTTGCAAGTTAAAGAATATTTCACCCACAATAAATATGTTTATTCCAAATCTCATATTTGCAAGTTAAAGAAGATTTCACCCACAATAAATATGTTTATTTCAAATCTCATATTTGCAAGTTAAAGAAGATTTCACCCACAATAAATATGTTTATTCCAAATCTCATATTTGCAAGTTAAATAAGATTTCACCCACCTTGTTTTGTCGAGCATAATAAATCAATATCAATCAATTCTCGGACGAGGGTCCTAGTTGCGCTGCACCTAGTCCAATAAATACAATAAATTTTTATAAGGGCCTAAGATTTTTTTTTAAAAACAAAACTTTGATATACTGCATAAATAAAATTAACTACTTAGAAGACTTATGGCTATTCCAATTTACATCAATCTTCCCTTTTCATAAGTCACAGTGAATCATTACGAAAAAAATCAATAATCAAATTCCAAATCTAATATAAGAAGTAAACAGCAACCCAGCAACCTATACCTTAAATCCTCGTAAGCCACAACCAAATTAAACAAAATAATGCGATCTTTCTGTTCTTGATTTTTTTTTCAACTTTGGTATAATTTTTTTGTAGAAATACGAATTGTTTATAGTTTTAGTTGGCAAGCTAAAGAATAATAAGATGAATAGTGGAACCTGCTAAACTACGCCAAATTGATAATTTAAATATTCTTTTTAAAATATTATTACTGTGAGACATTTTCATAAAAACTAAAATATATAATAAATTAATTTCAACTCTTTACTAAAGTAATCTAAATGAAACATATCTATTATTATACTTTGTGATTAACAAGAAATTTAGAGAACAGTTGTTGCATATTCATCTTAAACAACTCAAAGAAATCAAGTTTAATTCAAGATAATAACATAATGTAAAAATATATATAAATAAATAAAGATTCCATAGAAATAAAAGCTTAACAAAGAAGGAAATTTGAAATTGGAGTAATACTTACACTTTCGTTTGGGAAACTCCGAGAAATGAATGAATGAGTTCAAATATTTGAATATGTTTGAAGATGTGTACGTATGAGTGTGTCGAGAAAAATCCCCAAAAATGGCGTGAATGTTATATATATATATATATATATATATATATATATATATATATATATATATATATATATATATATATTTATATTGGGGGATGGGTTTAGAAGTTATAACCTAAAGATATTCTAATCCTATTAGAACTCTTGTTAATTAAATCTTAATCCTAAATAAAAATAAAATAAAAGTTGGGCTCAACAAATAACATTCTACAAAGCCCAATTTGAGAATAAATAATATAATTTGACAATTATATAAGCCCAAAACTTGATAACATAATTTTATCTTTGTAAAGTAATATTTGAAGGTCCTAAAATAAATTATGAAGCTCGTTTTCTAGCTAGGGACGCAACTACGGACTCCCTCAAGTCCAACACAAAATCGAGCATGACAACAAATCAAACGTATATGATTTAAAATTTAAAAGAATTTAACACAAGCAGAAAAATGGGGCGTTACAACCCTACCCACTTAATAAAAATTTCGTCATCGAAATTTGTCTTACCAGGTGCTATTAGGGACGGGTACTTAGCTAGAATTTCATCCTCATGCTCCCAAGTCGCTTTCTCGGGTCCATGGCGACTCCACTGTATTTTAATTAAAGTCACGCGTCAATTCTTTAACTCGTGGATTTTTCGATCTAAAATTGCGATGGGTTCTTCCTCGTAGGTTAAATCCTTATTAAGCGATATACCACCATAAGACACCACATGACTCGGGTCATGCATATACTTCCTCAATATCGAAACATGAAAAACATTATGCATGGATGACAGCTCAGGCGATAACGCCAAACGATAAGCCACATCTCCAATATTTTCCAAAATCTCAAACGGTCCAATGAAGGGAGGTCTTAACTTTCATTTCTTACCAAATCTCAAAACTCCCTTCATTGGCGCTACCTTCAAAAACACTTTATCACCAACTTCAAAATGCAAATCCTTTCTTCTTTTATTAGCATAAGACTTTTTTCTATCTTGAGCAACTTTGATCCTATCTCGAATTTTCTTGACAACATCAACAGTTCTTTCCACCATCTCGGGTCCTAAAATTTTTCTTTCATCAACTTCATCCCAAAAGACAGGTGATCTTCATTTTCTTCTATAGAGTGCCTCATAAGGAGCCATACCTATACTGAAATGGTAACTATTGTTATAAGCAAACTCTATCAACGACAAGTGTGTCTCCCAACTTCCTCCAATATCCAAGACACAAGTTCTTAACATATCTCCCAAAGTTTGAATCGTTCTTTCTGACTGGCCGTCTGTCTGATGATGATACGCTGTTGAAAACTTTAACTTTATACCCAAAGCAAGGTGTAGATCGCCCCAAAACCTCGACGTAAACGTGGTCTCGATCGATACAATGGATGCCGGTACCCCATGAAATCGAACTATCTCCCGAACATATAACTGTGCAAACTTGTCCATCGAAAACGTCATGTGCACTGGTACGAAATGCGCTGACTTAGTCAAACGGTCAACAATCACCCAAATTGCATCATTACCTCTCAAAGTCCTAGGAAGTCGAACTACGAAATCCATAGTGATGTGTTCTCATTTCCACTCTAGTATCTCTAAGGGTTTTAACAATCCCGAGGGTCTTTGATGTTCAGCCTTCACTTGTTGACACGCCAGACATCGCTCCACATACTTTGCAATTGACCTTTTCATGCCATACCACCAAAAACTCTTCTGTAAATCTTGGTACATCTTAGTGCTACCAGGGTGTGCTGTGTACACAATTCGATGTGCTTTATCCATGATCTCTTTTCTCAACTCCCCATCTACTGGCACACAAATTCTCTTATTATAAGCTAGTGTCCCGTCATGCAGAACTGAAAATCCTCTTGGATCATCAGACACTTCGTTAGCTAGCATCCTTTGTAGGAACTCATCATCCTTTTGAGATTCTCGAATTCTATCTCGCAACGTCGGGCGTACTACCAAAGCTGAGATAATAACATTCGCTTCTTCAGGTGTGATCACTACTTCAAGACTCAATCTTTCAAAATCTTTCACCAACTCCTCTTGTTGAGTTAATCTTCTTATATGATTTGTACCCATCCTTCTACTAAGTGCATCTGCCACCACATTTGCTTTTCCAGGTGGTATAAAATCCTACAATCATAGTCTTGACCAACTCTAACCACTTTCGTTGTCTCATGTTTAGCTCTTTTATGAAAAAGTATTTCAAACTCTTGTGGTCAGTGTAAATCTCACATTTACCCCCATAAATGTAATATCTCCAAATCTTAAAAGCATGAACTACTGCTGCCAATTCCAAATCATGTGTAGGATAATTTAGTTCATGTGACTTCAACTGTCTAGATGCATAAGCCACCACTTTTCCTTCTTGCATTAGCACATATCCCAAGCCCTGTTTCGACGCGTCACTATAGATTATGTATCCCTTAGAACTATCAGGGATAGTCAAGACCTGAGCGCTACCAACTTCTCTTTTAATATTTGAAAGCTTCTTTCACACTTCTCCGTCCACTCAAATGGTATTCCTTTCCGTGTCAACTGAGTGAGTGGTCCTGCAATCTTTGAAAAACCTTCGATAAATTTTCTATAATATCCTGCCAGTCCAAGAAAACTTCGTATCTCCGCGGTGCTTGTCGGCACTTTTCAATTACTTACGACCTCAACCTTTGCTCGGATCCACTTCAATTCCTTCCGATGTCACCACGTGTCCATGAAACTAATCCGATTCAGCCAAAATTCACACTTTGTAAACTTGGCATACAACTTTTCTTTCCTTAGTATCTCCAAGACTGTGCGTAGATGCGACTCGTGCTCTTCTTGATTTTTAGAGTATATCAAGATGTCATCGATGAAGACGATCACGAACTTATCCAAGTATGGATGAAATACCATATTCATCAAATCCATAAAAACTGCAGGGGCATTGGATAATCCGAAAGACATTACCACAAACTCATAGTGACCATATCTTGTCCTAAAAGCCGTCTTTGGAATATCATCTTCCTTCACCTTCAATTGATGGTATCCAGATCGTAGATCTATTTTTGAGAAAACTCCTTGCACCTTGTAGTTGATCGAAGAGATCTTCAATTCTCGGCAGAGGATACTTGTTCTTTATTGTAAGTTGATTCAGGTGTCGATAATCGATACACATCCTCATGCTACCATCTTTCTTCTTTACGAAATATACTGGTGCTCCCCATGGTGAACCACTCGGTCGAATATACCCTTTATTCAATAATTCTTGTAACTGCGTCTTCAACTCTTCTAACTCCTTTGGTGTCATTTGATATGGAGCCTTAAAAACTAGTGCTGCTTCGGGCACAAGGTCAATGGTAAACTCCACTTGTCGGTTCAGTGGTAAACCTGGTATTTCTTCAGGAAACACCTCGATAAAATCTCGAACCACTTCCATATCCTCCATTGTTGTCTCCATCGGTGTTGACCCTAATACATTTACCAAGAACCCTTCGCACTTTTCTTTTCTTAACATCTTCACTGCTTTTCATTGCGATATTATCTTGATGGTTTTTCGATCCTTGCTCCGTAGAACGTAAACTCATTCTCTTTCGATATTTGAAAAGTCATTTCTCTTTCATGACACCTTATAGTGGCGTAATTGCTACTTAACTAGTCCATCCCTAAGATAAAATCAAAGTCATGCATCTCTAAAGCATAAAGATCCCTCGATGATGTTTTTCCTCCCAACACGATTTTCACAATTTCTACCATCGTATTAGTTTTTAGAGTTTCTCATGAGGGAATCCTAACATCAAGAGCTATGTTCTCTACTCCTACAGTCATACTTGTTTTCTCACATTCGCTTATCCAAAATCTATTAACAACCAAAGAAAAGAAGTGAACAACACAACGCTCCACTCAAGAAAAGAACGCCAAAACTTAACTATCCTATTTCTCGTCACCGTTAATGTCTATAACCACCGGACTAGGATGTCCTTCGTGTCATCTTTCTCTTGGGATCGTCATCATCTTCTTTTATTCCTCATTCTCTCGAGGTACTTCCATATTCTGTTATGGGAGTGGTGACACGGACCTTCGTCATCTTCTATAATTGTGATGCCACGAAAAAGATCGTTACATCTACGAATTAAGGTGGCCATGTAATCCTAAAAATGATTTGATGTCGACCATTCTCCAAGACGCTCTCGATCTATAAAGGTCTTTCCAACAATAGCCTTAACTTCATTGGGTGCTGTAAATGACACTAGAGAAAGCTTCATATTCGTGTATTAGTTGTTCGTGAGTAACAATCTTCCGTCACACTCTCTTCAAGCTACAAGTTCTCTACGATGCCTAGAGTGAGATTTCAAGTACATTGCCGTAATCGGACTACGACAAGTGCATGCTCATAAACTAGAGGTATATTATTGTTATTCTCCATCTAACCTACACAAGTGAGGCCTAATAATCAAGTAACTAAGTCCCTTCTAATTTCGAGGACACAAATAAGTAAAAATTTCAATCAACTCATGCTCAAGTTCAACAATAATTTTGCAAAAGGATGCATAACTCTCATATAATGCCACATACAAAACTCCACCACATCTCATAATATTTGAGAGAGAATCTTCACTAATATGTACTCACCAAAATATTTTATCATATCAAAACAACGTAAATTACCTCGATTAGGAGCGCGTGACGGGAATGGGTGGTGCCCTTTGTCATAACAACATCATATAACAAATTATTCAAAAATTTTAAAGTCTACAGAAACATAAACCCGCTCTGATACCACTAAATGTAATACCCTAAATTCATAATTTAACAATGCTATATTTTCTTAAATAAAATAGCTAAAGCGGAAGCATGTCATTTTTTTTAATAATAAAATATATAAAATCTCTTGAATAAAATTATCAATAATGAATCCAACAAACTCAAGTCTAAACTTTGCAAAAGTACTGACACCAACCAATGATCCAAAACAAACTACGCAAGACTTAGTAGCATGAGATAAGATAGAGTTCTAGTAACTCAAATCCAACAACGATAATAAATGAAAAGAATTTAAACAAAAATAACACAAGTCTTGGAAGGAATTAAAAGCGACAAAACACCACTAGGCACACCCACACCGTCACGCCGCTCCATGATCACTGACCTGAAAATATTTTAGATAAAAAGGGGGTGAGCACAAAAACGTACTCAGTGGTGGGGAACAATGAATATCATTATTTTATTTGTCAAAATGTGTATACATCGCAAGAAAGTAATAGTCAATCATATTCGACCTCACCGGCTTAAAAATCATGTCACACAAGCAATTATACGCCACACAGGCTATGATTCGCCACACAGGCTATGCCACACAAGCAATGATACGCCACACAGGCTATGATTCGTCACACAGCTTACGCCACATGTGCTATGCCACACTGTGCAATGATACGCCACACATGTACATGCCACACAGGCTATGATTCGCCACACAGGCTATGCCACACAGGCAATGATACGTCACACAGGCTATGATTCGCCACACAGGCAATGATACTCCACACAGGCTTTCACCATGGATGTAACAAAACACAACAATGATTATCATCATAAACTTACAGATAAAGTAAATTTCATAATAAATATGTTTATTCCAAATAACATATTTGCAAGTTAAAGATGATTTCACCCACAATAAATATGTTTATTCCAAATCTCATATTTGCAAGTTAAAGATGATTTCATCCACAATAAATATGTTTATTCCAAATCTCATATTTGCAAGTTAAAGAAGATTTCACTCACCTTGTTTTGTCGAGTATAATAAATCAATATCAATCAATTCTGGGACGAGGGTCCTAGTTGCGCTGCACCTAGAGGTGGCAAAATGGATGGTCGGGCAGTTCGGCCCACCCATCGAGCCGGGTACTATACGGGTCAGCCGACCACCCGCATAGTACTATCGGTGGAAAAACCGAAGCCCGGCCCGGCCATGTTACAGGCCATCGAACTTTCGGGCTAAACCTGCCCGGTAAAAATATGACACTTTTTTTTTGTCATTTTAGTAGCTTTAATATAATACTTAAGATATTTACTATTTAGGACACTTAAAAGTGTCATATTAAAGGAATAACATTGGATTTTAAAATTGGGACACTTTTAAGTGTCCTATTAAGTGTACTAATTAAGTAAATAATAGTGATTTTTAAAATGGGGACACCTAAAAGTGCCCTATTAAGTGTAATAATACGGGCGGGCATTTTAGCCCGAAAATCCCGGCCTTTTTAGCCCCAAAGTCTTGTTATTGCCAGACCATCCGAAGGAGTTTTTAGGCCCGATTTTTTCTGCCTATAATTTTCGAGCCCAACCCAGCATTAACCCCGGTTCCCTGCCGCCCATCGGGCCGGGCCCATTTTGCCAGCTCTAGCTGCACCTAGTCCAATAAATACAATTAATTTTTATAAGGGCCTAAGTTTTTTTTTAAAACAAAACTTTGATATACTGCATAAATAAAATTAACTATTTAGAAGACTTATGGCTATTCCAATTTACATCAATCTTCCCTTTTCATAAGTCACGGTGAATCATTACGAAAAAAATCAATAATCAAATTCCAAATCTAATATAAGAAGTAAACAGCAACCCGGCAACCTATACCTTAAATCCTCGTAAGCCACAACCAAATTAAACAAAATAATGCGATCTTTCTGTTCTTGAATTTTTTTTTCAACTTTGGTATAATTTTTTTGTAGATATACAAATTGTTTATAGTTTTAGTTGGCAAGCTATAGAATAATAAGATGAATAGTGGAACCTGCTAAACTACGCCAAATTGATAATTTGAATATTCTTTTTAAAATATTATTACTGTGAGACATTTTCGTAAAAACTAAAATATATAATAAATTAATTTCAACTCTTTACTAAAGTAATCTAAATGAAACATATCTATTATTATACTTTGTGATTAACAAGAAATTTAGAGAACGATTCTTGCATATTCATCTTAAACAACTCAAAGAAATCAAGTTTAATTCAAGATAATAACATAATGTAAATATGTATATAAATAAATAAAGATTCCATAGAAATAAAAGCTTAACAAAAGAAGGAAATTTGAAATTGGAGTAATACTTACACTTTCGTTTGGGAAACTCAGAAAGCAGAATGAATGAGTTCAAATATTTGAATATGTTTGAAGATGTGTACGTATGAGTGTGTCGAGAAAAATCCCCAAAAAAATGGCGTGAATGTTATACATATATATATATTGTGTGGGGATGGGTTTAGAAATTATAACCCTAAAGATATTCTAATCCTATTAGAACTCTTGTTAATTAAATCTTAATCCTAAATAAAAATAAAATAAAAGTTGGGCTCAACAAATAACATTCTACAAAGCCCAATTTGAGAATAAATAATATAATTTGACAATTATATAAGTCCAAAACCTAATAACATAATTTTATCTTTGTAAAGTAATATTTGAAGGTTCTAAAATAAATTATGAAGCTCGTTTTCTAGCTAGGGACGCAACTACGGACTCCCTCAAGTCCAACAATGTTGGATTTGTATACTGAAAGCAGTTTGGTTGAGCTTGTATACAATGTTTCCTGTTACCACTATTACAATCTTCTATCTGAATTGTTTACTTGATTGCATATGTATGTCCTTTTATCTCATATATAAGTTAGATCATACAGTGTGTTGTAGATCACAGAAGTCTGTATGATTGGTCAGGCTTAATGAGATATTAAAAGTATCACAGCTGAGACAACTTGAGGACGGGTTCTCGGTATAAGGCTGCGGTGTAGATAAGAAGTGACTTGACTTGGTTGCTTGTCTATACTGGTACGTCTCTGACGTATTGATGGATCACAGTGAGATGAGTTCTTCTATCTGACCGTCGTTAAGAACCTAGATCTTGGAGACTTACGTTGATCTAAATCTCGATAAGATATTAGGTGAGTATGAGTTACTGACCATCACTTTGACTTGCTATGGGTGAGGCTTACATGAGATAACCCAAGATTCTCTGCATCTTGGGTGGTGGCGGTCTTGTATGTCATGCTAGTTACGTGTCGAGTCACCGTATCCGTTTAGGATGATGGCGTCCCTTAAGGAGCTCAAAGGTTTATTGTACTAAACCCCGCAGTTGAGTTATCTCAAGTACAATAATAAGGTTGAGTGGTACTACTTAAGGAATTAAAGATATTAATTATTTTAAGCGATCGAAAGTCGTAAATAATTAATGGACGACGATATCTTAAATACGGGATTCGTAAAGTCTAAGTGCAAGCCCGACTCAACTTGGAAATAAAGGTGTAAGTCAAGATTTATTCTCTAGTGGCATGAATAAATGTTTATGAATTAATTTATGTTCGGGTGAACATAAGATAATTAATTTATTTGAGGCTCATCTTTATTCCTCGCATTTGATCCAGGCCCCATTCAGCCCTGAGTTTAGTGATTTTAGCCCTTCTATAGAGTCCCAGGGACTCGACGATCCTCTCTATCTTAAGTGATAAGATTATATTTATTAGATATGCATAAATCCTATCTTGATAGGGTTTAGGGTTGCATTATAAATATAAGGTGAGAGAGAAAATCAAGGTTAATGCTTAACCATAATTTTCGAGAATTACTATTGTGATATAGTGAGAATTTTTGAAAACTGTTAAGAAGGAAGAAGGCGAATTTCTAAAGCACTCTCCATAGATTGTCCTAACTCGGCATTGGAGTTTAGGCAAACGGGATACAGTCCAGAAGATCAAAGCACGAGTCTTGATCCGTTCATCCCCGACAGATTCGCAGTTAAACACGAGAAAACCCCTACGTGTTGCAATTAATTATATAGGTGCATGCTAGGCATATAATCAATGTATGGTGAATTAAACATCCAAGATTGATCCTCGGGAGAGGGTTAAAATCAAATTTTCCTACAAACACAAAATCGAGCATGACAACAAATCAAACGTATATGATTTAAAATTTAAAAGAATTTAACACAAGCAGAAAAATGGAGCGTTACATGTGGAGTGATAGAGAAAATATTTTTTATACCATTTTTCCTTATTCGAATTATTTAATAAAATAAAATGCGGAATCATTAACTAAATTTCTTTTAGTGCGGATCGTTGATATGGGCTAGATGTGTGGACATGATATATTTTTATTTCTTACATATTCATTCTCATCGAATCATCCTATATATATATATATATATATATATATATATATATATATATATATATATATATAGGGGATGGATCAAATGAGAACCACCGATTTTGAGAAATGAGAACTAATCCTAAACGTAGATCTAGATGTATCCGACATTTTAGATTTAATGTTATTTTTAGGATATTTTTTTACGATTTTATTAATAAGATAGTTATTGTATTTTTGCTTTTTAGTGTATCTTATTTATTTCTTAAATTGAGGGATTCTTATAATTATTTATGGTAGGTGATTAATTATAAATATTTATTATCTTTATCTAGTTCAAATTATATGATCTTTATGAAAGCATATTACATATTTTCGTGTATTGAAATGTTCAACTTGCATAGTAGATTTTTCATAAGAATTTCATAGTAAAATTTTATTTTTCATTTAATTCGGTTTATGCATTAATTATATAACCTTATGCGCAATTTAAATGTTTGTTGTGCACAAAGTCAACCTGCATATTTTGAAAATATGTTTACGTAATTAATATAATGATTCACGCATACAACAGTCACTACCGTATCTATATTGCTCTTAATATAGTAAACATTGTTTTATGCATTATTCAATGATCGTTGTGCAATGGTTACGAATATGCTAACAGGATACTGTTCATCCACATATTGGATGATGTGCGAGTCTGTCTTGTTTTCAATGCACAACTACTATCTAGTTATGCATATTAGTTTAATAACAAAAATAATCATAGTTGTATATCATTATTATTTTTTTTCACCCACCAATTGTGGGATTTTCGGTGCGAATTTATATTTGTGATCTTTATTTTAAGATAAAAAATTTATTTTTACATTAATTATTATTCAAATAAGGATTCTCAATTATATAAGTTTGATTTTTAGTTATTGTTTTATTTCACATAAAAACATACAATCCTATGCACAACCATTAATATCGTATGCATAATTATTAATTTCAAAGAGAGAATGTGAATTGGTGAAAAATCGGGAATTGCACGAAAAATTAGGGTTTGACGAATCTTTATATTGACCTTTATGCCCCTAGCACGTTTTAAATCATAAAAATAGTATAGAAAATAGTCAAACTTATTTTAAAGCATGAATTAAATATGATCCATTAGATTAGATGAAATTAATGGTGATGATAAGTTCTTATTTCTTATCTTAGAGGGAGTTCTCCCTATAACCAACCCCTATATATATATATAAAGTGAGAGAGAAAGAGAGGGATGGATCAAGTATTAATGATTTTTTTTGTACGAAATAAGAATAATTCTAAGCCATTGATTTTAGTAAATCAATTAACAATATTATTTTAGTTACGCTACAAATAGTAGATATGTGTGCTATAATTTTTACGTAGATTTTTTGCCAATGTTAGATCAGTAATTTAATATTATAAGAAATTTTCCCTTCAATGAGATTACAGACGGTTTATCCTTATTTTAAGGATTTCTTGTAATCTATCCTTTAACTTATTATTTTGGATAGATTATTTAAGTTTCAATACTTAATCTATGTAAATTAATTTATGATTAAAGCTACATAATCCATGGATAAAATAGGTATTAAAATCTATGTATTGATTCATACGTGTTTTCGATTATTACCTTTGGAATATTTTGTAGCATTTTAGTGTATTCATTTTGCATATATGCGGTAAAAATATTTATGTGCTCATTCATACGTGTTTTCGATACTTATTGCGATGGAATATTTTTGTTGTATATTTAGTTTATTCACTTGCACATATACTAAAATTTCATAAATTATTATCAATTAATTTGATTCTTTATTACATTCATATATTGTGTTTATTTATTTATTTGTTAAGTTTGAATTTTTATTTTTTTGCATATATACATATGTTATGTAGATGAAAAAAAACTTAACACATGCAAAATGGAGATGAAGAAAATGAAAACACATCATTTAAACATGTTTCAGAGACTACTAGTGGTATGTGCACAAAACAAAATTAGCATGTGCACAATATTGTGCAAATCATTAATAAAATTGTGCATAATCCTTCAGCATAAAGCACAAAACATAATAAATCTGACAACGATAACATAAAAATGAAAAACAGTTTCAAGATTGTGCACAAACGTTCTGTTTTAATGTAGGAAATGTAACGCTTACTATGCAAAACGATCATCAAATAATGCATAAAAACGTTTACTATATAATGAGTTGCAATACAATATAGACGATGTAGTGGTTGTTCTGTGTGTGAATCCCGATGTTGATTACGTAACATATTTTCAAAATATGCATGTCGGTCTCGTGCACAATAAAATTTAATTGTGCATAAGATTCTATAACTAAATAAAAAAATAAAAGTATGTCATTTGTGCATAACCAGAAACACTTACATGATGATGTAATAATTATTTGTAGAAAAAAACACGAAAATGCAAAATGAAAGTAAACAGTAATAGTATTGAAAAGTTAGAATAAGATTAACAAAAGAAATATAATTGTAGATATGGAAATAACAACATTCCAAAGATATTAAAAAAATCCCTAAAATCACTCATACAATCGGTTACAATATAAAAGAAAATGACAATATTAACCTTAATAAATAAATTGAAAAATGAATGACCTAATATATATATATATATATATATATATAAATTTTGACCTTCAGATCATGCATAATCAACGTACTAGATTAGTTCTCATTTCTTAAAATATATAAATTTCTCATTTGACCCATCCTCTATATATATATGTTTTTATGGGGTTGAATTTACTAAAAACTCTCTCAATGCTAGAAACTAAGAACCAATATTATCGTATTAATTAAAAAGTTTTATTTTATGCATAAAAAACATAAGAATAGAGAAAATATAATTTTATACGTGAAAAAACATAGTACCGAAAAAATATTGTCTTAGGTATAAGAAAGCACATCTTATTTGGAGGAAATCAATATGAAACATTTAACAATCAAGATCTATGGACGAACAGTTGATTTTTAGTTACTAGCATTGGAAGAGTTTTATTTGATCATCTTCTTATATATATATATATATATATATATATATATATATATATATATATATATGTGTGTGTGTGTGTGTGTGTGTGTGTGTGTGTGTGTGTGCGCGTGCGCGATGGACCAGATAAGAAAAATTATTTGTAAGAAATAAGAATAAATCTAAGCCACTAATTTTAGTATATCAATAGATAATATTAATTTACGATGTGCCGCAGTTCATAACTATATATGCTAAATTCAAATTCGCTGGATTAATTTAAAGGTTATATTAGTAATTTTCTTGATTTTAGGGATTTGTTGTAATCTATCCTATAACTTCTTATTTTAGATAGATTATATTTTTTTATTGTACTGGTAGAATGCATTCGTCGTTTGTTGATTCGATTTTATAATATTGCACATATAGTTTACTTTCATTGCATATATAGGCGTGCATTCCACTGTTAATAAAAAATGGAAAATGTACAACGTTTAATTCCACAAATTTTGTATGTTTGTGTTATATATGTGCTACATAAAGCGTAGGTAGTACAACAATAAATTATGTTGTGTGATGTGTAAATGTGTGTCACATATTTATCAAATATGTGTTATAGAACGGCTAGTTTGTGCAATATTATATTGAACAAATTATATATTAGGTAGAAAATCTTTACTTTTTTGGGTAAGTGACGAGATTATCGGGAAGTGACGAGATTTACGTCTAGAGTGACAGAGAAAATAATTTTTTATATCAAATTTACCCTTATTCAAATTATTTAATAAAATAAAATCTGAAATCATTAACTAAGTTCCCTTCAATCTAGATCATTGATATGAGTTAGATGTGTAGATTGATATAATCTTATTTCTTTTATATATATATATATATATATATATATAATGATTAACGTGAGAATCATTTTTATCGTGAAAACGTAAGAACAAAAAAATAATGAATTCATTGTGAAAATTGATGAATCCGCTGAGAAAGTTATTGAATCTAAAAAAATAGAATTTTCCTCCCTCATGGGATTCGAACCCGAATGAAATTTGAAATTTAATAACTTTTTCAATGGATTCATCAACTTTTATAGCAAATTCATTTGGTTCTTAGTTTTTAGGAAAGTGGTTCTCATTTGAATCTAACTCTCTCTCTCTCTCTCTCTATATATATATATATATGAGGAATCAAATAGTACCCGAGCCTGAGGTAGTATGTAGTACTCAATCTTATCCACTCATCTCATAGATCTTATGGTGGAGATTTTTTCGGATTTTTTAAGCTTATTTTTATTTATTTCGCTACAATAATTGTATATTAGTAATTTGATTTGTTCGTGATTTGAAAATAAATGATGCATATCGTTGAACTGAATTATGCATTTAAATGAACACAAAATACATTCACTTTAACACAAATATGCATATGAGTTCTATTTTAATGCATGCTGAAAATGCTCTCCCAACGCTCGCTCGAGCGCACCTAGCGCCGGTTGGGTGCGATGCAGTGTTATGTTATTTTAAATGCAGTGTTATGTTATTTTATATGTATTATCTGTGTTTTGTTGTGGCTCTCCCTAAACCCAACGTCCACGGATACCCCAATGCTCGCAGATTCCCCTACCCTGCGTCCGCTGGGTGCCTTCCCATTTTGCCCCTGAGCGAAAAATGGATTGTCACGTGTCAAATTTTGGTGTATCCACGTGTTGAAAATGTGTGGTCTAGATTGGATACTACATACTATCTAGGGACCGGTACTACGGAACCCAACCATATATATATATATATATATATATATATATATATATATATATATATATATATATATATATATATATATATATATATAGGAGTGGATCAAATGAGAACTCCAACTTTTTAAGAACTAAGAACTAATGTGGTCCATTCATTTTTATAATCTAATGGTCAAGATTAATTATAAATAGTTAATTATCCTCATAATTTAATGATAACCGTTTAGCCCTAAAATCAAGGGAGTTGTATATTGATTTTCGTAATATTCTCGTATGCATAATTACTACTATTATATGCATAACACCATGAATTACATGAACATAACAATGAATTGGAATGAATAACATGCACAAGAACTATGATTATATGCATAACAACATGAATTATATGAACAACGAAAAATAGAATGTGGAATATCCAAATAACAAAAATTTAGGGATTTGGCTATTTTTATCATTAAATAATTATGTGTCGTCCGATCTTACTTAATCTAACGGTAGTTATTGGTTCTTAGTTCTTATCTAAGAGGTGATTCTCTCTATAACCAACCCCTATATATATATATATATATATATGGTGTGTTTTTTCGGGTTACACATTAAACCACAAAGACAAGATAGAAAATATAAGAAAATATATACGGATAGAGCTCACTGAGAACTCTTATGATGAAGAAGCGAGGACGGAGACCTTCGTTTCCGAGACAATATGTTCAATGAATTGAAGGATTTTTTTTATATGGAATGGGATATATTATGTAGCTCTAAGGATTGGTATAGAATTATGATCGGTGAAGAGTAAGAAAGTGAAAACTTAACAACACATGTTTTTGTTTTCGAAAGCTCAAGGTTTATTGCTTCTCAGTACTTGGGATGATTTTTACAATGAAAGAGCGCTATTTATAGGCAAAATTTTTAGACAACAAATGGTGCGTACACCTATCAACTAATAATGCATCTAACTATTCATACCACTAAAATAATGCCTATTACTATTGATACCACTAAAATAATGCCTATCTATCAACTAAGGCGTAACATATGTGTAACACCTGTTATCAATTAATAATACATTACACGTTATATCCTATACATATAAAAGAAAAACAGGAAAAGAAGAAAATTACAAAAGAAGAAGATTACAATTTAATAATTGTTGCCCGTCATCTAATCTTTAGAAATCTCTATGAGTTTACGGAATTGTGTCATGACTTTGAGAATCTTCAATGTCTTCTTCTTCTTTATCTGTATTGATGATAGTAATTTCTTCATCTGCAAGACTATCACCTTCTCATTGAAAGGAAGGAACATATTCAATTTGGTGTAACCCGTATTTGTAAATAATGTCCTTGTTTGCAAGTTTATACTTAATCCATAATTGAGTTTAGGGATGTTTTCGGACTTCTGAAATATGTTAATTTGTTCTTGAATCTTGAAATGTAAAATGATCCGTTCCTCTTTTTACATCGGTTTGAAGATATCGTCGAGAATATTCAATGTCATCGAATAAATTCTTTTCTAGTGGGCGATAAGCGTGAGATGTAGCTTACGGAAGAGAAGCTAGAATTTTCTGATGAACCTTTGATTTGGAAGATAAGGATGAAATATTGCTAGTTGTCGATAAAATTTTTCTCCCAATTTGTTCATTAGGTCTTCTGTTTTTTCTGTATAACTGAATTCCATGAAATCAATCATACCATTGTGGTAAAAATTGATTGTCATTTCATCTGGCATGTCAGTCTTGTTTAAATCAATCTGTAAAAGTAGAAGGCCGAATTACGATCATTCATCAATTAGTATCTCTTCTTTCTGTATAATTTTATAAACATCAAGGCCTTTGTATGATTTTTACGCCTTGAATTTTGATTCATTGAAATAAATTTCAACAATTTTCTTTTGTAAATCAACAAGGTTTTGAGGAAATCCTTGTAAAACTTTTGTAGAAATAATTTCCTCAAGGTCAGGAACAATTTTCAGGACTGGTTCCATTGTTTCTCTCCAAGGAATATCAAAATTCTAGTTTAAAAATTTTCAAAACTTCTTGGAGGTGGAACATCTTGGGTTTTGTTTTCAAAAATCAATTTTTGATTTAACTTTGTAATGGTTGATTCCATGACCGAGATCGTCGATCTTTGTAATTACAATCATTTTGTAAATTTTCAATTGATTGTTAAGATCGAAGTTTTCTTTTCAAAGTCCACAAGTTGTGATTCATAATTTTTAGCAAAGAAGGCGATGTTGAATCACATTACTTGGGTTTTCTTGTGCTATTTGAGCAAAACTTTTGACTTCCTACGGTTCGATAAAAATTCACGTATACGAAAGGATTCTCTAGCATTTGATAATGCTTCAAAAGCTGTAATAACATTTCCAAAGGGTTTATGACAATTAATATATTTTGAGCAATATTAAAGTTATGAAAAACTCCAATTTTGTTCCTCGAAAATAACATAATGTAAACTTCTTTTGGGTTGCTACAGTTTTGATTTTGTTGAGAAAAATAAAATGCCGAGCATTTAAAACTGGACTTTAAAAGCTGTAGCTTTTGGCAATGTTGAATATGCCATAGATTATCAAGGATAACTTTGTTGTCTTTGTGTAACCTTTGTAATTGCTACGAGCTGCGTGGCGAGATTTGAGCATTTTGTAAAATTCTTGTTCAAATTGAATTTCATCTTTGTAATCTTTGGATTCTCTTAGTGCGGAGAACTGTGTAACACTTTTAGTTTCCTCGTCTGAAGAGATATCCATTGGATAATGTCTCTCAGAACCTGAACTGTATAATTTTTCTTCCCTTCTGGTCTTAGAGACTTCGGGCTGTGTAACTTTCTCTTTTCCTTTTGAAGGCTTTATAATTTTTCTATCCATTTCCTGCATAAAAAAGACGATTTATCTTTCTAGATAAGAGGTCAGCAATATTATTATCTTTACCTTTTATATGTTCAAATTTTACTCTATAATTATTTCCTTGAATTATTTGTTGTAAATTTATCCATCTTGTCTTATTAACTTTTTTACTATTAGCATTATTAATAAATTTTACAATAGCTTCACAATCTGTTCTAACAGTGAATTCATTTTTAACCATATTTTAAATTTTTCTAAAGAATTTATTAATGCTTGTATTTCATAATCTAAAGATGTCCAATTTAAACCTGTTTTATTAAAGTTTCCACAAGCATAAGCGACTATTCTTTCTTCATTTTTGGATTTGAATTTATGGGGTTTACAAATTAATATTGCTCCCATCCTTCTTTACATCCATCACATTGAATAATTATATAACTATCACTTGTAGGTAATTCTAAAGGTTTAATATTTTTTATTTCATTTTTAATTTTTTGAATAAGTTTTCATCTTCTATATTAAAATGTCGTTGACCATTTTAGTAGTTTTACTATATAATGGACCCGCTAATTTACTAAGATTTGGAACAAATTTCTAGCATAATTTACTAATCCTAAAAATGATTGTATTTGTTTTAAATTTGTTAATTTATTTGGAAATTCTAAAATTTTAGTAGCAATATGAGGTTGTAAAAGCCTATTAGGGTCGTGTATATATATATATCCAAAATTTACGCCATAGGCGGGATATTCAACCAACGGTTATCGAGAAGAAAAAGTAAAACATAAGTCCCGGCCCACGGCCTTCCAAAAGCTAAGGTTCTAAGTCCGACACTAAAGATTAAACATAGGAAAAGGAAAACAAGCTTAAAAAATCTCTTTAAGCTTCGTCGGGTCTCATCATCGTCCTCCCACCGTCCGTCCTCCTCGGGATCTTCCTCCTCCTCGAGTCGTCCCGCCGTCGAAATGTCCATGCGGGCGGTCCCACAGATGGACCGGCTCATCGCTTTCCACCATCGGTATGTCTCGCGGGGTTAGGCGTTCGTTGCATTCACCCGATGCTCGTAGTCGTGGCGGATCGGTGTAGCCACTGCGACATCTGTTACTCTCATCCGTCTTGTCAGATGGAAGTGCTCGGCCGGTGGTATGGCTGGGACCATAGGTGGTGGAGGTGGTGCTTGGTGGACGTGCGGGTGTCCAACAGTAAGGGTGGAAATACCGGCTCTCCCAAGGCTCTGGCGTCTTGCCTCTCTAAGCAAGCGGGCCTTCCCTCGTCGAAGGAAAGGAAGCACGATGGGTCAATCTACCTCGGAACCTCTGTAAGCCACTCGCGCGACTCGTCTCGCCGGTATACTCTCGGGAGGGAGGTAGGGTCCTCTCGGTCTTGCCCGTAAATCTTGTACACGTAAGTCGGTGACTCACGAATCTGGCGAGATCTCCCACCAAGTCGTAGCGCCCATCGCCCGGTAGATGTAATCTCCGATATCTCTCGATCATACCCATCCAGTGCGGGGAGTATCGCTAGAAGGCGCTGGATGCCGTCATAATCGATCCACGCCGTGGGCTCGGGCGTCTCTCAAAGCGGAGGTAATATGCGAGAACTCACCAAGTCTTCCCAGTAGCACATCCAATTTGGGCGATAAATACTCACCTCCTCCTGCGGGGTGGGGTGTGGTCCAATCCTCCTCCTCGCGAGATATCTCAACCCTCCATCCGTCACGAACAAAACTAACATAAGTCAACTATCGTCATCTCATAAGCGAGGCAGGATATCTTAAGCGTAGCATGAAGCAACTAGATAAGGTCAAGCAAGTCTATAAGGTAGGTAACATCATACTGCACAATACTCACCACAACTTACCTTCTTAGTCTTACCCGAGCGTATACATAAGCCAACAACATCTTAATATAAGCTATGAGATCCTTATTCTATACCAAACACTCGAACTAGAGTTCAACGGGCTCTATCGTATTCTGGAGGCAGAATTAGGGACTCTGTTCTTCATAACAAATGAAGATCAGTGCGTTAGAGTACGCAGGTGAAAACCATGCGTAAATCGAGTCTAACGAGAGATCTAGCTAAAACAAATCTACTGCGCAGTGCAGGAAATTTGCGCGATCGTGCCAAATTGCAAATCGAGACGTATGTCGACGTGTCGTCTACCATCTTCGGGTTTTAAGTTGAGGTTGAACATTCTGAAGCCGTAAGTGGCATCCATCTTGTGTTGATGCTCACTCATGTCGAAGTAGTGATGGAGTGCCGTCGTCATTCGACAAAGGTTGAGGTCACCTTGTTCATCCTTCTCGCTGTCTTTCGTCGATCGAGCTCGAGGCCACCATTACTCTCGTTCTTCCTATCGTTCTTTTGTTCGCATACGGAAAAGAAGTTCGTACTTCTATGTTCTTACACGATATGTGAACATGCTCCTTAGAGTCTAAGTTCGTCTTATGATAACATATCGTTCATCATAAATAAAATTTTGATAGTCGGAAGGTAAAGTTTTATTTGCAAATCGGTAGTATGATTTCAAAAGATAGTCATGATCAACTCATACACATATTCAAAATGAATTCGTTCATTTCATGTTGATCATTCAACTCGATACTACCATACACTTCCATCTCAATACTTGAGCAATTGTATTGGTTCAATTCAAAAAATTTGGCAAAATTTTCTTCTTAATTCCGAAAATTTTCATAATCATAAAATTTCTCAAAAAGTTCCTCTATCTTGCTCATCATGCAGAAGTTTTCCATTTCATGAGTTTGAGAAAGAAATGCAGTTACCTTTTTCTGGTTGAGCTCGATGTGATGGAGTGTTGAGGGGAGTCAGTTGGTTTCTAGAAGTCCAGTGACTCGATCTAGACTTAGAATAAAAGGTTTTGGGTTTACAAAGAGCAAAGGTGCTCTGATACCACTTCTGTCACGACCCCATTCCGGACCAACCCGATTGGAGGCGACTAGTACTAGGAGTAGTATTTTAGGGTTACATGGATAGAATAGAGATGCGTAAAGATAAACTAACATCTTGAGCGAATATGAAATGATGTTATATTGTTTTGAAAAGGTTTGAGCCATCGGACCCCAAAACTTGGCACGATCCGATGGGCCTCAATAGTTTATAAACATAAAGCGTAAATAAGGGAGTTAAGAGTATAGCGGTGAAAGTGTGTGAATACATATATGACGATATGCATTGAGGTATAAACCACAAATTGAAGTAAATCGGTCGAGGACCTTTGGACTCATCAACACATTCCCATCATCACCATCGAGCTCAACTGCACATTTAAAACAAACATGCGAAGTCCGGTGACTCGATCTAGACTTAGAATAAAAGGTTTTGGGTTTACAAAGAGCAAAGGTGCTCTGATACCACTTCTGTCACGACCCCATTCCGGACCAACCCGGACTGGAGGGCGACTAGTACTAGGAGTAGTATTTTAGGGGTTACATGGATAGAATAGAGATGCATAAAGATAAACTAACATGCTTGAACAGAATATGAAATGATGTTATATTGTTTTTGAAAAGGTTTAGGCCATCGGACCCCAAAACTTGGCCTGATCCGATGGGCCTCAATAGTTTATAAACATAAAGCGTAAATAAGGGAGTTGAGTATAGCGGTGAGAAGTGTGTGAATACATATATGACGATATGCATTGAGTATAAACCACAAATTCAAGTAAATCGGTCGAGGACACTTGGACTCTCAACACATTCCCATCATCACCATCGAGCTCAACTGCACATTTAAAAAGAAACATGCGGGGCTAAGTACAAGAAATTTGCACTTAGTGGACTCATGCCGAAAACATTTGATAGAATTTGGATTCTGTTGCCAATATCGGGTAAAATCATGAGGGTTTTAGTTAAAAATGTCTTGTGCTTACCAAATCATTCGATTAGTAAACATAGCTCGGCGAGCATTTTCTTGGTGTGTATGGTCCGTATCTCATAGTCACAATACATAATAATAATAAATAATAAGCGTCGAGAGGGAGGCCTCCCGTCTACGACGCCGTGACCGGCCGTAATCCCGTACGGCACACAGTCACTCTCTGCAAGCATATGTTAACACAGCGTATAGTTCCAACCTTCACGCCAATCCTAGCCAGGCATTTATCATCCGGCACAGGACCCGACATTAAAAAGGTTGGGTGCTACCACAACAATTGATATAATAGTTCCAACCATCTCCACAGCCTACCCGGCAAACGGATAGGATCCATACACAAAGCGAAATATTTTGGCGGTGTAATGCGGTAAAACATTTGTTAAGCAGGTTGTAGGATAAGTCTTTGTAAATAAACTCATTTGAAATAACGGTAAAGTCACGTTTTAGTGGGGTAAGAAAAGGCCCATATTTTGAAGATAAAGCCCACATTTGTGAGGTAAGAAAGGAACCCACCGGACTATGGTTCGTTGTAAAGTCTGAGTTAGTTCGTTCGTCAAAATCCGTCATTGCGTTTGCGTCACACCTTCTAAAAAGCGAGGTTTTAAGTCGTCGCTCAAGTCTTTCGAGACTTTCAAAACTAAGATAAACTTCGATATTTCATATCGATGTAGACTGAATTCCTTAGTGGATTGATACGTCTCTGTCGTATCGATTGACTTTTCTCGTTTCTCGAGATCGTTCAACGATATAAATCGTTTTCGATATATGGATTTCATTCGTGAAATCTTTTCTTACTAATGAGGTATCATACTCAATTAGTATATCTTCACGTCTTGACGTATTTATAAGCGTATAATCGTCGTTTGACTTGAAAAGTCAACGAAGTCGACAACGTCGACAAAGTCAGCGATTTTGACTTTTAAAAAGTAATTTCTTACAATTTTGTTTAAAAAATCGAATTTGATCGATTTGAAAGCGTAAAGTTCTATTTCTCGATTTATCTTGTAAATCGAGGACTTATAATTATTTAGCATTTTACTAACCTTTTTATAATAAAAGCGTATTTTTGGTTTTAAAGCGTTATAAAATGAGCGTTAGTCTCAAACATAGCAATCTATGTTTATAAACTTTGTAAAATTTAAAAACTGTCCAGAATATTAATAAACATATATTTTATTAATAAACTGAATTAAAAAGGATTTTAAAACCCTTTTAAATTATCGAAATTTTCGATAATTGGATTAAAAATACTAAATGACCTTTGAAAAATTTTCTAAATTAATATAGTGCATTATTATACATTATGATCCAGAATATGAATTTATCAAATTCATATGATATTGTTTACTATTTATTTATATACATACATATGTATATTTACGGTAATTCAATAAATAGGAATAATTATCCAAAATTCCCAAAATTGATATATACTTAATATAATATCCCAACATCAATATAATTCACCAATATAACCCATAGTTCATCATAACCATTTATTTCACAATATATAACAATATTCACGGTAATAACTTGATAATTACCAAATAATTAGCAAACAATTTCTAAAATTCTAAATAAATTCCACATGATTAAACATTATATTATAACATTGTAACATCATAATATCAACCAAACCAATTGAAATCATCACCATATGAGCTTGTAAGCTCTCGGCTTTTTGATTATTCTTGGTTTTGGTTTCAAAATTCAACAATTATATAATATGTTTATACACTATAGTATATTAATATAACATCATTTAATCATCAAGAACCAATTAAATCGTCACCATATAAGCTTGTAAGCTTTACTTTTGATTTAAATAGGTAAATGATTTCCAAAATTCTAATTAATTCACACAATGCATAAATAATATACTAAAGCATTAAAACACCATTACATGTTCAAAATAAAATCATACACCAACATATACATATAGTATGCTCTAAGCCTTTTATAAAAATCATGCATTTGATTTTCAAAATTCTAGGTAAATCATAGAACATGTAATCAAGGTCCTAAAGCATGAATATGACATTGTATGATTAAAAATAAAATTTATACATCATGGTACATGTTTAAGAAGCTCACGGTATTAATGAAATAAATAGCTAGGGTTTTCCAAAAATTTTAATTAACATACCATAGTCTTAAATCATATCATAGATCAATAATCCAAGCTTAGAACATGTTTAAATAAAATCGGTCATCATGAAGAATTTTTTATACATTTTCAAAAATTATTTTAACATCTCATATGGTTCGAAAATTATGAACAAACACTAGATCTATTCAAAAATTAAATAAACAATACCATCCATGCTCTTCTAACATTTATTCATATATTTGGAAATAAGGTCATCAAGAACAATATATCTCATGCTCAAGAACATTTAAAATATATATATACATATATATAACATTGAAACATACATAAATATATCTGAGAGCATGCTCGATTTTTACGGAATAAAGAGGATATAATCGATACTATGGCCTTATTTACCTTGGAAATGATATGGAATCACAAGAACAATATAGTGTAGCTAGTTGGGAGAGAATAGAGAAGAAAGAAGAAGAAGAAGAAAGCTTTCGAAAATTGGGGGAGAATGGCTCGGTTCTTGGAGCAGAAAATGGGAGAGAAATGGAGAGTTTGTGTGTTCCAAGAGTGTGGTAATGGAGTGTATAGGAGAGGTGAAGAATGGGAAGGGTCTCCCTATGTTATCTCTCTCTTTCTCTCTCGATTTTTAGCCCAAAAATGGGGCAAAAATCTGCAGCAAATGATGGAGTTTTAGTGATGATTAGGCTAGGTTTAAAAGGTAAGCCATGCATTGGTCAAAATAGAGGTGGAGCTCATGCCTTGTTTGGTGATGATGGGCGACGCATGGGGGGTGTTTAAGGGGCTGATTTATTTTAATTTTGTACCTTAATACATAATATATATCATACATGATCATAGATATATAATACAAGCCATAAAAATAATTAAATCATGCTATAGCATTTATTAAAATTAGATCCAAAATGGAAAAATAGGAATAAAAATACAAATCACACCTATTATTGATACTCATGCCATTTTCGATCCAAATATACATATATACATCATAATATATGATTTAGATATTGAATAATAGCATAGGATAAAATTATAGCATTAATTTATGCATATGAAACCTAATTCCAAAATTATGTTTGAAAATTATAATTATAAGCTATCGAGTTTTAATGTTCCAAAAACTGATTTCATAGCTTAATAATACCCATATATATCATATTATAAAGTTTAGATACCATAGGATAATTTAATAGTGTCATTTCATGTGAAAAACCAAAGTTTATAAACTTAGGGTTTTCAAAAATTTCAATACCAAATATATCGAATTTAATAACTGAAAATTCGATTTTAATAAATATTAATACAGAAATTATATAGAATAATAATAGGAAATTAATTATTATAATTTCCTGAGCATTAAACTCATTTTACAAAACGTCTCTAGACGTTGACGTTCAAAACGTCTCAAAACGTTCAAAATCAACTCATCTCAAAATGGTCACAGTAAGTTCATACTTACTAAATAAATATATTCCTTTTAATAAAGGAATTAAGATGAAATTAATTCCAAGCTTCACCGCTCGAAAATTTCATGAAAAGGCGGCGTTCGATCGCGTTTGGCGTTAAAATATATTGACGAATCATTTCGTAATATTTCAATCCTTTAATTCACAATCCTTAGTGAATTATGAAAGGAATCGTTATAACGATATCGTATCGAAATCACAAGATTCGATGTCGTAAAAGATAATATCTGAAAACCCACAATTACGGGTTTAGAAAATCGTAATCGTATATTCGTTTCTTTGGAATATTACAAGCGGTAGCATTTTTAACCCAAACTTAATACATTCCATTCAAATTGTCATTCGGACAAGTAAAAGCGATCCATGGTTTAAACCATTCTTCTAATTTTAGCGATTATATCCACTTTTTAAATCAAATTTACTAAATATCTTTTTATTTTGTATAAGTGCAATTAAAGTTTCTTTATTTGGTATGTTATAACCATCATCTTCACAATTATCATTTAATCTTTTAATAATTGTATACTATCCTAGGTTTTCCTCTTTTTATTTGAATGATTTCTTACTATAAAAGTTTGTAGATCTATGAGGACTTTCGAATGTCTAATTAATCCTTGTTTTAACATTTCATTAATCATTTTCTAAATTCTTCTACATCTTACACTATACTCTCCATTTTTGTTCTTATTGTAATTTCGGTAACTTTATTTTTATTTTACAAACATAATTCACTTTTGCTTTTGTAATATCATCTCCTATTAATCTAGTTTTTCTAATCTTAATATTATAGGATAATTTTACTTGTTGTAATATCAGGCCCTTTTTCTAATTCTTGTGAAATAAATTGTGAGAATAATTTTATAGCTTCATTTTCAATGAAATTATTTTGTTTGTTTTGTACTTGCTTTAAAAAATCTAATTCTCCTAGTCCACCACGTTTTCGGGCAAACTCTGATGTATGTGTATATCTATGTGTTGGAAAACTATAAACTTTTTTACTTAGTGTAATAAAATTTTTAGCAATTGTTAAATTACCATTTAAACTAGTAATAAAATTTAAACCTAATAAGAAATCTTTAGAATTAGTTTCTTTTGGGTTTATTATTACCTGAGGTAAATCATATTTTAAACTATAATTACCAGCAAAATTTAAAAATTGTATTCCAGTTGGTTCTAAACAGTGTGTAATTTTCATAATTCTATTTTCAAGCATTACGGTTTCCATTTTATAATTTAATAATTTATGGAACTTAGGATCTACTAAACTATATCCTATTAAACTTTTAGTACTTCCAGTATCTAATATAGCATTTAAATCAACATGATTTTCATTGTCTATCCATAATCTACATTGAATATTTATTAAAGTTGCTGTAGCTGGATTTTTTGTATTATTACTATTATTTATTAATATTTTTTCTTCTTCCTCTATTTGTTCTGCCATTTGATTTAGTTCAATATTTTCAAATTTTTATAATCATTTAATGTATATTCTATAACTTCTATTCTTTTTGAAGTTCATTGTATTTATTTTCTAATTTTAAATATTTATGATTATATAGTTCAAACATTATTTCATGTTTTCCAATTTTCTTTATAAATATCAATATTTTTATTTTCTTCAATTTTAGCCTTTCCTTTTAATTCAGTTTTTATTCCAAATAATTTTTCTAAACATAAGAAGCATATTTCTTCAAAACATTTATTACATTGATATCTTCTTGTAATTTCAGGATATAATTTACAATTAATACATGGAATATGGTTATTTCCTTTTTCTTTAATCCAATAATGTAAACAATTATTTAATGTATTCATATATGTATATGTTACTACTTTAGGATCTATTTCATTTTCATTTTCATATTCTGTATAAATACTATAGATTGATTCATTATCGAAATCTTACGAGTTTATAACTTCTATATTATATTCTCCTATTTCTTCTATTAAATTTGTTCTTTCATAATTTTTATTTTTATTGGGACATTTATTAGCTAAGTGTTTTTCGAATCACATATAAAACATCTACACTTTCTTTGTAAGGTTTCTTAACATATCTATTTCTATCTTTATTCTTGTTATGTTTATAAGTAGTACTTTTCTAATACCTTTTTATATGGTTTTATAATATCCATAAGCTTGAGGTGTATAAATAGCAGTTTACAAAATGCCCATGCTTGTCTTTTATTTGTTCTTTTATTCTTGCATCTTTACATCTATCTTCTAAATATTTAAATGTAAAAGTTATTCTTGGTCCTATTCCTAAATTAGGAGTAGTCACTTCCAGAGCTTCATGTATTTGTTTTCCTAAATCTCACGGAAGTTTTATAAAATATTTATTACATAATTCATCGTCCATTGCTCTACCAGGTTTGTGATAATAATCTAACAAAGTCATTTGTAAATTCTCTTATATATTTAAAATCAAATACTTAATCGTTCTAAATTTCTTATTCTTGTATCTTGCAAAATGTATTATCTTTTCTTTGGATCAACACATATTATTAATAATCTTATTGCACTTGTAAAGTTATAAGGATTATCTCTAATGCTTTTAATTGATTTATTTCATCGAGGCTTGAGATTTTTACTTTGCCATAATCCTAAAGTTGTTGGACCTAAGGTTGTTTCTAAATAAGAAAACATATCCATATCTCCTCTTTTTTCTTTTTCCCAATTTCTTACTACCGTTTGTTCCCAAACTAAAACTTCATCTCCCCATAATTGCGGACTTTGTTCTTCTATATATAACATATCTCCACTATATAATTTTCCTATTGGAGCTCTTTTTCCTTTTCCAATTATTCGAGATTCTCCTTCATATTGGGCTTGGGCTAGTATCCAATTTTGTCTACCTTGTCTGTTGTACTACCTCTCCTTGTTGTATAAATTCGGTTTAGGTCTTTTATTACTAGGAGTCATAGAAACGTCCATAAAATTAGTTTCTCTATTATTATTTTATAGAAATCACTAATCATAATTTTTCCTTGTTCAATTTACGAAACTAATGGTAGGTTAAAATATTTTCTAATTCTTTATAAGCTTGATTAGAATCCATTCCTAACTCGTAATACATTCTATTAACATATCATCTACTTGATCTTGCAAATTTATTTCATAAATTTTTATTAATTATTTCATCTATCGTTGTTTTTGTTTCTTCAAATTTGAATCCTGTTTCTAATTCTATATCACTTTCTAAATTATTATTATAATCTTCGTTATTAAATTGACAATATCCTATCATTTCTGTTTCAGTTAATTCTAATGTGTCTATTTCTTCAGAATCTGTATCATAAATTGGTTCTGTATCATAATATTCATTCATTAAGTTATAGTTTATTTCCATATCATCATCATCTTCACTTTCCTCATTTTTATTATTTCTTTTTATAAAATTTGTAAATCTTAAATTGGCTTGTCCATTATTATCATAAATAATACTTTTTTGTGGGACTAAAACTTCATTAGATTTCTTTTTTAAATCTTCTAAATTCCATTCTAATCCTGCTAATTCAGTAGGATCAATTTTTTGTGGTTCTATCATTTTAATTCCTTTTGAAGCAATAACTTTTATCATTTTTTCAATATTAACTTTATATTTCATACTTGAAGATGTACTCATTTTTCCTAATACTCCAATACTTATTACTAAATTATTTCCTTCATAATTTGTATATCCTTTAGTTTGTATTGCAATTTTTATTTTACTTATATCTCTAGTATCCTTTAAAATATTAGGAGCACAATAAAATAATGCTGAATTTTTGTTTAAATCTACTTCCATTCCTGATATAATAGCTCTTTTAACATCTTGTTGCCATGATTGATCTGTAATTAACACTAAAGCTTTTGTTCCTACCTCTTGTCTTCCAAATGCTTTTATTCTAATTATTATTAATCCTATATGTGAAAATAGTTTATTACTTTTAATTAGTTTCTTTATAGTTTCCGGTGATAGTAAATCTATAAATTCTGTTGTACCATCAACCACTCTAGTACTTACTTCTCTACTTCCTCTAATAAAACTTGTATTTATATTTATTATTCTGCTGATATAAAACCCTTGGTTGTAAAATTTCAAAACTCGATTATTGTAAATTTCTAAATTTCTATCAACATCTATTTCTTCTTCTAATTGTATAGTCTGTTGAGAACTATTACTTCGGATCCTCTTCTAAATTTAGCATCCTATGTAAAATGTATCGAAGTAACAATTTCATTTATATTACTTGTAGAATTTCTATTTTCTTTGTATAGTTTTGAATGTCCGAAAATGGTCTAAAATTACTCATTTTTAGGCTTCCAATAATTATATATTGTAGGAGTTATTTTCTAGGTCTTTCTTGTGAACCTAAGCTTAAATTATTTATGGCTTGTGTAATGTTATCTATATATTGATCTATTGGTTTATTATTTATTTTTGTTTCTAGTTTATTAAAAGTTTCACTGATTTGTAATTCAATTTCTCCTAATAGTTTTTAGTTTCTAATTCAACTTTCTTTGGTTTTAAATTTTCTATTAAGTTAACGATTAATATCAGTTACTAGGTAAATTTTTATTTAATTGTTTAATTTCGAGATTATTTGATTATTTTGTTCTTTAATATAATCAAAGTTTTCAACGACTTGTTTAATTAATTTATTCTTTTCTTGATTACTTTGTATTATTTCTTTAAGTAGATTATTACTATCGTTTTATTCTTTTCAAAATTACGGCTTAAATTTATAATTAAATCTATAATACAGTTTAAATGACTATTTTACGAATGTAATATATGTTTAAATTTTTGATCAAATTGACAAATAAAATTATAATTATCGCAAGATATTTTATGCTTATCTCTAAGATTCTCAAGATCTGAAAAATCAGATTGAACAAAAGAGTTTTGATCAATAATTAAAAATTTCTTACTCTAATACTTCTCATAAATTCAAATACCATCCTTATTCTTATGATTAAACATATCCCAGTTTTTATTTAACAACAACATAATATACATATATATATGGTTTAAGAGTTTCTCAAAAATCAACTCTACACGCCAATATAATATCATTACTAAAAAACATCTTAATCCTGCACCTAGGCGGGTTCTTAACAACAAAGAGGACTTACAACATCATGTTTGCCTAACAAGTTAAGCATGTCCTAGTCTTTTAGGCCTCAGAAGTTTTGTGGCTCTGATACCAAATGGGGGGTAAGGTGTGTTTTTTCGGGTTACACATTAAACCACAAAGACAAGATAGAAAATATAAGAAAATATATACCAGATAGAGATCACACAGAACTCTTATGATGAAGAAGCAGGGACGGAGCCTTCGTTTCCGACAATATGTTCAGCGGAATTGAAGGATTTTTTTATTTTTTTTTTGGAATGGGATATATTATGTAGCTCTAAGGATTGGTATAGAATTATGATCGGTAGAAGAGTAAGAAAATGAAAACTTAACAACACATGTTTTGTTTTCGAAAGCTCAAGGTTTATTGCTTCTCGGAGTACTTGGGATGATTTTTACAATGAAATATATATATATATATATATATATATATATATATATATATATATATATATATATATATATATATATATATAATTTGTTCATACACATACAATCATTAATATACATAAATGAGAATAAATCATATCTATTAGATTTGAAACTCACACGATTATTTTAAATGTGCATTTGAATTAGTTATATGTACATTTACGTATATAATCGTGTATTTGTGTATTATTATCATAATTTGTACATTTAGTTTGAAGCGTCTATATTGATTTATTAAGAATTGATATTTGTACTCATGTTTACACTATAAGGAGTATTGACACGATAACTACTCCATATATATCAATCCAAGTCATTTTTCCCACCTAAATTCCAAGATATGCTACAATAAATATAGTTTATTAGTATGTCGTACATAAATTACCTTAATTACCTTATCGTAGTAATGTTAATTACTTTTAGGATACATCAATGATATTAATATCTTCTTAAATGGAATAGTTGGGTGTATCACCCAATTATTTTTCATAAATGAAATTAGATAAAAAAATACTTTATTACTTATATAATTATCAATTAAGGTTAAATATCATTTGGTTATATATATATATGGTGAATTATATGATTTATAGATTAGTATAGTATAATATAATATTTATACAATATAATATTTTCTATATATACTACTTATTTTACTATAATATATATATATATATATATATATATATATATATATATTAAATTTACTTTAGTTGCATCATTGGCTATCTCTAAAACCAACCATTTTGTAGATATTTCATTAGCAAAACAATGTCATTTTGATTGGAGTGGTGCCGCGTTGGCGTCATCTCACTCAAATTATGTCACGGACTATCATGTTTAATTTAATTTGGACGAAAATTTAAGTTGTTCGAAATTACAAAATGATTAAGTTAGTGTATTTATTCAACTTTAAAAGTTCGTGTGCAACATCAAAATACACTCAAAGTTTGTGTATTTAGACTCCAACAACCCTTTATTTTCTATTATAGTTACTTCATTGACTACTTCTACGAAGACTAACCATTTATTTCTTTTATATGACCCTGAAAATACTCTCTTTCAAATTGAGTAATATAAGTTACCATAATTAATACAATTATTACCCTAAAATGTAGCAATAGTAATAGTCATGCCTTGGATAATCTAACATGACCATGCCGTATCCGATTGCAAATAGTACTTGTATGTTTAGTCTCGATGAAAACCGCAGAAAATGCAGCGCGCCAATGAAGAGTTCGATCCATTTATAGAATTATTTGATAAAGTTTGTAGAAAAAGATAATATTTTTTATTTGGTGGACAAAGGATGTAGCTGTCATCATAAAGAAAAAAGAATGAGAATAAATTTTTTTTTAAAAAGGAATGACAGGTTACTGAAGGGAAAAAGAATAAAGAAATTATTTATGGATTGATATTTTGAAGCGTGTAAATTTGACTATGAATGTAATATCCCAAAGAAATAAAGGCCTAATTACGATAATTAAATTTCATAAATTAGGGTTTCGCCGAAATAATCGAATTAGTAAATTATCGAATAATGTTTTCGGTTATTTACGAGACAATGAATTTCTATATCATATTCACTAATGATTGTGAATTAAGTAATATATTTATATAAAGTATTTCGGCAGTAATATTTTAACGTCGATTGAATATCGATGGATAAAACTTCGTAAAATTTTCTAAGTGTCGAAGCTTAGAATTAAATTCCATTATAATGAAATAATTTAATAAAGTGATTACGACTTTATTACGACCATTTTGAGATAAGTCGATAATGAACGTTTTGAGACGTTTCAAACGTCAACGTTTAGAGATGATTAGAAAAATAAGACTAATGATCAAGGACTTATAATATTTAAATTTTTATGATTATTTTATGTAATTAGAGTATTAATTAGCATTAAAACAATGCTAGAGAATTAAGGAATGATTATGGAATAAAGTTAGCAATTTCGAAAACCCTAATTTTCGAAATTAGAGTTTTTCACCTATAAATAATTCTAATTATTTTTCCTATGATATAATTTATCATCCAAGGCATATATTATGATATATAGCTATTTATAGCATGAAAAATAAAATGTTTGGCAAATTAGTTCAAAATGCCGTGAATGTATATATGTATGAACAAGATTTTTGTTATTTTGCTGTGTTGTGTCATTGATAAATCAAGTTGGATCAAATTTCACACTTACCAAGTAATTTAAATTGAGGAGCAAGTGGGAGGCCATTGTGTGTGTGTGTGCCGTTTTTGTTGACTCCAAATAAGGTTGGAAGGTTTTATACAACTCTCTTGATTGATGACTTGGAGTAGTAAATACATAGGTATTGATTATTGTGTATAAGACAAGAAAAATTAAAACCATTCCTCGCAATTGAGAGAGAGCCGACGACTCTCGAGGTTAGGACTTTAATTGGTTTGTTTTGTTCAAAAACTTTATGTAAGAAACATTTACTATGGTCTTTGTAATAAAATTGGTGAGTCGTAAAGTTAATTAAAGGGCTTGTCTTACCTTGAGTATGAGAGAACGAGAGACAAAGAGATTGGATTGATTTAGTGATTCATTTACTTAAGTAGGGTACTACACAAAAACAAACACCATTTTCTCTTTCCAACACCAAATAACCGAGAGCTCCCTTAGGAAAAAGACAAGTGTGTTCTTCATTTCATTCACCAATCCTTGATATTAAGCCTTTGCACAATCAATCGACACCGTTAAAGAGGTTAGAAATCGAGCGAGTTTCAATTATACGTTAAAATTTTAATTATCCAACCGTTCGATTTTATTTTACAACATGTGTTCTTAATGAAAAATCATGCTATCATGCCTAGTTGTTTATTAAATGTATTGAGCATGAGGGTATGTTTCATATTGATGATTTAATTTAAAACTAAACATGTTATATTAATTGTTATGATTATCGAAAATTCTTAGGATTTATTTAATGATGGATTTATGTTATATGATAGTAGAGGAGCTCATAGTGATTATTTGAGAATTTTTAAAAATCATATGCTATTAATTTGTAAATGATCGAAAATGAATAAAAATTGTAAGTTGATGTACAATTTTTATTTAAATGATATGATAGCATATTAGTGATCTAGGGTATTGATTATGGACTATGTGAATTTGTAGGGATTTTACAAAAATGTTGGGTTAATTGTTGATTAAAAACCGAGAGCTATATGGATTGGTTTGTTGATATGTGAATTGAAAATGTTGGATATTATGTTAGATTAATGATATAGATCAATGTTTAGGCCTTGTGTAATTTAATTAGAATTTTAGAAAATTGTTTGGATATATTTGAGAAATAACCGAAAATTATAAGGTATAGGAAATTGATGTTCAATTTTTCTATAGCTAATATTAATAATACCTATTAATGATCCTTTGATAATATAGTATACTATATGAATTTAGAGAAATTTTGGATAAGTTTAGAATTTTAAAGCATAAAACCGTGAGCTTTAGTTGAAATACTAAGGGTTTTAAATCCTTTTATCAAGATTAATAATACATTATATCTCTAGAAATTATTTTAGACATATTAGGAATTTATGGGATTTTATAAACATAGTATACTATGTTTATGGTAAACGATTATATTAAATAACGTTAGAAATGAAAAGTGATGTAAAATGAATAAGTTAATTAATATTAAAGTAAAATATTAATAAAGTTTATCGATTTGCGTGAAAAATCGAGAATTAGGGTTTTATGAAAAGAAATCGATTGAAAATCGATTTATATTGAAATTAGATATCAAATATGTTAATAATTTGAAAAATTTATTAAGAAAAGTCAAAATTGTTGACTTTTGATTTAACTTATGAAATACGTTCAATAAATACACTAATACGTGTAAAACGTATTAATTTTATAAGAAAGTCTCTTTGGTGAGAAAAGATTTCATAATTGAAATCTTTATATCGAAAAACGTTAGAATACGTTGAATGTTTAACCTAAATGGTTAAAATGAAATAGTTGATCATATCTCGTCTTTATCGAAGTACGAGAAATGTTTAGTTAAGATACGCAATTGGACGACGTATTGAATTCGATAAGGAATTCGAATTATTTATAGTATAAGTTATCAAAGTTTATTTCTAAACTTTGAAAATCTCGAAAAACGTGACCTACGTACTGAAATAGTTTTTACGTAAAGGTTTGGATGCGGACGTGATAAATTGACGTTGAAGGAAAATCGAAGTTAAAACGATCAACAGTCCAGGTGGGCTTTACTCTACTCAAAAAGATCAAATGTTTTATGTACGATACTTTATTCGCAAGAAATGATGATGAATTGGTTTATTTAATTACCTGCCCAAACTATTTATGTTTTATGTATGTATCCTATCCATATTCGAATTGTGAATGTTGTTGGGTAGCTCCCAACATATGAAATGTTTGAATTGTATCCTTGTAAATACCCACAAGGATGATCGAGAATTAGTATCCCGTCTTGGGAGTGGCAAGGATTTTGTGCACTATTTTGTATTTGTGTCTTGAAAGGGTGCTCGGCGGTCACGGTGTTCGTGAGAGGCCTCCTCTCGACCTTGAGGAAATGGTTACGAGATGAATTGAGGAATTATTGAGATATGTGGGATAGGATATGGATCATACATACAATGAAAATGCTTGGCCAAGCGACGCTTATGAAAAATGACAGAAAATGTTAAGTAAGCACGAGCATTTGAAATAAAACCTCGTGTATTCTTGTGATGAGGCGGTGTAATTTAAATTGATAAAATATTTTGGCGTGAGTTCACCGAGTGCATTCTTGTACTCACCGCATGTTGTTTTAAATGTGCGATTGAAATGGTGATGCGATGGGCGGTGTTGAGCAATAGGAATGGTTGTCGTTGAATGTTTATACCTTGATTGTACATCGTCATATGTACATATCACATGCTTTCATTGCAAGAACTTAAGTTATGTACCATAGTTTAATGTTAAATGGTATTTCTGCTTATTTATCCCTGTTTAGAGTAATAATCACGGCTAAATCGTACTTAGGATTTAGGGGCTGTTGCAAAGTGGTATCAGAGCGGTTCGCTATTTGAATCCAAAAACTTCTTTCAAAGTTAAGTCTAGATTGAGTCACTAGACTTCTAGAGATCAGCTGACTATGCTCAACACTCCATCACATCAAGCTCAACCGGAATGAGGTAAATGATTTTCCCTTCAAAAGTTTGAAATGAAAAGTTGAAAGTGAAAAATGATGAAAATGATTTTTCAAAAAGAGAGATTCCCACAATATGCAGGTATGGGACTGCATATTTAAGGAAGCTCAAAGGATTCCAACAATATGCAGGTATGAGACTGCATATTTAAGGAAAACTTACAGGATTTGATTTGTGCTAAGTAAATGATTATTTCTCAAAGATTTGTAATAAAAAAATTTTAAGTGAAATGAAAGTTATGAGAATTGATTGAAAGTGAAAGTTATTGCAAATGTTGCAAATGAAGTTTTATGTTGTGAAGTGGAGAGTGATGAAATGATGAGAAAAAGTTGTTGGTTCGCTACCAACATATGATGGTTTGATGATGTTTATGAGAAGGATTGTATAATGATGATATTGAAATTTTTTGGTTCGCTACCAATATATGATAATGCGATGATAATGTTATATGAGAAAATGTTGACATTGAGATGTCAAAAATGAAATGTCTGAATTCATGGAATTCAATAAAGATTTATTGTTATTAATGATTGAAAATGCTCAAAAATGGACATTTATATGTCAATTATGTTATGTTGAATTTCTGAAATTAAAAGAAGTACATGCGTACAATGAACTATGCTATGAATATTTGAAATTTTATTTCAAATCTTAAAGGTGTTTATGATAATGGGTATGTTATCCCCAAAAGAACGTAGACTATCTAAGACGCATGATCCCATTTGCGAAATAACATAAATGTAAGAACTTCCTTCCTTTATGAGAACAAAAGAAAAAGAAACGACCTCGGCATCAGACGAAGCAGAGTGCGCGAACGACGGGAGGAGATGCGCGGGCGCTGAGCGGAGAGAGAGAGAGGCTGAAATCGCGATCATGTTCAGTTGACCTCGACCTCGGCATTGACCTCGGCATCGACCTCGACGTCTACAACCTCGGTATCGGTATGCACGACCTCGGCGTCGGCATCACCTACGACCTCGACCTTGACAATTAAAATTATAACTTCGACATTATCTTCGACTTCGGCGTCGACCTTGTCGTCTTCGACTTCGGCCTCGGTGTCAGTATTAACGACTTCGACTTCGGTATTGGCAAGTACGATTTTGACTTCGGCAACTACGAATTCGACTTCGGCGTTGACCACTACGACCTCGGCATTGGAATGGGTCTCGACCTCGGCTTCGACTACGACCTCGGCATGTACGACTTTGGCTTCGGCATCGGCATGTACGATCTCGTCTTCGACTTCGGCTTCAACCTCGGCGTCGGCATCGACTACGACCTCGGCATGTACAAATTTGGCTTCGGCATCGGCATGTACGATCTCATCTTCGACTTCGGCTTCGACCTCGGCGTCGGCATCGCCTATGACCTCGGCGCGGGCGCGCGGGTTTTCTGCACTGCGTAGTGATTTTGTTTTGACCCGTTCTCCTTCGTTTGAACTCCGATTTATGCACGGTTTTCGCCTACGTACTCCTACCTCGCTGTAATTTAATTGTTATGAAGGATCCAACCCTTGATTCTTTCTCCAAAAAATTACGAGAATCAATGGAAGTTAGTTCTATGATTTTTGTAGAATGAGAACTTTAGAGTATGATAAGAGTCTTAGAATGTTCCTAGAAAGTAAGATTTCCAGTAATACAAGTAGAGCCACGAGATACATGAGAACCTTTGATGATGACCTATTACGAGATATATGAGGTTTCAAATTCTATTTTATTACCCAATTTCTGTCATTGAGTTTAACTCTATGACCTAGTTCAAATTGAGAAATCACTTAAGTTTCTCATTGTTTCTGAAAGAAATTTATAACCCAAAGATATATAATGTGTCCTTTTGAAACCAAGTCCTTGTGTGACTGAGAAAATATTTGTGACGGGTCTGGCCAACCCATATGACCAAAGAAATCTCAGTAGTCGTCATTCTGGTCTTCGGACCCTAGATCCCAATTATTCAGTTCAAAAAGCATACGGATTCAATCATTAAAAGATGTTATTTTGATTTACGAGATCGTACCTCTTGTGAGCTATCATGATGAATTCTCTTCGATTCTTGAAACCAGTAAGTATGATAAAGGTTGACTTACCTTGTCACCTAAGTGCAAATTAGTGAAGTGATAAACCTCAGGCAAGATGTAGGTTGACTTATTTTAGTCACCTAAAAGTTTCCGATCAGTAAAGTGATAAGCATCAAAAAGTTATGATATAAAGAAGATCTCGTTGGGACGTGCTATAGATATATTGTCCCCTATGATGCACATTGTTGCAATGACCCTTGATGGACATTTCAAAGATTGATAACAGTGAAGTTATATCTTCATGTGACTATTATGATAATAGAAGTTATGAATGAGATGCTCTTTAGCATGGAATGCAAGAGTAAAAGTAAAGAAAAGCATATGATTTTCGTGGGATGTAATTTCCCCTTATTATGTTATAACGAGAGAGATTTACAACTTATCTTAAAGATGGGTGATTGTCATTAAAACCTCATTAGTAGGTTGGACATGTTTAAAGAATGAAGATGCACAATATTGTTTTTAAAGGATATATATATATAAAGAAATGATAGCATCTCAGATAATAAACCTCTCGCATTATACCTCAATAAATGAGATTATGTTTAAGCATAATCAATTCCAAGTAATTGAGACTTGGTTAGACCAATGATAATGAGATCGAGGAATCAAAATCATTGAGATGTGTGAACAGCTAGAATAGCCCTAGCATGTGAATCAAGTATGGAAGAAATATCTCCAAAGTTAATACATGGTAATGAGATGCTTGGAATTTGAGTTATGGTGTACAAATGTACTACCTTGCCAAGCTATATTACAACGATGACAGTTCTAATCCTGAATGTGACAACCGAAGTATAATGAAAGTAATATTACTTTCAGATACCATGTTTAAGAAAAAGGGGCAAAAGTCAAGAATAGCTAAAGAAACTACAAGCTATAAATTTATGAGATAGCCCACGATATGATATAAGCCCAGAGATATTATGACTTCGATAAGTAAGGTAATTCCTTTGAAGTAAAGAAACGGATTAAGAAATAGATTCGTTATTTGAAATGAATCTTAGTACTCTAAGTTATATTGACACAAAATGCTTGTTTTGAGTGTCTTAGAAATTAATAAGCAAGATAGCTTCTATGGCCTTTACAAAGGGAATACATCCAAGAGAACAAATGAAAAGATTCACATGGAAGGATCTAAAGGTGAATCCAATTGGAAAGATTATCCCTCATACTTTTGTGACGATCAATAAAGTGAGATATTAAGTATCTCTGACATTGAAATGAAGTAAGCATAGAATGTCGAGAAAATGGTAAAGATATTTGACGTCAAGGCAAAAGTATGATAAGTCCCAAGTGGACAAAGGATTTTATCCTATGCAAAATTGCAGGAGAAATCAATAAAGATTAAGAAGAAATGACGTATAACCAAAAAGGATATTACAAAAGATGGCACTAGAGGCCGGTATAAGGATTTCTCTTGAAAAGAGTTTAAAGTAAGGATATATGAGAAATACATTCCTAAGATCGATAAAGAGAAAGAGGAAACTGAATCATTCATACTGGATTAGGAATGAATGATAGTGTCAAATATATCACGATCTCTATGATAAGATTAAATTATCAAGATATCAATATCAAAGATAGGTTGATGTAGACCTAACCACGAATGCTATTGATAAAAGCATAACGGTACTGATACCCGAGCCTATGCTTCGCCCAAGAAGGCCTGATAGGTATGAGAAGAACTTCTCAGCATACCCATAATATTTTGTTCGATATAGGTGCTTCACTTTCTAATATAGCACAAGTATGTGTAGAAGCGATAGAACCCAATTCAGGATAAACGAATCAAGAAATGAAAATCTCTTCACCTATATGAGAATTATGGCCGTCGCAAGTGTTATTCAACCTTAGAATTTGATCTAGGATCACCTAAGGTTCTAACAAATGTGTTGGATCATAATATCTATGTGGAACGTAGATATAATTCTAGAAACCGAAGTTTCGGAAATGGATGTCACTCACGTGATTAGAGACATGGACATAGTCTCTTCATTGGAGATTCTACGCGACGGGATTTTGATCCACTATTGCTTTAAGTTAAGTCTGGCTTATCTAGAAACATCTGTTTACAGATGGCAGAAAAAGGGAGTATTACGGGTAGGAAGTGAACCACAAGGCTTACAAGCTTAGAACTCACACAGGCGTATCAGCTCTTTTATTATAAACCGAGCACGGATTTAGGACAGTTTTTGGAGGAATTTCTGCACCTTTGGAGGGATGCTCGTAACTATGGAGAGATGGATGAGGATGGTATCCAACGACTTATTCGTCGTTTGCCAACAGACTGACACGATTTTGCAAAAGAAATATCAAGAGAATACATTCTCCATGTAGAAAATTTCAAGGCTTGGGCAGACTTACCAGGATTTGTCAATCGACTCAAGTATACATATGATGCGTATGAAACGGCACCTATGAGCACTTGTCCTAGTCCCAGGCAAGTTACCAAGCGAAGGGTACGATTCCGATGAAGGTCACTCAGAGACATAGAATCCTATGATAATATGAGACATATATATAGATAGTGGATTATGTTGAAAATGGTACGGTTAGAACGTATTAAATAAACGTAGTTTTGAAAATATTGTGAATATGTTAAAAATGTGTCAAGATTTTGGGTGTAAAAAAAAAAGAAAAAAAAAAAGAGAGACTAGAGGCCATGTAATTAGTCGGCTTGATAGACCGATCCTCGTAATTAATGTATGGAAAGTCCTCATTGAGGTATTTTGATGAAATATATTATATGGTTTTTATAGAATGGTATCTGATGTACGAAAACGAATTGTTCCGAATAAGATATGGTTACTATGAGATTATAGTTATACCATTCGGACTAACTAATGTACCAACCCTGTTCTTGAACCTCAAAAATCGAGTGTTCCACACGTATTTAGACAATTTTGTCTAAACTTTATGAATGATGTTCTTATCCATACGAAGAGCGAGAAAGAACATAAAGAACCTCGAAGGACTGTCTTACGGACATCTAGAGCCGAACAAATTTTACCAAATTCAGTATTGTGAATTTCGGCTTAAGGAAGTAACATTCCTCAGGCACATTGTATCTTTAGAAGGAATCAAATGTTCATGGATTAATAAAGTGAGAGGCCATGTATCAATATAAGAAAGGATAATATAAAGGCTTACGTATCACAATGACTTAGGCCACATGAATAGAATTACCCAGCTCATGACTTGAAATAGCAGCAATTGTTTACGTGCTAAAATTTTGGAGACATTACCTATATGGAATGAGTTGTGAGTTCTTCACAAATCACAAAAGATTGAAATAATTCTTCGAGCAAAGAGACTTGAATATGATATAGAAAAGATGGCTCGAATCGGTAAAAGATTACAATTGGGATATAAATTATCACCTGCGAAAGGTTAATGTAGAATCTAATGCCCTAAGTTATAAAATTCAGTTTAAATTACGATGTATCCTTATAGAAAAGGAAAAACTCATCGGAGAGTTTACAAAAATGAATATAGAAATAGTTGAGCAACTAGAGACGATCATGAGCCGTATTGCTACCCTCACGATTACGTCAGAATTGAGAAAAAGCGTAATAAAAGAAAAGAGGAACGAAGGGCTGAAGGATTATGAAGAAGTGACGGACAATTTCATATTGTCTAAGGAAAGGATATATATTTCGAGCAATAATAAGCTTAGAGATGAAATCATAAGTGAAGCTCATGATATTCCTCATACCGCCCACCCATGCAACATTAAGATATATTATGATCTACGAGAAAAGTTAGATAGTAAGGAATAAAATGAGATATAACCATATTATCAAGTAGTGTCTCGGTTACCAACAAGTGAAGGCATTGTATCAATGACCTTATAAGGGGTTATAATCTCTAGAGATACACAAATGAGAATGGAATGACATAGCAATGGATTTTATGACGGGTTTTGTCAAAGTCATAAAGAAGTAACACTGCTATATGGGTAGCAGCAGATTGACTCACCAAATATGTTCACCTCTGCCATTCAGATGACTTATGGATATGATAAGTTAGCTCAGTCGTACATAAAGAAAATCGTATCCTTACAGGGAGTACCAAAAACCTATCACTTCGGATAGAGACTCCAAGTTACCCCTAGTTTTTGAACTAGCTCACCAAAAAGGAGTTAGACACAAGATTGACCTTAACGTAGATGTCCACTCACGGATAATATGGACATTTAAGGATACAATGAGAACATAAATGTTAAATCGAGGAGCAAGTGGGAACATGTTGTACCACTTGTTAAGTTCACGTACGACCATAGCTGTCAAGCAACGATCAATATAGCCATATGAGGCATTATGTGGAAAGAAGTATTGACCACCACTTTATTGTAATAAAGTAGGTGAGAGGAAGTATAAGGTCCTGACAACGAAAATGGAATGATCAAGATATCTTCCAAATGAGGCAAAGAATAAGAGAAGCTCAGGACAGACAAAAGTCTTACGCTGATACGCGTAGATCTGAACTGCATTATGAATGCGGAAATAAAGTTTCTTAAGATTTCTCCATCGAGGGAAATTATAAAGTTTAAAGTACAAGGAATGTTGAGATCACGAGATCCTAGTATTGATAGGCCCAGTAGCCTATAGATTGGTACTTCCACCAAATTGGGGAATGTACGTAATGTTTTCCACGTGTCACAAGTTAAGGAAATATGAATATGACCCAAATCACGTAATGCATCATAATGACGTGATCCTTAACTCAAATATGAGTTACGATGAAAAATCTACGACGATTTTGATCGTAAGATTAAATGATTAAGAATCAAGTTTGAGTCTTTAATGAAAGTCCAATGGAGAAACCATGGACAAAAGGAAATCACGTGGAAAATTGAAGATGTTATGAGGAAAAGATACCCCGAACTTTTCTAAGGTATGCAAATTTCGGGACGAAATTTCTTTAAGGGGTGTGGAATGTAATATCCCAAAGAAATAAAGGCCTAATTACGATAATTAAATTTCATAAATTAGGGTTTCGCCGAAATAATCGAATTAGTAAATTGTTGAATAATGTTTTCGATTATTTACGAGACAATGAATTCCTATATCATATTCACTAATGATTGTGAATTAAGGAATATATTTATATAAAGTATTTCGGCAGTAATATTTTAACGTCGATTGAATATCGATGGATAAAACTTCGTAAACTTTTCTAAGTGTCGAAGCTTAGAATTAAATTCCATTATAATGAAATAATTTAATAAAGTGATTATGACTTTATTACGATCATTTTGAGATGAGTCGATAATGAACGTTTTGAGACGTTTCAAACGTCAACGTTTAGAGATGATTAGAAAAATAAGACTAATGATCAAGGAATTATAATATTTAAATTTCTATGATTATTTTATATAATTAGAGTATTAATTAGCATTAAAACAATGCTAGAGAATTAAGGAATGATTATGGAATAAAGTTAGCAATTTCGAAAACCCTAATTTTCGAAATTAGGGTTTTTCACCTATAAATAATTCTAATTATTTTTCCTATGATATAATTTATCATCCAAAGCATATATTATGATATATAGCTATTTATAGCATGAAAAATAAAATGTTTGGCAAATTAGTTCAAAATGCCGTGAATGTATATATGTATGAACAAGATTTTTGTTATTTTGCTATGTTGTGTCATTGATAAATCAAGTTGGATCAAATTTCACACTTACCAAGTAATTTAAATTGAGGAGCAAGTGGGAGGTCATTGTGTGTGTGTGCCGTTTTTGTTGACTCCAAATAAGGTTGGAAGGTTTTATACAACTCTCTTGATTGATGACTTGGAGTAGTAAATACATAGGTATTGATTATTGTGTATAAGACAAGAAAAATTAAAACCATTCCTCCCAATTGAGAGAGCCGACGGCTCTCGAGTTAGGACTTTAATTGGTTTGTTTTGTTCAAAACTTTATGTAAGAAACATTTACTATGGTGATGTAATAAAATTGGTCAGTCATAAAGTTAATTAAAAGGGCTTGTCTTACCTTGAGTATGAGAGAACCGAGAGACAAAGAGATTGTATTGATTTAGTGATTCATTTACTTAAGTAGGGTACTACACAAAAACAAACACCATTTTCTCTTTCCAACACCAAATAACCGAGAGCTCCCTTAGGAAAAAGACCAAGTGTGTTCTTCATTTTCATTCACCAATCCTTGATATTAAGCCTTTGCACAATCAATCGACACCGTTAAAGAGGTTAGAAATCGAACGAGTTTCAATTATACGTTAAAATTTTAATTATCCAACCGTTCGATTTTATTTTACAAGCATGTGTTCTTAATGAAAAATCATGCTATCATGCCTAGTTGTTTATTAAATGTATTGAGCATGAGGAGTATGTTTCATATTGATGATTTAATTTAAAACTAAACATGTTATATTAATTGTTATGATTATCGAAAATTCTTAGGATTTATTTAATGATGGATTTATGTTATATGATAGTAGAGGAGCTCATAGTGATTATTTGAGAATTTTTAAAAATCATATGCTATTAATTTGTAAATGACCGAAAATGAATAAAAATTGTAAGTTGATGTACAATTTTTATTTAAATGATATGATAGCATATTAGTGATCTAGGGTATTGATTATGGACTATGTGAATTTGTAGGGATTTTACAAAAATGTTGGGTTAATTGTTGATTAAAAACCGAGAGCTATATGGATTGGTTTGTTGATATGTGAATTGAAAATGTTGGATATTATGTTAGATTAATGATATAGATCAATGTTTAGGCCTTGTGTAATTTAATTAGAATTTTAGAAAATTGTTTGGGTATATTTGAGAAATAACCGTAAACTATAAGGTATAGGAAATTGATGTTCAATTTTTCTATAGCTAATATTAATACCTATTAATGATCCTTTGATAATATAGTATACTATATGAATTTAGAGAAATTTTTGGATAAGTTTAGAATTTTTAAAGCATAAAAACCGTGAGCTTTAGTTGAAATACTAAGGGTTTTTAAATCCTTTTTATCAAGATTAATAATACATTATATCTCTAGAAATTATTTTAGACATATTAGGAATTTATGGGATTTTATAAACATAGTATACCATGTTTATGGCGAAACGTTATATTAAATAACGTTAGAAATGAAAAGTGATGTAAAATGAATAAGTTAATTAATATTAAAGTAAAATATTAATAAAGTTTATCGATTTGCGTGAAAAATCAAGAATTAGGGTTTTATGAAAAGAAATCGATTGAAAATCGATTTATATTGAAATTAGATATCAAATATGTTAATAATTTGAAAAATTTATTAAGAAAAGTCAAAATTGTTGACTTTTGATTTAACGTATGAAATACGTTCAATAAATACACTAATACGTGTAAAACGTATTAATTTTATAAGAAAGTCTCTTTGGTGAGAAAAGATTTCATAATTGAAATCTTTATATCGAAAAACGTTAGAATACGTTGAATGTTTAACCTAAATGGTTAAAATGAAATAGTTGATCATATCTCGTATTTATCGAAGTACGAGAAATATTTAGTTAAGATACGCGATTGGACGACGTATTGAATTCGATAAGGAATTCGAATTATTTATAGTATAAGTTATCAAAGTTTATTTCTAAACTTTAAAAATCTCGAAAAACATGACCTATGTACTGAAATAGTTTTTACGTAAAGGTTTGGATGCGGACGTGACAAATTGACGTTGAAGGAAAATCGAAGTTAAAACGATCAACAATCCAGGTGGGCTTTACTCTACTCAAAAAGATCAAATGTTTTATGTACGATACTTTATTCGCAAGAAATGATGATGAACTGGTTTATTTAATTACACGCTTAACTGCTTTATGTTTTATGTATGTATCATATCCATATTCGAATTGTGAATGTTGTTGGGTAGCTCGAACATATGAAATGTTTGAATTCGTATCCTTGTAAGTACCCACAAGGATGATCGAGAATTCGTATCCTATGCCGGAGTGGCAAGGATTTTATGCACTATTTTGTGACAGTGTGCTGAAAGGGTGCTCGGCCGATCACTGCGTTCGTGAGAGGAGGCCTCCTCTCCGACCTTGAGAAATGGTTACGAGATGAATTGAGGGAATTATTGAGATATGTGGGATAGGATATGGATCATACATACAATGAAAATGCTTGGCCAAGCGACGCTTATGAAAAATGACAGAAAATGTTAAGTAAGCACGAGCATTTAAAATAAAACCTCGTGTGTTACTGTGATGGGGCAGTGTAATTTAAATTGATAAAATATTTTGGCGTGAGTTCACTGAGTGCATTCTTGTACTCAGCCCTGCATGTTTGTTTTTAAATGTGCAGATTGAGCTGGTGATGCGATGGAGCAGTGTTGAACAATAGGAATGGTTGTCGCTGAATGTTTATACCTTGATTGTACATCGTCATATGTACATATCACATGCTTTCCGCTGCAAGAACTTAAGTTATGTACCATAGTTTAATGTTAAATGGTATTTCTGCTTATTTATCCCTGTTTAGAGTAATAATCCCGGCTAAATCGTACTTAGGATTTAGGGGCTGTTACAATGATAGTTTCTCTACGTACCATTCTGGAAATGAGAATCGTCACTCTTTTTTTTTTAGAAATTCTATTTTCAATTACATATCATTTTGGAACAATGAGAAACTTCACTCAATTTTTTAGAAATTTTATTTTCAAACAAACACATATAATATATGTACTCTTGGGTTCCTGTAACTGTTCTTCAATATATATTGATAATTTATAAATTATATATTAAAGTCAAATTATATAATTTATTCGTAATTCACTAACACGTTTATTAGTTAGTGCAATATTTCTAATTAATTAAATCAAACTTTAGAGATCATTTTTTTTAACTCTGAATATTCTCATGTGTCGCACATAAGGCAAATCTAGTCATCAGTTTCTAGTTGTGATTTGTTGATCAAAATTATGACTTAATTAAGGTTGATACACCATGCACACGGATATATCGGAGTCTCTCTCCTTTTTCAATTAATTTCAATTATTTAAAGCCTATCATTCCTAGGAGCAATCTCACGATAAGATCAATTTCTTTTAAATTTAGGAATAATTATGGACTTCTCTCATTATTCAAACAATGATAGAAGATGCATTAGTTTTCTCTTAAACAATACTTTTTCTGTAACTAAAAGCAGCAAACTATTTTTCTAAAAGTCTAATTTAACTTCAGATTAAGTGGGCTAACGTTTAACGGGGATTAAATTTGACGGAATGTAAAATGCAATAAGATGCACAAATCCAATGAATTCTTCTTGATAGCTTAACCTGATGTAAACTTCAACATCGTGGTAGTTAAATTCACTCCAAAATTCAAATTAATCAGATATCATTCCAATCTAGTTTAAACCACACAAACTAATCCAAGAAAAGATATGTTACAGTGTACATGTATGGCCTAGTAATAAAGTAGTTAATGTCTGATGCCAAAGATTTCGAATTCGATTTCATCATGATGCGGACATTAAATTTTTATATTTAATTGAAAAAAGAAATATGTTACATGCTATAAAATATGCATGCGCATGACCCGACAATAAATAAACACAATTTAAATAAATTGTTGTAAATATAGATTTTATATTTATCTTGTATATTAAGGATGACCAAAACCCTAACCCTAATTTGTATCTCCCTATAAATAGAGACTTTAACCTCATAGTAATACACATTTTATTTATCTCTCTACTTTGTTCTCTCTACTTTCTCTCCACTTTATAACACGTTATCAGCACGATTGTTCTACTCTTGATTGTTGTGGTGATATACTTTTTCTTTGGCAATAAACTGGAATCAGCAAATTGTTTTGTGATATGCGTGGAAACAATACTTTAGATATGTTTATATTACTTCGGTTTGCTTTTGTCAATTATTGCAAATTATTATGGGCAAATTATTTAAGATGTTAATTGATTAAGATTTAAACTGAATCTCGTATGAACTCTATTGTATATGTTAATTTAATCGATTATATATATGTTGAGGGTTTAATGTAATGAAATTATTGAAATTCTCGGGAAAAAAAAACAGTAGTTCTTTTCGCTGAAGCATGTTGATAATCATTATCTTATCCAACATTTTGTGATATGCTTAGATGATAGTTGATTTTGTCATTTTTTATTTTTATTTTAAAATACTATAGGATAGTTATTTAAGATATCTAATTTGTTAGATTTGCAAAACAATTATGTTATTTTTGAGTTGTTATTCTTGATATAAAATTATTTGTAATGATTCATGTATGTTTATTTATTTATTCCTTCTCGTTATTGAATTGTTTTATTCAATATCATTACGTTTAATTAAATTGTTGCTCCCGAAGTAGCACAATTAATATTCTTGAAGAATATTACATGCTCTTGTAGAGCATTATTTGGGTGATATATGTTTATCCCAGAAGGAAAAACATAATGTTATGTCTTATTGACATTAATATATAATTTTATTTTATTTTTTCTTTATGCAGAATTGCACAAATGGCAAATATCACCAAACTTGAATTCGTTGCACTTGACATATCTGGTAAAAACTACATGTCATGGACTCTTGATACCGATGTCCATTTGATATCAAGGGGTTTGGGGGAGGCGATAAAAGAAGGAAACAAAGCATCCCAACAGGATTGCGTTAAGGCACTAATTTTCCTTCGTCATCATCTTCATGATGATTTGAAAATTGAGTATCTCACCGTCAAAGATCCAAGTGAATTGTGGAAAAACCTAAAAGAGAGGTTTGATCATCAAAGGACTGTTATCCTTCCTACACAGAGGTCAATTTTGAATCTCCATCTTTCTTGGAAAGAATTCAAGGAGATATTTGTGGACCCATACATCTACCATGTGGACCATTTCGATATTTCATGGTATTGATTGATGCTTCTTCTAGATGGTCTCATGTATGCTTGTTTTCTATTAGAAATGCAGCGTTCGCTAGACTATTTCCTCAAATAATAAAATTAAGAGCTCAATTTCATGACAATCCAATCAAGAGGATTCGTTTTGATAATGTTAGTGAATTTACGTCTCAAGCATTTAATAATTATTGTATGGCTATTGGGATTGAGATTGAACACTCTGTTGCTCATGTCCATACTCAAAATGGTTTAGCAGAGTCGTTTATTAAACGTCTTCAATTTATTGCTAGACCACTACTTATGAAGTCAAGACTTCCTACTTCTGCTTGGGGTCATGCCACATTACACGCTGCAACATTAGTTCGTATTCGTCCGATAGCCAACCACCAATACTCCCCTATGCAAATAGTTCTTGGTCAAGAACCTAATGTTTCTCATCTACGAATATTTGGTTGTGTTGTTCAAGTACCAGTTGCACCCCCACAACGTACAAAAATGGGTCCCCAACGAAGACTTGGGATATATGTTGGATTTGATTCGCCTTCAATTATAAGATATCTTGAACCTTTAACGGGAGATTTATTTACTGCAAAATTTGCAGATTGTCATTTTGATGAAATGACAATCCCAACACTAGGTGGGACAAACCTACATCTTGAAAAGCATAAGGAAATTTCTTGGAATGAAAGAACTTTATCACATTTTGATTCCCGAAGTAATCAATGTGAACAAGAAGTCGAAAAGATAATTCATTTGCAAAAAGTTGCAAACCAACTTCCTGATGTTTTTGTAGATACAAGAAAAGTGACATTATCTCACATCCCTGCTGCAAATATTCCAGCCATAATTAATGTCCCTGAAGGACAAATAACAATAACAACAAATGAATCAAAAGTTCATCAAAAACGTGATCGACCAGTTGGTTCCAAAGATGCTATGCCTAGAAAAAGAAAGACGCAAGATAGGGACCAAACAATGACGGAAATGATTAATCAATCAAATGAAAGTAATGTAGTTCCTGAAGAAATACAAGTGTCCGAAAATCATGAGATCTCAATCAATTATTTATCTTCTAATAGAATATTTGAGAGAAATAATATCGTTATGGATGATATATTTGCATTTAATATGGCTCTTGAAGTTGCAAATGAGGATCCTGAACCACAATCGGTTAAAGACTGTCAAAATAGAGATGATTGATCAAAGTGGAAAGATGTCATACAAATAGAATTAAATGCATTAGGAACTCGAAAAACTTTTGGACCTATAGTCCTAACACCGAAAAGTGTTATCCCTGTAGGATACAAATGGGTCTTTGTTCGAAAGAGAAATGAGAAAAATGAAATTACGAGATATAGAGCAAGACTCGTAGCAAAAGGTTGCTCTCAAAGACCGGGAATTGATTATGAAGAAACATACTATCCAGTAATAGATGCAATTACTTTTAGATATTTGATTAACCTGACTGTGTCACAAAGGCTTGATATGCGCCTTATGGATGTAGTAACTGCATATCTATATGGTTTACTAGATAGTGACATATAATGAAAATCCCCGAAGGATTTAAAATGCACAAGCATGTAAATCAAAGCCCAAAAGCATGTTTTCGATCAAATTACAAAATCATTGTATGGGTTGAAACAATGCGGACGTATGTGGTATAATAGACTCGATGAAGTATCATTAAAGAAGGATACAAAATGATGATGTATGCCCTGTGTTTTCATAAAGAAAACGAAAATGGATTTGCAATCATAGCGGTTTATGTTGATGACTTGAATTTGATTGGAACTCCCAAGAGCTCGAGAAAAGCGCTAAATACTTGAAAAATGAATTTGAGATGAAAGATTTAGGAAAGACAAAATTTTGTCTAGGTTTGCAAATTGAACATGTCCCTGGAGGTCTATTTGTTCACCAATCTACATACACAGAAAAAGTGTTAAAATGCTTTTAGATGGATAAAGCGCATCCATTACCATCACCAATGGTCGTTAGAACACTTGATGTAAATAAAGATCCATTTCGACCTATTCAAGATGGGGAAAAGATTCTTGGTCCTGAAGTACCATACCTTAGTGCAATCGGAGCATTGACTTATCTAGCTAATTGCACTAGACCAGATATAGCTTTTTCTGTAAATCTTCTAGCAAGATATAGCTCTACACATACTTTAAGACATTGGAATGGTGTTAAGCACATCCTCGTTACCTAAAGGGTACCATTGACCTTGGATTACATTATTCAAAAGTTCGAGTATTCTCTAGTAGGGTATGCAGATCGAGTTATTTATCCGATCCATATAAAGCTAAATCACAAACCGGCTATGTTTTCACATATGGAGGAACTGTTATATCTTGGAAGTCCGTGAAGCAAACTTTGACTGCAACATCCTCAAATCATTCTGAAATCATTGCAATCCATGAAGCAAGTCGAGAATGTGTATGGTTGAGAAACATGATAAGTTATATCCAGGATCGTGCGGATTGGCTTCACCAAAGGACAATCCAACTGTGTTATATGAAGACAATGTTGCTTGCATCACGCAACTAAAGGAGGATATATCAAAGGTGATAGGACAAAGCATATCTCTCAAAGTTTTCTACACATGATCTTCAAAAGAGTGACGATATCAACATTCAACAGATTCGCTCAAGTGACAATCATGGACTTATTCACAAAGGCGTTGCCAACATCAACATTCGTAAAGTGGTACACAAGATAGCATCGTAGACTCAAAGATCTGCAATGATAAAAATGCGGGGAATGCGGTGTACTCTTTTCCTTCAACCAAATTTTTTTCCCATTGGGTTTTTATTTGGCAAGGTTTTAATGAGACGGTATTTTTCTTCCTTTTTATGTTTGGTCATTCAGGGGGAAGTGTTGTAAATATAAATTTTATATTTATCTTGTATATTAAGGATGACCAAAACCCTAACCCTAATTTGTATCTCCCTATAAATAGAGGCTTTAACCTCATAGTAATACACATTTTATTTATCTCTACTTTGTTCTCTCTACTTTCTCTCCACTTTATAACATAAACATAATTTAAAAAGAAGGCTCGTCTAAAATTAACAAGCCGAATAACTCACGGCCTTTTGTTTTCCAGCCAAACTAAACATATCAGCACTTCAAGGGTCCGTCCATCCGTTTTCAAACACCTGAAATCCCTCCCAGCCCCATAACAACTTTTCGTATATATGCACAACCACCTAGAAGAATTCATCATGCCTCACAATCCACTATTTCTATCACCTAAAAAAAATTTATAGGAAATTTTAGTAAAACGATGGCATCCAGAATAGGAATCCTCATAGTAGCATTCCTTTCCTATGCAATGCTGGCATCCGGATTCTTCCTTGATATCCCCGGGCTTTTAGGCCCGGGCCATGGCTTCAGGCATCCTCCTGCAAATGATCATCCAGTTTTTGAAGATCCTGAGCAGCACGATTTCAGGCATCCTCCTGCAGATGATCGAGTTTTCCAAGTACCAGAGCACCAGAGGGGCCATTCAAGGGGAGGCGATTCTGTTGATTCATTAGAGCCAGGTGCCAACGAGCAATCGTTGCAACAGGGTCAACCTGAAAAAGGGCTTGTAGATCCCGTTTTCTCTGTGCAGGATCCCAACTCCAAACCTGTGCAAGAGCCAGACCCCGAACCTGTGCAAGAACCCGACCCCAAACCCGTGCAAGAGCCTGAGGATAAGCCCGTGCAAGAGCCCGACAACAAGCCCGTGCAAGGGCCTGGGAAAGGCGGGCTACGAGAAATGTTCTACGAGCAGAGCTGTCCCCAGGCTGAGAAGATTGTGAATGAGACCATTCACAAACACTTTCGCAAGGATCCAACGTATGCTGCTGGCTTTGTTCGCTTGTTTTTCCATGACTGTTACGTCACGGTGAGATATCTTCTATTTCAATCGTTTTTTAGAGTCTTGGGTTTCTTTTTTGTTTTGATTTACAAAATTTTTTTATATGAGGGTAACCAGAATCAACCACATACTGAAATTTCTTAAATATTTTTATGTTGTATGTCGTGTTCACTAACTAACGGTAGCATGCAGGGCTGTGATGCTTCAATCCTCCTCGACACGACACCCGAGGGCGTGGAGGTGGAAAAGAAGGCACGTCACAACGGGCCGCTCGTGCGGGGATACGAGGTAGTCGACGACATCAAGACCGAGCTCGAGAAGGCATGCCCCGAGGTGGTCTCTTGCGCGGACATCCTCGCATTCGCCACCCGCGACTCCCTCGTCTACTCGGGCGTGCCCACCTACGCCGTCGCGGGCGGGCGCCGCGACGCACGTGCCTCCCTCGCCACGAACGTCGAGGACAACCTCCCACTCCCGGATGCCACAGCGGAGGACAACATCCGCCTCTTCCAGAAGAAGGGGATGACGCTGGAGGAGCTCGTCCTCCTCGTCGGGGCACACTCCATCGGCAGCGCCCACTGCAGCGTCGTTGCCGGGAGGTTTCGCAACAAGGAGAAGGAGAAGGACATCGACAGAGGGTACTGGCTCAAGATGCAGACGATGACGGTCTGCCAGAGCGAGAGCCAGGACGTGCCGTTCGATCCCTACTCGCACCACAAAATGGACTCGCGCTTCTACAAGGAACTGCTCACGAACAAGGCGCTGGTCGAGTCTGATCACAATCTGGCGAGAGATCCTCGCGGGAACAACTTGATGAAGAAGCTCGTCGATGACCAGGCTGGGTGGCTCGCCAAGTTCACCAACGCGATGAAGAAGTTGGGGGAGACGGAGGTGCTCGTGGGGGATCAAGGAGAGATCAGGAAGCAGTGCAGGGCTGTAAACTAGAAAAATGGATTGGTTTGCATCTTTTTTTTCTGAGTAGTATTCCAGACATTCTCTCTCCTCTTTAGTGTAATTTATTCAAGATCAATGAAAATGCTAAAGATACAAGAGTTTATGTTGAGTAAAGATTGACAGCATGATGAAATTATATTCATGACAAGCTAGAGTGTATTTGCGTTAGCTTCGAAAATTCAACTTACAGCACCACGTCGTCTCCTAATTGGCTGATGACATTCTCTACCATAGCCAGTAGCTCTGAAATTTTCAAAGAAAATGAAGCACACTGTTAGTGATCAAATCAATTAGAATATAAGAGAACTATTTGTTTACCTATGAAAGGAGTTCCTTCCAGATATTGCTGCATGGAATTGAATGAACTAAAATTAGTGAACAAAGACGGAAAAGGAGAATTTTGCGTCTGAATCAAGGCTTTATCACAAATTGGGTTCTTAGATCTCCAGATCCTGTCTTTGTTACAGCACCCAGATAATCAGAGAATGCATCTAACGGAATGGCAGATGAGGGCAAATGAGCTTCAGAAACTGCAGGGCGGCAGCTATTGATCAATTGCGTGAAACCTGGAGGAATAACGTGCTCCGTCTTTGCAGCTTCAATTAGCTTTGAATCTTGAATTGCTTCAAAAGCACAGCTTGGAAGCATCAGTTGGATACTATCACTTGGAGAAAAAAGGGGCTCCATCTTTGCGGCTTCTTCCACTGATTGTGTGTGCTGCAGCTCACCATCGCTTCTGTAAATATATCAACATATTGTCAAATTTAATTTTCATCAATGGGTACAAATTTACTCTCTATTTACAGAAAACATTGAAAAAGGTAGCAAAAGGATGTATACTACTTACTTGGATATGGTAAACATGAGAAGGGATGGCCTCAGATTGAGATGAAATTTCAGAGTTCAATTCAGGGCATTGAAGCAGTGGAGGACTTCCATTTCCCAAGATTTCCTGGATGGATATTATAGAAAAAGAAAAAGAATACTCTCCTTTCTTTGATGCAACAGAAATGTGTCAAACACGTTTTGATTGTAAGATCATGGTAAGTAAGCACCTTAACAAAATTCATGAATTTTTCTGTTTCATAGACAGCTGAAAACCGCAAGGCAAATCCTGCGTCTGCAAAGAAGCGTAAACTTCATTTAATGATAACTAAAGGCACTCATATAAAAAGAAGCTGCAGTCAGGTTTGTTATGGACAATAAATTTAACTGGCACCAACTAGAATCTTATATGAATAGTTCAACTGCATATATACATGCTCATCTCAGATAAACAAAGGCACTGAGTTAGTTATGCTAAATATTGCATAGTCCCAAGCTAGTCTTCTCCATGAGAATCCTACACATAATAATATTCTCTTTGGGATAATTATGGTGTTACATCTGTACCATGATCTTATAATGGAAGCATATTCTTTAGAATTATCACCCTTAGCATGTTCGCCTCCGATCTTAAAGACTTGCTTTCTCTTCCTGTGTGACTTGGTGAAAAAATAACTTCATTCAAACAAGAAAATAACACTAAGTAATGAGATTAACAAATGTTTCCGCTGCTTGCCTCGCCAACACCATCTTTATAACTCAGAAAAACAGCTCCGCTTCCCCTCGCTGGAAACCCCGACATACATGATATTGAAGGCCATGAGAAATGCATCTTCGAGATGTAATGCACCTCCTATAAAATCGATATTAAGAACGTATGATATACACACAGAAGTAAGGAAACTGAACTGGAACAGATTAAACGGCTAATTCTCAAACAGAAGCAATGCTTCATCGCATCTATTTCATCAAATACATTATAATTTCCCATCAGTTTACCATAGAACGACATTAACAAAGAGTAGCAAGGATTTCTCTACTCAACAACGAAAAATTTACTTTCACAACATGACAACCCGCTACGTCTGCCAACATATACGACTACTTTATATAGAAAATGTTCGATTAAACTGACTAGAGCATGACTCAACGAACAGAGATAAACAGGAACCAGATCGAGCTGATTCGAGCGCAAGAATCAACATCCAGTAGTAGAAGTAAAGAGATCTACAAAATCGATGAATTTTTACTAGAAACTAAACACAATGAGCTGATTTTCAAGCTTACAAGGGTTTTCGATCGGAGAGAGAGGACCAGAACCGTATCATCCGTTACGGAGGAGGTTGTCTCGTAGATGATCTTGACAGAGGCGGCGGGGGTCGAGGAAGTCCAGGCGCCGCGGAGGCGGTTCTTCGGGACCGGCACCGGCACCGGCACCGGAGAAAGATGAGTGCTCCTAAAAGCGGACGATCTGCAGTTGACGAAACGCGCGTATTCGACCTGCCACTCGTCGCATGCATGGTTTTCACGCTCCTTGTTCGTGGTGGTTATGGCCAACGCTAATCCCGCCATTTAAGATTTTTTGGAGCTGGAATTCTTACATTTCTGCATTTGTGTGGGCAAGAAGAAACCGAAATTAAAAGGGGGAGGTATTTATATATAGTCGCGTTTTGCTGTGGAGAGGACATATTATATTTAAAATATAAACCTTTATTTTATTCTTTTTTAGCAAATAAAACATAAGCTGATGAATGCATAAAAAGAAATTTTGAATTTATGTTCTACAAGATCAAAATGTAAATATCCGAAATTTCAAATAGCAAAAATAATTACACGAGCTGTGCAGTCTAGTTTTACACATGTTATTTAAAATGAGTATATAAATACACAAATTTATATATATTATAGCAATTTTACCATAATTTTTGTTTTTCTCCAAATAACAAACGTGACAAGCCGGAATATTGATGTGGAAAAATCGGACATTTAAAAAAACAATGCCAAACATACATCTTCAAATGTTATCGTTTTTATTTGGATCGTATACAATTAAAAATTAGAACTATTGAAATAGTTGAAAAAATGTTAATTGAAACATATTGCATTCGAATATGTGATGCTAGTTTTGAATGCATTATATCGCAATTGACTATCTCTTTAACTTTTTAAGATGTAAGATGACGTAAAATGACGACGTTTTAAGATTATATGTATGATATCATTTTTTTTTAAATCTCATTCGTTCACATCCACATTTCGACTTGACATGTCTATTTCAATTTAGGCAAAATAGAAACCATTTTAAAATTACTACAACATGTATTTATATATTCTTTTTAAAATTCGTGTGTAGAACCAAAATATGTAAGTATTGTTTATTACCAATAATACATATGGGTGGTCTCCTGTGCACGCGAGTGCACGGTGGGATCACCCCTAATTTTAATTAATTAATATAAAAATTTATTTATTTATTTATTTAGTTAGTTGATTAACTATTATTATTAAATTAATTTATTTAAATTAATTAATTTTAAATAATATTTAATAATTTTTATCAAAATTAATAAATTATAATTAAAAATAATAAATCATAATTCACAATTGGTCATCTCTAATTAGATTTAATAAATCCTAATTAGAGTTAATAAATCAATTAATAAATTCTAATTGTAAATTAATAACTCTAATTTTGAATTAATAATATCTAATTGGAATTATTAAAATAATTTAGAACTAGCAAATCATAATTTTGAATTAATAAACCATAACGTGAATTAAAATTCTAAATTTGAATTAATAAACCCTAATTGTGAATTAATAAACCCTAATTTTGAAATAATAAAACTAATTATGAATTAATAAATCTTAATTGTGACTTAATAAATCATAATTATGAATTAATAAATTCTAATTTAAAATTAATAAATCTAATTATTCTTACTTACTATAATTAATATATAATTATTTTAACAAAAAATATGGGTGAGCCATGGCGAGGCTACCTCACCCAAGTCTTTGTCTAATCGGAGTGGCCTCTTGTGCGCGTGCACGCACAATGAGACTCTCCCTAATTAATTAATTAATTAATTAATTATTAAATTAATTTAATTAAAATAAATTAGTTTAATAAATTTTAGTTGTAAATTAATAAACTCTAATTGTGAATTAATAAACCCTAATTTTGAATTAATAAACTCTAATTGTGAATTAATAAACCTAATTTTGAATTAATAAATCCTATTTGGAACCCTGATTTTGAATAATAAACACTAATTTTGAATTAATAAACCCTAATTGGAAATAATAAACCCTAATTATGAATTAATAAACCTTAATTGTGAATTAATCAACCTTAATTATGAATTAATAAACAATAATTATGAATTAATAAATTCTAATTTTAAATTAAAATTAATAAATTTAATTATAAATTAACAAAATCTAATTATCCTTACTCAATATAATTAATATATAATTATTTTAACAAAAAATAAGGGTGAGTCATTACAAAATACGAAAGCGAATAGTGACGGAAAATTCCGTCATGAGCATGCCGGATCCGTCGTTAAAATCGTTTAGCGACGGATCAGCGACAGACTGATGCCTTCGTTGAATCGCTGGTTGTGAAACCCCTAACGACGGATTTTTGTCCGTCGTTAACTTTCTACGACGGAATAACGATGGAAAGTTCAGTCGCTAATCGATGACCTTTTGAACGGTCGTCTGATTTATTGCGATCGAGTAGCTACGGATATGTCCGTCGCTAGTTAACGACGGATGCTATCTGTCGTTAGATTTTCTGTTATTTCACGTCACCAATCCGTCGCCATTCCGTCGCAAAATGTGCAGAAACTGGACAACTTATTTTTGTATTTTGGACAGCTGTTTACAACAAACAACAAACCTGTTTTCAAACATACCAATTACAAACAAACACAATCTAAACAAAACAATTCCAAACAAAACAATTCCAAACGGTACAATATCAAACAAACAAACCAATTCCAAATGATAAACATTATCATTCTAAATCATAAACACAATCCAAACAAAACAATTCCAAACGGTACAATATCAAACAAACAAACCAATTCCAAATGATAAACATTTTCATTCTAAATCATAAACACAATCCAAACAAAACAATTCTAAATCATACGATAAGTTTTGCAAATAAAATGTATTTGTCTTTTCATCATACAAACCAAAATATCACGAGGGTGGGGGGAAACGGGAGCTGGCCATGAAGCGCTCCAAGGTCTCATACTGAGCGCGCAACTGAGCCTGAAACTCTGCTTGAACGTCATCTCGCACTCTCGCCAACTTGCATTCGCCTCGTATGCCATGGCCGCCGTCGCTTTCGACTAGCAATATGGCCTCAGATTGCTCGGCCACCAGATTCGCCTCCATCTCCAATAGCTTTTGATGATAAGCTATGGAATCAGAGTTGGACATTCTCTACCGAATGAGACGACGCTTCGCTTTGCATGTACGTCCGTGATAGAGAACCGACTCAAACATCCTATTCTTTTCTTTGAGGAGCTCCCAAGGACATTTTTAGAATTTGAGTTCTATCAAGTGTTGGTGCCGCCTCATCACCGCCTCAGATTAGGTCACGGTGAGGCGAAACTCACTCAAGTTTTGTCAAACATGAAATGATTTGTGATGATAATATGATTAGTAATTCGGATCGAATAGATGAAAATTCCACCGTCACGCAAAATAACAAAAGTTGTGTGAACCTAGTCTTGTTAGTAACTTATTATACATCCAAAAGCAGTTAAAGGAGAGCTCAAAGGTGAAGAGGAAGTATCAAAAGCACAGGTCGGGGCATTTTTTGCAGCAATGACAATCCGAGCAAATGCCTTCCATGAGCCAACTCAATGGAGTGATGGTGAAAGGACTGCGATGACCTATTATTGGCCACACTTAGTATGCGTTTACCTCTAGTATAATATTTTTAGCTGATCCTGAGCAGTCGATTATGGGAGTAAGTAGTTCAATCGACCCTCGTTTTGTTGGTAATAGGACTGCCGAGATGAGACTGGTAGGTGTCCTCAGGGAAATTCTGGCTGGTGGTCATTTGGGGTATGAGGAAGTTCAGGGTGTTTTGAAAAATGTTCTTCCACTAAGTTCCGAAGACAAGAAAACAGCAGATGCGAGTGAGTCGCTGCTTGCAGCACTCTTGATAGGCCATTGCATGAACAGTGAAACAGATCGTGAGCTAAAAGCATACTGCCTTGCATTTTATAATGATGAACATGGTAATTTTTCCTTCTTTTTTCGTCTCACAGAGATTTTAAACTTTTAATTTACTTGTTACTAGAATTTACTGGTTTCCTCATTCAGGTACAGCGCCAGTGCTGATGTAAGATATTTGACCCATTACGGTGAACCTTATGATAGTATTACGCGATCTTTTCGGAGTACACATTTTGCTGCTGCAATTAGATCCTGTTATGGTTAATCTTGCTCGATTCATGGTGTGGATTGGATGCCGCCTAAGGTCATAATCCTGTTTTCTTTGCCATTACAACATGATCTCCTCTGTCTTTGATAAACTGAAGCATCAATATCGATAATATCATGATTCGGTGTCAGGTTTAGGAAAAGCTGGTTGATACACCACAGTATTAGTAGTAACGTCTCAAGCGGAAGAGAAGTTAAAAGTATACTAACTTTTTTGTATATTTGTGAAAGATTACGGGCTAAATTAGATATATGAGCTTTAGTTAATTAATGTTTGGACTATTAATTAATTAAACCAGACTAAAGAATAAAGCTCATATAAGCTAGGGCTTTAATGGGCTGCTCTATTTAATATAAATAGAGATATTTATTCATTAGGTCAATAACACAGAAACATAATCTTAGAGAACTACCGCTAATTCATTCAGAGATTTCTTGGCTTTCTCTGCTTGAACTTTGTGCCGATGAATTGTTCCTGCATCGGATTTGCATACACGTGGATACCATAGTTGTGGAGACAACCGTGCAGGATTCATTGGAAGCATTGCAAATCGTAAGTTCTCTATCTAACGTGTTCATATGGCTCATCGCATGCTTAATTGTATAAATAGATCTGCTTTCGACCGTATATTCTGCGCGTATCATTAGATGATTTCAAGAATAACCAACAGTGGTATCAGAGCCCGGGGCTCGATTTATAATTAATTCATGTTCTAATTAAATGTGGATTTCTCGAAATTTTGAATTTTGAATTCTTTTCGATTATGTTCGTTTGTTTTCTTTTTATATTAATTAAATCTTTTTTTTAAAGGAAAAAAAAAACGAAAAAGAAAAGGAAAATTAGAAATTAAAAACTTGAAATCTTTTTTTTTTTTAAATTGGAATTACCGGCGACCGTTTCTTCACCACCGACTTCCCCACTTCCTCGTCGGCGCCGGGTTGCGTTTCACGGACGGCGGTCGAAGACGCGACGCTAAGCGCTCGCGCTCGTCGCCGCAGTCGAACCTTGCAGCTTTTGAAAACGCCACCGCGGTGGTGATATTGAAGCATCTTCTCACCGTCACGACGGGCGGAGGAGGAAGAAAGGCTTCCGCGGTGGCTGCGGAACGCTGGGAATCACGGCGTTGGTGGAGTCGTCGACGGCTTGGAGTCGCCGACGAGGAGACGACAGACCCAGATTCTTTTTAGATAATCAAAGATCCCTCGCGGCTCCCTACCCCATGAATCAAGGTAGGCGAACGAGCCGATCCCACTCTCAAGAAGGAAAAATGAGTTGCGCCGCTTGATCGGACGATCCATTTATCCGCGCTTCATTTCCAACTTTGCAGGTAGCACTCCCTAAAACCTTAACCGGCCGGGCCTCCGCTACTGGCTGCCGCGTCGTGTTGGGCTTCGTCGACTGGGCATCGCACCGCCGGACGGGCGACGTCCGTGGGTCGGGGCTGGTGGGGCATTTTCGCCGTACCGGGCCGTGCGATGACGCTGGCTTCCGCGTGCCTGCCGGCGTGGGCGCCGTGGGCCGTGTTCATTTTCGGGCCGGGCCACGAGTCTGGGCGTGTTTTGGGCCATGGTTGGCGGGCTTTTGGGCTTTTTGGCACCCAAATGGATCTGTTTAAAAAAATGTTTTATTAATTTAGAATTAATAAAATTTAATTTCCAATTACACAAAATAATTATTAATTGAATTAATAAGTTTTGTTTAATAATATACCTGAGTTTGACAGGGTTGCTCATAAGAAGCACGTTGGGAACACTATGTCGGCTCAGGATATCATGTTAACCTCTATGAGTTTGGAACTACAGAGGCAACATGAATGCATGCTACCCTATGAGATAATTCAGCACTTGAAGAGTTTGTTTGCCTCATAGGCACAAACCTTGGAGTATGAGATACTCTGGGATCTCTTCAAGTGCACGCTTCATGATAGGAGCAAGGTCTCTGAACATGTATTGAAGATGATTGGATTGATTGAGAGGCTGGCGTCGATTGGAACGACTCTGCCAGTCAATGTCTCAACCAACCTGGTCTTGCAATCTCTACCTAGTTCATTTGTGAATTTCATTGTGAATTTCAATATGAACAACACAATGGTGGACCGACCGATCTTCATAACATGTCAAGACTTATGAGTCTTCTACTTGAATGACAAGTCTCAGACTCATGGTGAGTTTTTCGCTCAATCTTCCAAAGGGAAGAAAAGCAAAAGAAAGCAAGAAGAAGGCATCGATGTCTTGAAGCCTAAGAAGAGTGGAGGGCTCGTAAGAAGAAGTTTACATTGGCAAATGATGAGTGCTATTCACGTGAGAAGGGGCACCGGAAGAGAGCGCCTAAAATTCAAGGCACAATGTGCAATGGGTGGTAGCTCGTATGTTTGTCATTGAGATAAATATGTCTATAAATAATTCATATTCTTGGGTATTAGATACCACCGTGGGCTCACACATTTGTAATAATGTGCAAGGGCTAAATGACAAGGAAAGTGAATCCTAGGGAGGTCGACTGCGTGTGGGAAATAGTGGAAGAGTTGTCACGAACGCGTGGGGACTTATAGATTAGATCTTCCTTCGGGATATAGACTAGATTTACATGACTGTTATTTCATTCCTGCTATTTCAAAGAATATTATTTCCATTCCTATGTTAGACATTGAATGGTTTTTCTTCCATTTTGGAAACAGTAGATGCTTGTTTTCTCTTAATGGAGTGTTTTATGGAAATGTCTTTCTTTCTAATGGTTTATTTATGTTTGAATGTGAACGAGATATTCTCAATGTGCAAAACAAACGACCTAAGCTAAGTAATACGAATAATGCTACTTATCTTTGACATTGTAGACTTAGTCATATCAATAAGAAAAGGATAGCAAGATTGAGAAAATTAGATTATCTCACACCATTTGATTTTGAATAATATGGTGCTTGTGAATCATGTCTCAAAGGGAAAATGACTAAGAAACCATTTTCTTGAAAAAGTTACGTACCAAAGAATTGCTAGAGTTGATCTACTCAGATGTGTGTGGACCGTTTCCAACTCAAGCAAAAGGTGGATATTCGTACTTCATAACTTTTACTGATGATTTTTCAATGTTTGGGTACGTGTATCTGATGAAACACAAATCTGAGGCCCTTGATAAATTTAAGGAGTTTAAGTTAGAATTCGAGAAACAACTTGGTAAATGTATCAAGAATCTTTGATCAGATCGAGGAGGGGAATACTTAAGCCGAGAATTTCTTGTTTGAAATCACATAGAATCCAGTCAGACTGGACACCTCCGGGAACACCACAACTGAATGGTGTATCCGAGAGAAGAAATCAAATCTTATTAGACATGGTTCGATCCATGATGAGTTTCGCTAGTCTCCATTTATTCCTTTGGGGCCATGCCTTACTTACCGCTGCTCATATTTTGAATAGAGTTCCTTCTAAATCAGTCGAGAAAACACCATATGAGATATGGTATGGGAAAAGAGCAAATCTTAACTATTTGCGGACCTAGGGTTGTCTTGCTTTTGTTAAGAAAATGCTGACTGATAAGTTAGAATTCAAAAATGAGAAATGTTATCTTGTGGGATATCCTAAGGAAACTAGAGGATATGAATTCTACTCACCTGGAGATCACAAGGTGATCATTTCTAGGAATGTGACGTTTCTTGAAGGCTCCTATGTTTCCAAGGAACAAGGTCACAACGAGGTAGATCTTGAAGAAATTCGAGAACCACAAAACAACACAGAGGACGAAAGATTGTTCAATGGTGTGAACAAGAATTCAGTGGGAGTATTTGACGATCTATTGGGAGGGGAAATGACTATTAGAAGGCCACCTCAAGACAATGAGACTCATCAAATACAAGATGACACAATAGTTGTGCCACCTCCACCTTAAGAAATTCATGAGGGAATTCTTGAGAATCTCCAAAATGTTGATCAAGTCAACACGGATGAGCCTATTCACGTTCAAAATGAACAGCATGAACCTACGCAAACAACCCGACTCAATAGGCCACAGAGGACTCGTCGTGCATCCCAAAGACTGAATCTAATGGTTGAGAACCAAGATGATGAAGTCGAGTCGGATGACGATGAACCTAAGACCTATACTGAAGCGGTGTCTGGCACCGATTCAAAGATGTGGCTCGAAGCCTTAATATCTGAAATGGACTCGATGTATTTTAATCTAGTCTAGGAACTAGTTGATGACTTACCAGATGGAGCTTACCCCATAGGCTGTAAATGGATCTTCAAAAAGAAGAGAGATGCGGATGGTAAGATACGAACCTACAAGGCTAGGTTGGTGGCAAAGGGTTATAGTCAACGTGAAGGCATTGACTATGACGAGATCTTTTCACCAGTTGCAAAGATCAAGTCCATTAGGATCTTACTTGTCATAGCTGCATACTACAATTTTGATATTTGGCAAATGGATGTCTAAACCATGTTTCTCAATGGAGAATTAGAAGGTGATGTCTACATGACACAGCCTGAAGGTTTTGTATTCAAAGAAAGGCTTAATGCAGTATGTAGGCTAAAGAAGTCCATTTATGGACTTAAGTAAGCATCGAGGTGTTGGAATATATGATTTGACAGAGCTATCAAATTTTTTGACTTTGTTAGAAGCAAAGAGGACCAATGCGTTTATAGTAAGCGCGAGAATGGAAACGTTGTCTACCTGGTCATATATGTCGATGATATTCTGATTATGGGGAGCGACCGATCCGTGATGCAATCCGTGAAAGACTGGCCGTCTAAATCTTTTATGATGAAGGATCTCGGTGAGACCTCCTACATCCTTGGGATCAAAATCTATCGGGATAGACCTAATAGATTGTTGGGGCTATCACAATCCACTTACATAGACAAATTGCTACGGCGTTTCTCAATGAAAAATTCTAAGAAATGATTTCTTCCTATGGGACATGGCATCAAGTTGTCTAAGAAGGATTGTCCTTCTAATGACAAGGAAATTGCTTGCATGAAAAGGATCCCATATGCTTCAGCTATAGGATCAATCATGTATGCCATTATATGCACTAGACCAGATGTGGCCTATGCGCTTAGCATGACGGGCAGATTTCAGCAAAATCCCGGTGAGGAGCATTGGAAAACTGTTAAGACTATTCTTAAGTACCTTAGAAGGACTAAAGAATACTTCTTAGTCTATGGTGGACAGCCAGAGCTATCAGTGACTGAGTACATTGATGCTAGCTTTCAAACAGACCATGACGACTATAAGTCTCAGTCTGGATATGTTTTCATCCTCAATGGTGGAGCAGTGAGTTGGAATAGTTCCAAACAGACTACTACTGCCGACTCCACCACCGAAGTCGAGTATATTGCTGCATCTGAAGCTGCTAAAGAGGCGGTTGCCCTATTGGAGTTTGTGAGAGAATTGGATGTTGTTCCAAGTGTGAGCGGTCCGATACCATTGTTCTGTGACAATACTAGTGCGGTCGCACAAGCAAAGGAACCAAGAGCCACAAATAGAAACAAGCATGTTCCAAGACTATATCATCTGATTAGAGAAATAATATAAATGAGGCATGTAAAATTAGAAAGAGTACTCAATGACGATAACTTAGATGATCCTTTTACCAAGCCGTTGTGTATAGAAAAACACAAGAAACACTTTGAGAGCTTGAGTGTTAGACATGTGGGAAATTGACTTTGATTCAGTGGGAGTTTACAGTTTGTATGTTTTAGAAACTCATTTTGTTGAGACATACTTACTTTGATCACAATTGAAGATAATGTTTTATCTATGTGTTTTGTGCATTTAATAGAATAATTATTTTGATGTTTGTCGTTATTCTCTTATTTGCTCCCTTGAATTATCACTGTTATTTTTGCTGTGAGACATCAATGATATAGTATAATTCTAAAATAGCCCTAACCAATGATCATCAAGAATGGGATATTGATGATATGTCATAGGTTAGCATGTGGTCTGCATCACATTCTTAGAGAATGTAGTGGTTCTCACAACTACGAGATATTTGATATCCATGATGGACACATGAATACTTTAGAGAGTTTTGGTACACCCTGCTACTAAATCGTTTGTTAGATGTCTACGATTTCTTAGTGTGTGGAGTATGTAATAGTCCTTAAACTTGAGGTCATTACACATTTTGTTTGTTGAGTGCTGTACTTTGACCAAGGCAACGCTTGCAAGTGGCAAGACACGGCTTGGATTGGGTGCATCATGAGACAAATGAAAATGGTAGTTGAGCCAAGAATGAGATTCATTCAGCGATTGGAATTTCGAGTGAGCACTTATTTTCTCTATATTATTCGACCATAAAGTCATAGGCTAATGCAAGAGATATATTCAATTAAAGTAATTGAATATGATCATATGAGTCTTATAATAAAGATGAGAAAAATGATTGAGCTATTGGGATAGACACATAGCAAAATCCTAGGCTGAATCGAGTGTGTCATGAATGAAAGGATATTATATAAACTTCATGTAAATGTTTGTTTACTGTTTTTCACGTAAACGTTTGTCATATATCGAGTTCGCTGCACAACGTAGTCCATGAGTTTTGTGCAGACTTTGATTAGATCATCGTCGGTAATGGGGGCCTATTGGGTCACACTATCAAGTGTATTGTTAATCTGCTCAAGGGTATATGCATAGTGCACGGTAAGCTATCTAATATTAGTCCAAGTGGGAGATTAAAAGATTATGGGCTAAATTAGATAATGGGCTTTAGTTAATTAATGGTTGGACTATTAATTAGTTAAAGCAGACTAAAGAATAAAAGCTCATATAAGCTAGGGCTTTAATGGGCTGCTCTATTTAATATAAATAGAGATATTTATTCATTAGGTCAATAACACAGAAACATAATCTTAGAGAACTACCGTTAATTCATTCAGAGATTTCTTGGCTTTATCTGCTTGAACTTTGTGCCGAGGAATTGTTCCTGCATCGGATTTACATACACGTGGATATCATAGTTGTGGAGACAACCGTGCAGGATTCATTGGAAGCATTGCAAATCGTAAGTTCTCTACTATCGTGTTCATAGGGCTCATCGCATGCTTAATTGTATATCTAGATCTGTTTCTTGACTGTACATTCCGCTGGGTATCATTAGATGATGTCAAGAATAACCAACAATTTCTTCGAATGAGAACTTTACACAGAGCTGATGCATCTGTTATTTTGAAACTCAATTTTTCAGGGAGGCCTTACGGAAGAGCAAATGCTAAAGTTCATGGGTGCAAACACGCACTTAAAATTCTTTGCATGCAAAAGAGCTACTAGAGGTCTCTCCAATGATTTTTGTGATTGAGCAAGTACATGCTTGAGGACATAATTCCAATTTGATGGCTCGTCATTTTTTTTTTGATGTAGGATGAAGATTTTGGTTTTGCTTACATAAGTCAACGAGAAGCCCAACCATCTCTGTACGACAATCTCAGAATCATACCTGAAGCATGCTATCGTGATAATTTTTATTGTGCTATACATTACATATTTGATTATTTTGGACATGAGCATGATAACTCCTTTTAACAGATACCTGTTGATTGAGTTTAGAGAACATATAAAGAAAAGCCAACCATTGTCAACAACTAAGAAAGTTCAGCAACTTGTGCAGGTAAGCCCCTTAAGTGCGCTGATAGGATACGGCCCAACTACTAGGCCCAAACATCAGGCCCAATATAAATGGGCCCCGACATTAAGCTCGGCCTATGTGAGTTCGGCCCAAGAAGACTCCTCGACCAACTACAACTCTAATCGCAATTGGAGACGTAGAAGATTCGGATGCATATCTAAAAGAATCCTTATGGAAGAAGACTTTGTATTAGAGTCTAACTCTATTTGTATTAGAATCCAACTCAATTTGAATTAGAGTCAAACTCAATATGATGGTATATAAATATAGGCTAGAATAGAAGAGAGGGGGGGGGACACTTAGATCGATCACTTGATCATCTACACTCTTTGTAATCGCTTCTTACACTCTCAATACACATATGCTCTCTTGCTCCGTGGACGTAGATCTATTTCAATAGATCGAACCACGTAAAAACCTCTTGTGTTCTTTATTGTTTTCACAATCTCACACCCAAGATTTATCATTGGCGCCGTCTGTGGGAAACATCTACAAAAAGCTTCGTTTTCTACGCAAAATCAATGGCAAGGACTCGTGCAAATCCTAGCGCCGCCGGTGGTGCTGGCAACGGACGGACTGAAGACCCCAACCAGGCTGTGACACAGTCCCGGGGAAAAGAACTTGCCGTTGCCAATAACAACACGACGCCTGAGGGTTACATAGAAGATCTACCTACACACCCTCAGGATCGTCTCCCTACCGAAGAGGAAGAAGCCGACCTCAACGCCGGTGAACAAGCGACCCATCAATCTCATGAGGTCCTCAGCAGAGCTGTATCTGAATTCCTCAATGCCCATATGGGCCAATTTCAAACATTTCTGAGCCAAAGGACGAATGGAGCGGGAATTTCAAGAACCATGAATAGAACGCTCAGATTGGCAATCACGGGCGCCCGAAGTCGCTCACCTCTCCACAATAGCCGAGGACGTTCACCTCGGCGAGATAGCCGAGGACGTTCACCTCGGCGAGATAGCCGAGAACGATCACCTCGGCATGATGTCCGAAGTCGATCACCTCAGCAAGCTGCCCATAACCATTCACCCCGGCGTCACCCGCGAGGTCGGTCACCTTCACCCCGGCGTCACCCGCGAGGTCGGTCATCTTCACCCCGACGTCACCCGCGAAGTCGGTTACCTCGGCACAATTACCGAAGTCACTCGTCTAGACACGACCGCGCAGCTGAACGGGACCGAAGAGAGGAAAGACGGAGTCGATCCCCTCATCAGAGAGACGATAGACGTCGCTATCGGTCTCCCACTCCTCTTAGGAGGGATGGCAACGAACTCCCAGGATTCGACCGACATGGACGGATCATCTCTCCTTTTTCCAGTAAGATATTGGATACACCCCTGCCGCAGCGATATCTCACACCCAAGATTTATCATGCGCATTGATTTACATATCTATTTGTGCTAAAGTCGTAAGGAGGTAGTAGCTTTTTAATTCCACTTCGTTGAAATGCGAGCATCAATACTTTCTTCTCGCCTCCTGCATCAGTTTATTCCTATTAATATTTATTTGCTGCGGTTACCTTTTAGGCTAAGGGTAAGGAAGTTATTGTTGCTGGATTTTACCACGAAGGTTATGAGGAGCCACTTCTGATGCTAATGAGAAGAAGAGGAATCCACTCAGGCTTGGTTGTGAAGGTACTAAGCTGTCGAGGCACTAAAGGTGGTGCTTGGTATGATGGAATGGAGGAGGGAATGGAATGGTGATTCCTACCTCCATTCCGTTCCTTTGCTTGGTATGATCTTTTCTTAGGAATAACCATTCCTACTAGATTAGGCATAGCCATTCCTTCCTCAACCCATGGTAATAGACTTCATTCCATTCCTACTACCTCCATTCCATTCCCCCCTTATTTAATTAGATCATACTAATAACCTCCTAAGAGTTTATCTTGAATTCGTATCTTCTATTTCCTTGTTTGATGGGATTATTAGTAACTTTGTTTATTGTTGAGTAAGAATTCAGGGGGAAGAAGGTGCTCTTTCAATGACTACCAGATTGAGATCAGCAAGTGCATCAAAGGGACTGTCAGTTAACTACTGTTCTGGTTTCCGCTCACTCAATGCGACATCTAATTCAGGCGATGGTGCATATCTATTGCCATCCTAGTTTCTAGATGTTGCAGTTTCTTCAGTTAGGCAATTTCATGCTATTATGAAAATATATGGTCACAAAAATATTTTTTTTAATAAATTGAATATTAATGAAATGAAAGAAGAGGCAATTATTAGCTTGATCGGGCTTTGAGACTGTTGTTCTCTTACATAAGTTGCAGATGTACATGCTAATATAGCAGCTAAGTTTTAGTTAATCAATACACTATTTTTGTTTTAATATAGGAGTATCACGCGAGAGTTTCAACATCGTTGTGAATGCCCAGAACTGTGGCTTTGAACCGTCTGATACTCCAAGAACTGATCGATCTATAATTCCATTCTCTCTCTCTCGCTCTCCATTGGAGTTATGCTCAATGAATCTGCTACTCAATTACTGCATGTCACAAGGAACATAGAATTGGGATTAGCAGCTCTGCACGGTGAGAAGGGTCCAGCGTATGACCGGATTGTTTTAAATGCCGGGATGGTTGATCATTTGCTCGGATGTGATGGCGCACCAGATGTATCTTCAGCTCTGGAGAGAGTTAGAGAAGCTGTTGACAGTGGTAAGGCCCTTAAAAGGCTTCTAGGCTACATAAACAAGTCCAACAAAGTTGTTTCGAATCGACATCAATTAAAGATACTTGTATGGAGAAGGTACACTTCACTTGTTAAAGCACAAGAAGTTCGTATTCATAAACACATACTGGAAGAAATATGTTGTAAGTTAACGAATATAAGTTGTTTCTAGTGTCTGGAAAAATTTGCTGGCCATTTTTTATTTTTGGTACATGCATCTCCAGCCTTAGATGTGTATGGCCAAAGTGTCTGTAGTACATTTAAAATGAGAATCATTTTCCTGCTTATATTCGCATTTCAGTTGATGGTTAGAGTAGAGGCGATTGTTATATTACCCATTATAATACGTGGAAATAACTTATTCTTCATTTGTTTGAATCATACACAGCACAAATGCAGCATTTATAAGAAAAATTATCCAAGAAAACAAGATTCGGCATTGTTTTATTTCATTATCAAGACAGTTTGGATTAATACATTCCAAAAAGAACTCTACATTAATAGTTTCTATTACACGAGACAGCTTCCGCCAACTTAGCTTTCAGTCAGAATCTTTATAAGCCTTTGGCACTTTCTGAAAGATTTAAGTAAATACAAAAGGGAAACCGAGAAACAGCGAAGAGTTCTTCTAAGAAAACTTGATATCACACCACTGCTAAATATGGAGTGCAGACGCTATGGCAGCAGCAAGACTTATAACCTCGAATGGGGGCTTGTTCTTCACCTGCTTCACCGTCTCTGGGCACGAGTCTGTGATCCAAAAGTAAGTCATCCCGTTCTCGGGGTTGCCTAAAGAGTAGAACATAGTGATCTTCAGATGCAGTCGAACAAATGTGAACGTGTCAAGGAGAAAACTTAGTGATTAGCAAGTAAATATAGAGCAAATAAAATGAAGTACCTCCTTTGTCATGGTTGAACCGCTCCCATGACTTATTTGGGAAGATTCCATGTGTCACATAAGCACTTATTTTGCAGCCCCATGTTTGGCCAACACTTTCTGTAGGAACCATGGAGAATTTTATCATTTAAAAGTGCAAATTAAGATTTAACAAACTCTAATAATAAGGAAAAATCTTCAAGGATTTTCTTGCTTGGTCAGACGATAGAATTCCTATGAACTGTAGCCCCACCACCCTCATCCAAAAAGTTCAAACATACTGAAAAATATGGAAATCAGAAACTAAATTGCAATCAAACCTACAGAATGTGTTTAACAGTGTAAGAATATCAAGGAGGATGATGAAGATATTAGCATATTCTCAAGATAAAAAAAAAACAGTCTGCTCAAATCACTTTGGCATCGCCCTTAACTGATCACTCACGAACAAGGAATGGACAACCAAAATGGGGAATAGGATAAGTAACACGAATGATTAAGTTTGAATTCTTTTGATTAACGTGAATCTGTAATACTTTTCCTAATATGGTAAATAACCCAAAAGATGATGCTATGTTTATCCAGAAGGATAATCTCTGCTTTCTCACCTGACACTCTATCAGTGTGCCACCAGACTGGACAAGGTCATCCACTATCACAACATGACGTCCCTTTGCATCACCCTCCTTAATTCTTACAATTCGTTGATCACCTTCTCTTACTTTAGCACAAACAACCTGCCATCGATTAAGCAGTGTGCCAATTAGTTCATCACACTAGTGTTATCTAGCAAATGTAACTTAATGCATGAAGGACTCGCACGATATTGGTGCAAGTAGAGAGGTGTTTTCACTGTTTCTCCCTAGGAGAAAATACATCACAACTTCAGCTTTTGTAAAGATGAACAGGAAACATAATAGCTCCATAGGAATTGATGGAATAAACAGAATCCAGCAGTTTGATAAACATCTGCGGGACAATATACATCACCATTGTCCATGCCCTTTAGTCGATATCTCATAAGGCAGACTTATTCAATTACATCTCGGTAGCACAACAACATTTGAAAGCATAATGTTGTACACTGAATCTGTAACATTTACCATTCATATCATGAATATATGCTTTTATTATTACTAGCTCCATTTTGTCATAGACGCCAGAGAAATAGTCTCGACAAGGACAATAATGTGCTATTAACAGAAAATGAAAACAAAATACACAAGTTGTAAGAAACAACGGGCCACAAATTCGACAACTGTGCTTCGTTTTTTACTAATGCTTTATATCAGAGACTTCACCTTGCACTAACAATAGAACATTGCACCTCCAAAAGGACAGCGTACTCTGCAGAATATTATGCGGCTGTAACTAATTTGTGAGTAATACTTATGTACAGTAGACCAGTCATTTCATGAATGTAATATTGCAGCATTGTAAAAGTTAAACGAATGATGGGCGATTTTCTACAGCTTACGGACAAATCAGGATGGTTAAAGTATGTCGAACATCCATGACAAAGAGCATTACCATTGGGAAGTGCTGCAGCTGCTTGTGAAACCGTTTCCACGCACCATCATCAGGAAAGGCTATTGTTATCTGGACAAAGGAAATGGAACAACCAATTAGTTGAAGTGAAGGAACCATTGGATCATCTCTTAATGAGGCTCTATAGGGTTCACAAATTATATATCTAGCAAAATCAGTTCACCATCTAAGCAGAGTTAGGAAACATAGGAGTGGAATACATGGACTTATAAAATATTGTGTTAAACAAGAAAGTAAATAAGCAACCCAGAAAAGAGATAAGATGCATGACCCGATCCCATAAGAAAAGATAAAATATTACATTGTCAGAGTCAGGAAGCCGTTGTAGCCTATTCAGGAGCAGCGGTATACCACTTTCAAAGCAGGGCAAAACATTATCACCAAAGTAAAACCTCTCCTGCATATGAAGAACAAGCATAATGGTGACACTGCACTCAAATAAAACGGAAACATGAACTGCATGGAGCGAAATGATTCACCACAAAAATAATTACATGCCCACCTGTAAAGCATGGATATCGAAGATTACTAAACTGGCAGGTCCACCCATAGATATTGGAATATTAGACAAGATCCTGGCAAGTGTGAATGCTGTGGCAACATCTCCTTCATCCTCCATTCTCTCAGAAGTGCCCGTCGGGAAAAATGGCAGGACAAGTGTAAAGGATGAGACAAACAGTCTCGGCAGAGCATAGATGATGGACAATTGCTCGAAAATAACTCCAGGAGAGCTGAACGAAGCAAGGAACGCTACATGCTGTCCGCGAACTCCTTGGGCATTGGAGATGAACAAATTCGGAAATCCATCTTCAAATGTCCTGGTTGATGGAAACTATCTGATAAGACAATCATATTTAGCGTCGACTTTATCGCTCCATCTATGACACATAGAGTCTACCTTTTTTACTGCACCGGATTCTAGGTTGTCTTACTGTAGTTTCTCTCGAATCCCAAAGAATGAAATTTTCTTAAAAATGACACCAAACCATAACCATTAATGAAAAATACGAATTCCATTCTTCATTTCAATACTATTATGATATAAATTCAAACTTGATGCGACAAAATATAAACATGTCTCCCCATAAACTAGCCAACACCACCTCATTTACTTTCCAATTCTTTTAATATGTTCATCCAATGTCCAAAATCCTTAAAGAATATAAATCTATCACTGCATGGTTTCAAAATTCTCAACTTGAAAGCATTTTCTAGATTTAATCCAATTAGGATCACAAACATCAGAGTGAAAAAAGAATCAAAAATTTGCCCATGCATCACAACAAATGCTGTAAACATTCATCACCAAACTCGAAAAAAAAATATCGAATCTCCCCCCGGTGAAGAGAAAATTCACCTCCAGCTAATGCTACGAAGCTCAACGGCGTCGGACTCGGAAGCAATCCGTTCAGCAAGATCCTTCATCTCGGAGCAGTAAAAGAGACAGATACTTTTAGAATTCTTGAGCGAGGAATCCATGGGTGAAGGAATTGAGGCTGAATTGGGGGGTTTGAGAATTATGTGAATTGGGTCGGTTGAAGAGACGCAATCAATTGTCCATTTCTGAGGAACAGTAGAAGCTTTCTTGAGCTCGCAATGAATTCTGTTCCAGGAGCGGGTGGTATTGGGGGTTTGGGTTTTGCTGGGTGATTTGGATGAGGAAGATGGGAGGGGTTGGGGCGGCGAAATGGCCGACATTTTTGGGGCAGTTTACGGTGGCTGCCGCCGCGTGAAGACAGGAAGTTGTCAAAGAGTCAGTTTCAAGACAGCGGCTTTCTGATTTTGTAGTCTGATTCAAAATTTGGGATTTATGGAATTTTTTATTTGGGAGCAAGTGAAATTCAATCTCGAATTTACAAATATTTTCCATATTTGGATGTCCAAATCTAATTTACCTAAACATTAATGTCTGGTTGTAAATATTATTAGTACATTATTTGGGAGCAAGTGAAATTCAATCTAGAATTTACTAATATTTTCCATATTTGGATGTCCAAATCCAATTGACCTAAACATTAATGTCTGGTTGTAAATATTATTATTACAACACATGTGGAAATTATATATATATTATCCAAGATAAGTAATGTCAAATTATAGCCATCAACATAAAAATGTCAAATTATAGCGAACTTACTGGCCATATTGAGACTATTATCACCAAATTATAGGGGGAGCAGTTGAGATAAAATAAGACAGATCTCTCATAATAGGGGGAGCAGTTGAGATAAAATAAATATTAACTCTGCCAACTCATCAAAATATACATGTGGACTGCCCACGTGTATCATATCATGATACGAAGATACCAAGTCAGTGCAGTAGGCTAAGGATACAGGTTCAAAAAATTGGACCCGTAGACCCAGATCCACATGATCAGAACTACTCCTATAAATAAACAACATAGTATGCGCTAATGAGTCATAATCGTAAGGATTCATGTATCCAGATAGGAGTTAACTCCTTACATAAGATCTGTCCCGAAATATACGACGCAAGTCTATGAGGATCTGTATACATTTTATCCCTATAGGGTTACAGATCACCCTACCTCAAGCCATATTTACAGCTATAAATACACCTATCATCCAAGGGACATATACATACTCTTAAGCAAGATGCACCACTTACTTAAGCGTCAGTGTCTATCCAGAGACCTCCTTCGATTCTGTTTTGCAGTATGTCATCTCGACGATCTCCTAAAGACATTTCGGCCACATATTCATAGTCATTAAATAATCACTTATTGCAAGGTACTCTTTTTTTATATTATTTATTAGATTTATAAGTTGAATCTATCACAATCTTTTGGATATGTATATATAGTTTGTATTTTTTTTAGCCATACAATACATGTACTATTTAGTCACTTGACATTATTAAATTGGTTAGTGACATTTAAGATTACAATAACTAAAAACAAAATTATAAACTAATAAGTATCTTAGAATTATTTTGCATTAAATAATATATTATTATAGAGATTCACAAAAACATGAGCTGGCATTAAATGCCAACGTAGTCAAATAATGAGCATCATATATTTTGAATGAAATTGAAATCATAGATAACAATAAACAACTGACTCAATCAAATTCTTAAAAGTTTAAAACCAAATCAAAGTACATTGGCTTTTCAATTTTTCATAACATACTAGAGTTTAATGGCCTCAGAAGAAAAAGGAGTCAAGTTTCAAATTAAACAGGGAACTTGTTTGATGCAGCACAACAAACTCTCGCCTCAATGCCGATTTCGTATTCTTCGCAATCAAACCGTCGTCGGTCCCCCGAGGATTTAACTCAAAATGTTTACCAAATTGTCTTTAATATATCAATTTTAATTCTGTATGAAAGTGTTGCTTCGCCTAAACACACAACTGTTATGTAGACTGTTATTCACACACAGAGTAAAACAACGGAATTAAAATCTTAAAGAACACCGAATAAACTTTTTATACAGATTAAAATTATAATCTGTAGATGCCAATATGGCGAAATGATTCACTATAAAATTTACAGCGAACGTTACAAAAACTCACTACTTGACCACAAGATAAAGTCGGAAAGTTGAGTACTAAAACTACCTATCGAGATCTATGAAAAAGCTAAGAAGCTATCCCTCAAGATATATGAAAATACTACAGATTTTCTCACACCACTCGTGTACTAAAAAGGACAACCTTCTAATACCATTAGAAGTTAAAACACTCGTGTGATATTGGAAATGTTACGAAAACAGACTCAACAACATAAACAGATCTTCAGATTCTTCTTCAATGATTGTGTGTCTTTGCAGTTGCTTTAGCTCTCCTTTTATAGACGTTGAGAGGCCATCAGCTGCAAGTCTTGGACCACGATCTGGCCCACTAAGGTAGTGACTAAGTCGTGACAGTTAATGGCATGACTTGCTCCTGAAAAGTAGGAACTGAACTGACTTAGTCCACCTGATCTCTAGCGATCTGTTTCCGTGTTCTCCGGTGTGTTACCATCGCATCCCGTGAAACATTTCGTAACCTGCACACCAAAGAGAAGAAATTTCAAAACTATACAAACAAACTAACTCCTTGAAATGAGGAGAATTAGTCAGAGTTAACCAACTCTAACAAACTCCTCATTTTTGCCTTTATTCGCAAAACCTGCATATACACAACAATTTACAATATATACAGTCTCCCCCTGAATCCCAGCAATATACATAAAACAAAATGCACTCCCCCTGTAAACAATCTCCCCTTGTTTACCAAATATCATCAAAACATTTCCTGCTACACATTCATCAACAATCAGGCAAACATACTCATCAACAGAGCAGAAAACAAACATCCAGAAACATCAGACATTGCATAAAAACTATCAGCATCAATACCAAACATAAAAACCATTCGATGTCCAGCATCAACCAACAACAACCACAGCCTGTCTTAAAACATGTTCAAAAAAGAAAAAAAGAAAAAAAGTTCAAGAGTTCATCAGTGTTCATAGCCAGCAACATTCATATGTCCACGTCCATCTTTCCATGTCCACTTGACATTCCAGCTTCAGTTTGAGTTCCTCCCCCTACTTGTTCTCCCCCTTTTTGAGAAGAAAGGAATCCAAGCAAGTCAATCCGTAAACCTGTTACTTCAAGCCGAGCCGACCTTACACTGTGGAGAAAGACTTGTTCGAGTTTCTGTAGGCGTTCCAGTATGGCACACATATTTGACCGGGATAGAGATATCATCTCTTCGGATCTAGCTTCGGATTCTTGTCCATCTGTGAATTTTGAAGGATTATTCCATGGCAAATTTGGAAGCTTATTCCCCGAGAACAAAGTGTTGCTGATGGAGAATTGTTGAAAGTCCTCGAACAGTACGTCACGAGATCCGTCTAGCAAATCCTGTTTCTTCAACAATTGATATAACAAAGATGATGGAAGCGGAATAAGGTCGATTCTCACACCGCAATGGCACCTATTTGTTCTACCACCAACTTACCTAAGTTGAATGGTATACCTTTCCAATCTTGTATAATAGAATACCATGTTGCATAGTAACTACCGTACTGTTTGACGATACAATTCAGTTAGACATCATCAGTTTAAACAGGACAAAATGTAGATATGTTAAACAACCACTAGACATAGGACTCTTCCACTTCTTAACCCTCCCTCCTGTTATTTCTTTTGCGATCTTATCATTGTCATAAACAGACACGTCATTAATCACTCATTAATCCCATAAAATGCGTTGATCTCATAGGCGAAATATGAAAACCCGAAGCCTAAAATACACCTTACAATATTTGTTTGAGGTACACTCGCTAAAGATTTGTCCATTTTGCATACATGCCTTATCACGTTTTGGGGTAGGGATGAATAGCGAAACAGTTTGATGAGACCACGTTCTTTAAGAATTCAACAAGATTATTTTGGGCAAAAGTTACCTCATCAATTTTTCGCGTTCAAGCACTTCGAATACTTCAATTGTTCCCACCTTTTTCAGCTTCTTTTGAGTAGAATTTGAAAGAAATCGCCTATCAACTTCAACATCGAATCGCAAGATTGAAGGATTCTCCGAGCTAGAGTCCCAATTTTCCTCCTCGGAATATGGGCTAGGTGGTGTTGGAGGCACTGTTGCTTCATCTGTGACAGGGATAACCGGTGGAACATCTGGTTTGGTTTTTGGTTCTGGAACACTTTCTTTTTGCTTTCCTTTCTTGATCATCGTCCTCTTGAGTCTTTTTAAAATTTCACCTAGTGAAACGTCGTCATCACTTGGAGTTTGAATCGGCTGCCAAGCTCTTTTGGTTTCAACCTATGTCTTCTTCCAGTGTCCGGAGTCACTATGGGATATCCATGTTTACGCCTTTGATTCGGAGGATGTCTCCGTGGCGATCTGGCCGTCACGTGGGTCGCCCGGATTCGAGTAGGTTCTCCGGGAGGTGGGCGTCCTTTTCTTTTGGGCTTTTGACGGATCTGAAATTACCGATGAATCACCGGAATGTCAATGTGAATCGGAGCCCGGCCTCCTAGGCATGATTGGCGAGGTATACGCCCGACCTCCTCGTTGGCACAGTTGCCCTTTTCCTTTTCTTTCCCGTTTTAGGTTTAGAGGGCTCGCCCTTTTCGGGATATATGATTTGAAGAGGTGTTGGTTTTAAGGGTTCCATTGGCAACGCTAGAGTTCTTTCCGGTGCAGTTTCCGGTGTCATAATTAGGGCTTGGTTCTGTGGATGGCTTTGGTGTCGACGCTAATGCCTGTTGAAATTCGGGAGAACTTTCCAGGAACTTGGCGAGACCGGCGAGCAGAGCAGAGGTGGCTGGATCCATTTTTTTTCTAGAGAGAAAATGGTTAAACGTACCAAAATAAATGAAAGAGATAAAATGGAACGTTTCACAGCCTTTGAAATGAGTAAAAAGCTCGGTGATTTGATCAGTGATTTGATCGTGTCAGTGTGACAGCTTTATACGCAGAGTCTCGGTCAAGTGGATAGGCATGCAGTTGATTTGACATAAATCCACAATATATCTCATTTAACAAACCCTAGTTTAAAGGAACAAACACACCAGCATACGGCGCCACTAAAATAGGAGAAAAAAATGGGGATTTGTTGAGATAAAATCAGATTATAGTAGATGTGATACCAACTCAACCTATTTTTCGCTGATATCTTCAAAAAGATAAGGGGTTAACGGAATAGGTGTTCCAAAAAATCTGGGATTACTCACGGATTTATAGGGGTATTACGCAGGTTGTTATCATAACATCTCCATAAACATAGCCTCATTTTAATCAGAATAAAACATATAAATACAGTTGTGACGACCCGACTTTCCAATAAAGTACGGATCATATAGATCATCACCGGTATGATAAAGCAACGGATATAAACATCGCTAATCAAGGCAATCAATCATTCACTTACTCAATAACACATAGGCTAAAAGGGATAAGCCATTCAATACAGACTCAAGTCACAGAAGGACTTGTCAAAAGGGGTTCAAGATTCAAACATAACCCAATCGGGGCAAAATTCAAAGTACGAGGTACAACCTCCAGTTCAATACGGCATAAAAGTAGTTATGATCAAAGCATAAAAAATTATCAGAGTTAGGCAGCAATTAAACGTGTGGACATGCATATGACGATGCATGCCCAAGGTTCTAAACCTTCCTAATAAAGCATCAAAATAATCGCCACTCGCACCACTTCGCACCCATCATCGATCTCTGCTCAACCCGCACATCAAAAGCGAGATGCGGGGCTAAGTACAAAAGTACTCGGTGGACTCATTCGAAAACGTTTTCTTTATCAATGCCCACAATAGCACATGAGGATTTTAGTTAAAGACTCATGCCTATCAAATATTTTATCATTTTTCCAAAAGTGTCAGGCCTGACTATTTTATCGTGTTGTTCCATATCGGTAATTTATTCATCAATCATACGTTCATTCATTCGCGACTATGGAGGTCGCCACCCACACGTAGTCACCGTGACCGGTCGAGGTAGCTAACCTTAACACACAGTCACACATGTACACAATCCGAGTTAGTCCTCAACTAAGTCGGATCCGATCGTTACCCTTTTTTAACGTTGGTGGACCAACTCATTCACATACCACATTGGATATACCAATAAATTCTCGTCACACATTTGGACAAATCAACCTCAGATATGGACACAACAAAACATAAATATTTGACAGTCAATAACAGTTCATGCAATAATATTTCATAAAGCTTTTGTAAATCATGCTTTGAGTTATGCATAATCATTTTGTTTCAAGAAAAGCCCACCTCAAGAATTGTCCTTCTTGAAGTATCTGCTAGTGGTCCTTGTCGTTTTCGTCTACGTCCACGCTGGATCTTATCAACGTAAGAGATATAATTTAGTATGTCATTCGTTTCTTTCGAGAAGTATTCCTAATATTTAACGTACTCGATACCCTTTAAGTCTTTGGGTTTTTGGATTTTCGTTATCGATAAGACTCAATTAACAACTATATTTCGTCTATTTGATTAGTCTCGCCATAGCGATAGACGACACTTTGTCGTTGCATTCTTCTCCGCGATCGATGTTTCTTCACGTCGTTTCGTTCAATTATGAATCCTAAGTTCATAACTAATATTCGTCGAGTGTTAATGCGTATCAACGAATTCGAGTTCCTATAACCCATTCGTTAATATCATTTCCTCGTCGCGTTTCTCCCTCACACGTCCCATATATTCCAACAGAGAAACTCTTACACAATCAATAAATATTTCCCGTAGTTCAATCATCTAACAAACGTTTTACAAATTAAAGTTACCAATATTTCTCAATCATCTACTTGACATAACCAAAATCATTAATTAATTAATTAATTAAGTTCTTTAATTTAATTAATTAAATCCACAATTTAAGTTAACTAAATGGATTAATTTAAAAGTCCAATAATATTTGGTTAATCAATCAAATTACTTTAATTAGTTGATATTCAGATTATTATTTAATTAACTTAAAATAAATCCCCAAAATTTAATTATTAGAATTAAATCTTCTATTTAATTAATACGGAATTACTTCAATCCTTAATTTAATTTAATGGATTCTAGAAGTAATTAATTCAAGTCCATTATCCATTTATATACTTAGCCCATTATTCAAAAATAAGTCTAAGTCCATTTTCAATTTAATTAAAGAGTCCATCCATTTAATTAAATTCCCACTTAATTAATTCAAAAGTCCATTATCAATATTATTTTTAATTGATCAACTCCACATGACTTAATTGGTCAAAGACCTATTTAAATTAATTAATTAAGACCCATTGCTCTTAATTAATTAAAGTCCTCCCAAGCTAATTAATTAAGTTTAAGTAGCTTAATTAATTAATTAGAGTCTAGCTCAATTAATTATTAAGGTCCATCTAATTCAATCAATAAAGCTTAAGTAGCTTAATCAATTAATGTCTAATTATAATTAATTAGTGCCTATCAACTTTATTTAATTAAAGTTGATCTATATAATTCCTTAAGTCCAAAGGATTAAATTAATTGAAGCCCAACTTAAATTAATTAAAGCCAATTTCTATTTATAACTTAAGTCCAACACTTAAATCATATGAGTCCAATACAATTAATAAGAGAGGCCCATATTTGGAAGCCCATCCCTAATAAAAGTCCAGCCAATTAATTAAATGGCCTACTGTTCGGCCCAATTCGTGAATTCTTTATCTCGGCCCAATTATTTAATTCTCGGCCCAGCTTAATTAAATCTTGGCCCAACTAATTATTTTCGGTCCACATAATTTAATTCAGAAGCCCATTTGTTTGGCCCAAAGAATAAAGCCCAAACCATTAAAATAAAAAAAACAAAACCTAGCTTTTCTACCCTTCACCCCCTCCATTTTTCCCAAATCAGATCCCTCTCTCTCTCGTCTGTCCTCACACACACACACGCGCATGCCTTTGCCGCCGCCTCTCTCCCGGCCGGCCATATCGCCGGTCGATCGTGAGCCGTGACCACCTCCTTCTCTTTCCCCACTCACGCGATCGCACCACCTACATGTCGTGCCCACGCCGCCACGCGTTCCTTCTCCAACAATGCTTCTTCTTGGTAAGACGCGCCGTGTCGTCATCTCCGACGAGTCATCGTGACCGGCGACACCATGGTCGCATCAGCGGCCTTCGCCCGGCCTTCCTCTCATTCTTGCTACTCACGCACACGACACACACCTATACGCGTACAAAGCGCACGTTTCCCTCTCTTGGTAACACTGCCGCCGTGTCATCGTCTCCAGTCGTGTTCCAGCCACCGCGCGATGTCCAGACCCAGCGAGCGCCGCCATCGTGGAGGCTTGGCGTCGCGATCGCGCAAAGCCGCGAGGCTTCTTCTTGTCGCGCTGGTTTAAAAATCTTTTTTTTTTGTTTCGTTTGTATTAGATTCATATGTTCTTGAGCTTAACAATTTCCAGTTCTATGTGTTCGTATATGTTTGTATCAGTGAACGATTTATGAAATTTTAAATATGAGGAATATGTAAAAGGCGTAGAACCTTGGTGAGTTTATAGTATATGCTTTCCTTTCAATCGATGGCACGAATTTCTTCAAAGAAGAGAAATGAAATTGGTTTCTGTTTTAGATATATGTTGAATGTAAAAAGAAAGAAACTGAAATTTACCTTACTGTTCTTCCTCTATTTCTTTGTCTCTGGAGAGTATTGTGGGGTTGAAAGGAAATTTTGAGAGTGGAAGTGTAAGAGAAGTTCTCGTATGTGTTGAAGTGATGGAGAATGAAATAGTTAAAGTGAGAGAAAACTTTGTTGTCTTGTGTGGCAGCAGTGGGCTGCAGAGGGGAATCAGAGGGGAATCTGGTGTGCAGAGGTGAGAGATGGAAGAAGATATGGTTGAAGTTGTTGTTATACTCAAATAGACTCTTTTTTTGAAATTATAAATTTTCAGATAATTTACGATAGCGACATATCACTCGTTTCGTCCAAATGAGGATCGATGATTGTGACTCGTCCATGACGATTGGGATATCGAGGAATTGTTACCTCGATTGTCATTGCATATATTCGCGATTCGATTTATCGGATCCGATCATATTACGCTATCATTTGATTATCAATCGATAAATTTTCTCGTTTATAAATATAAAGGAAAAGATCAAATAACAATTTGGATTAAATTCTTTGTTAACAAAATTTTATTTTACGGGTTATTACATACCATCCCCCTTAAATTAAATTTCGTCCCGAAATTTGCTAACCTTGGAAGAGATTTGGGTATTTCTCCTTCATAGCTGATTCTAGTTCCCAAGTTGCTTCTTCTTGTCCATGGTGTCTCCATAGAACTTTCACTAACGGTATATCTTTGTCCCTTAGCTTGTGGGTACGTCGGTCCAAGATTTCCGTAGGCAGTTCTACATAACTCATATTGTCATCGAGGACAATATCTCATTGTGATATCACATGGTGGGATCATGTATGTCTTCCTTAGTTGTGAAACGTGAAACACATTGTGTGCGTTTCCAAAACTTAAGACAATGCAAGTATGTAAGCTTGGTCCTATTCTCTCTAGAATTTCATAGGGTCCTTTGAAGCGTGGTCGCAGCTTCCTTTTATTCCGAATCTCACGATCCCTTTAAATGGAGAAATTTTCAAGAAGACCTGTCTCCTCCTCAAAATGTAGTTACGTATGGCGTTTGTCGGCGTCGACTTCGCTTCGGTCTTGGGCACCTTGATCCGTTGGCGGATGCAGCCGCACGATCTCAATCATCTCTCCCACGAGTCGGGTCCTAATACTCTCCTTTCCCCCACTTCATCGGTAAAGTGGTGATCGACATTTCCTTCCGTAAAGCGCTTCGTGCGGGGCCATTCCAATAGTCGCTTGGTAGGCATTATTGTGGCGAATTCCACAAGTGGTAACACTTGTTCCCAACTTTCTCTCTATCGAGGACAACGGTTCTCGGCATGTCTTCCAGTACGAATGGTCCTCTCGGACTGTCCGTCCGTCTGTGGGTGGAACGCGGTACTGAATTGTAGTCGACTCCCCAATTCTCTTTGTGAGCTTATCCAGAATCTGGATGTAAATTTCGAGTCCCTATCAGACGTGATAGTCTTCGAAACTCCATGTAGACGTATGACCTCTCGAACGTACAACTGTGCTAGTCTATTTGACCCATGTGTTATCGGAATGGGTAGGAAATGTGCGCTCTTGGTCAATCGATCGATGATGACCCAAATAGCGGTATTTCCTTTTTGTGATTTGGGTAGCCCGGTAACAAAGTCCATGGCTATATCATCCCATTTCCACTCCGGTATGTTTAGCGGTTGTAAGGTTCCATACGGTCGTTGGTGGAGTGCTTTCACTTGTTGGCACGTCAAACAACGTTCTACGAATGAAGCTACGTCTCGCTTCATTCCATCCCACCAAAATTTCTCTTTGAGGTCTTGGTACATTTTGGTGCTGCCGGGGTGTGTGGTATAAGAAGTCTCATGAGCTTCCTTCATGATTTCGTTCTTAAGCTCCTCGTCTTCTGGAACACACACCCTCCCGTCATACAACAAAACGTCATCTGTTGCTTCTTTGAAATTTTTGTGGTTATTGTCCTTGATCTTAGCTCGTATTTCTTCTAGCTTCTTGCTCTTCCTCTGAGCTTCTAAGATTCGGACTCTTAAGTCTGGGATTGCAATCAATGTTGCAATCTGACCCTCTATCGTCAGAGACGGATCTATGACTTCGATGTTCATCTTCTGAAATTCCTTTATGAGTATTTCCTCATGACTGAGGAGACATCCCAAACTAGGGTGAGATTTGCGACTCAAGGCATCGGCTACAACATTAGCCTTGCATGGGTGGTAATTGATACCTCAGTCGTAATCTTTCACTAGCTCTAACCATCTACTGTTGCCTCGTGTTAAGATCTTTACGCTCAAAGAAAATATTTCGAGGCTCTTATGGTCGTAAGATAGATATAACATCTAACTCCATAAAGGTGATGCCTCCATATCTTTAAGGCATGTACGACCGCTGCTAATTCTAGGTCGTGCGTAGGGTAGTTCAACTCATGTAGGCGTAATGCCTTGAAGCGTAAGCAATAACCTTGCCTTCTTGCATCAGCACACAACCTAGTCCATTCTTGGAAGCATCCGTGTAGATTGTGTATTCTTTATCTGCCTCGGGTACTGCCAGTACAGGTGCTGTCGTCAGTAACTCCTTCAGTCTCTGGAAACTAGCCTCACACTCGGCGGTCCATGTGTACTTGATTCCTTTCCTCAACAGTTGGGTCATGGGTCGGGCTATCGTTGAGAATCCTTCGATAAATCTTCGATAGTAGCCGGCTAGTCCTAAGAAACTCCGAATTTCATTCGGGTTCTTTGGCGATTCTCATTCTCGAACTGTGTCAATCTTCGAGGGGTCTACTTTGATTCCCTCGGCGGACACGATGTGACCTAAAAATGTCACTTCGCCTAACCAAAACTCACACTTGCTAAACTTGGCGAAGAGTTGCTCTTGCCTCAATGTTTGTAGCACAGTTCTCAAGTGTTCTTGGTGTTCTTGGTTATTCTTGGAGTATATTAGGATATCGATCATGAACACTAAGGCGAATTTGTCTAAGTATGGGTGAAACACCCTGCTCATAATATCCATAAATCTTGCGGGCATTTGTAAATCCAAAGGGCATCACGATGAATTGAAATGACCATACCTTGTATGCACGGTAGTTTGTACATCCTCCGGTCTAATCCTCAATTGGTGATATCGACTTTAGATCTATCTTGGAAAGACTCATGCTCCTTTAAGTTGATCAAGCAGATCGTCGATTCGGGCAAGGATACTTATTCTTAAGAGTTATCTTGTTTAACTCGATAGTCTATGCGTCCTCGATGTACCATCCTTCTTTTTCACAAAAGGCGGTGCTCCCCATGGAGACACACTGGGTCTAATGAATCCCAACTCCAAGAGTTCTTGCAGTTGGATCTTCAATTCCTCAAGCTCCTTTGGTGCCATCCGGTATAGAGCTTTTAACACGAGGGATGTAACACGGTTCGAGGTCGATCGTGAACTCGATCTGTCGGTTTGGCGGTAATCCCGGTAGTTCATCTGGAAACACGTCGGGATATTCCTTCACGATCGGGACGTCTTCTATCCTCCTCTCATTCTGATCTTCCTCCTGGAGGTAGACGAGGTAGGCATGGTTCTCGGTCTTGTTCGATGCGTCCTTGCTTGCGGTGCGGATATAATGGGACTCTCCTCCCCATGCTGATCCCGTGAAAGTCTGTAGATTCCTCTCCGGGGTGTTGGAAGGAGATTTTCCTTTCATTACGCAGGATGGTCGCACTATGTTCGGTTAGCCAATCCATTCCTAGGATTATGTCCACATCCGTCATAGGCATGACGTGAAGGTTATCTGTCAAGACCTTAAGTGAGCCTAGTCCAGTTCTAGGTTCGAGCATATGTGGGTTACCGTTCTTATGCCTCCCTCTTGGAGAAGATATTCTCATTATTTGTTCGGTAGCTTTTAGGATCTAGTCCTAAGTTCTCTCGCGTGCTTGACAGATAAAAGAATCTGAGGCACCATGTCAAACAGTAGGATAACGAGTAATTGGATGAGTATTCCCATACCGCTAAGTATCCTCGGTTCCTGGCACTCTCGTGGGTACTCTCTTTCTTGGTGGGCGTAGGCCACGGCCCGCGTGGTGGTTCTTTGTTGTTGATAGGGTTGTTGGTGTTCTTTGCGGTTGTTCTTCTTTGTTGTTGTTCTTTGTTGTGGCTGCGGGTTGTTGTTGTCGGTCTTGCTCTGCGGTTGTCGCCATTCTTTGTCGTCGTTGCCGCCGTGGTTGATACGGTCGCTGATTCGGCTGATAGTACTGGACAGGGGGTTGTTGTTTGAATGGTTGGGCCTGAATAGCCCGGATCGGTTGGACCTGGTTGGGCACGTTGGGACGGCCATTTCCCTCGCGTATCGAGGCGATCTGCGGAGAAGTGGCCCTTCTGGCTGTAGGGAAAACATATGTTTAGCCCTCGCCCCGAGGATCTATCTTGGATATTTAATTCACCATACATTGATTATAAACCTAGCATGCGTCTATATAATTAATCGCAACACGTAGGGGTTTTCTCGTGTTTACCTTTGGATCTGTAGAGGTCGGTCGAACGGCACGAACGGATCGAACGGAACGGACTCGTGCTTTGACCTTCTGGACTGTATCCCGATTGCCCAATCTCCAACGCCGAGTGAGGACGATCTATGGAGAATACACCGGAAAATCACCCTTTCCTCTCTTACAACTCTCGAAAATTATCTTCCTCAAGACACAAGGAATTCTCGAAAATATGGTGTCAATAATGTGAGCATTAACCTAGACTTTATCTCATACCTTATATTTATAATGCACTACCTTAATCCCATATGGAAAATTACCATAATCCTATATGGAAATTACTATAATCCTATATGAAAATTACCATACTCCTAGATTATTACCATACTCGGGATTATTGCCATAATCTTATATGGAAAGGATCTATGCATATACCATAAATATAATCATATCCTTGTGGGATAAAGAGAACAAAATCTTGCCATAGAGAGCTTAAGGGGCGCGATTTTCCTTGGCTCACGGGCTTTGGATGGGCCGACCAGGGGATCAAATGCAAGGAATAAAGATGGGCCTCAAATAAATTAATTATCTTATGTTCACCCCGAACATAAATTAATTTATAAACATTCGATCATGCCACTAGAGAAAGAATCTTGACTTACCCCTTTATTACCGAAGTTGAGTCGAGCTTGCACTTAGACATTACGAATCCCGTATTTAAGATATCGAGCGTCCATTAATTATTTATAGCATTACATTCGCTTAAAACAATTAATAACTTCATTTCCTTAAGTAGTACCACTCAACCTTATTATTGTACTTGAGCTAACTCAACTGCGGGGTTTAGTACAATAAACCTTTGAGCTCCTTAAGGGGGCGTCATCATCCTAAACGGATACGGTGACTCGTCTGAGATAACTAGCGTGACATACAAGACGCCACCACCCAAGATGCGGAGAATCTTGGGTTAGAACATATAACCTCACCCATAACAAGTCAAAGTGATGGGCGAAGCTCATATTCACGATACCTTATCGAGGTTTAGATCATCGTAAGTCACGAGATCTTGGTTCTTCACGACGGTCGTCGAAAGAAGAACACATCTCACCGTGATCCTTCAATACGTCGAGACGTGCCGGCATAGACAAGCAACTAAGTCAAGTCACTTCTTATCTATCTGCGACCTAAACCGACAACTCGCCCTTAAGTTGTCTCGGTGTGAAACTTTTATATCTCATTGAGCTTGACCAATCATATAGACTTACGTGATCTTCTACACATTGTATGATCTAACTTATATATGAGATAAGGGGACACGGATATATGCAATCAAGTATTCAAATCGGATAGGAGATTGTAATAGTGGTAACGAGGAAACATTGTATACAAGCTCAACCAAACGCTTTCAAAGATACAAATCCAACAATCTCCCACTTATACTAAAGCAAACTTTTAGTATACAATGTGTCTCTCTACTAGCTATTACAAACAACCATCACTTTGCTTCTCCCACTTATACAAAAGTTTCCTTTCTAAGTGGGTGCCATCAAGCGCAATCCAGTCCTCTAACGTGTCCATCGTAGACTTTTGCGGCGGGCTCTTCGTGAATGGATCCGCTAGATTTTCCGTCGTATCAATCTTTTCAATCAACCGTCGTCACCTCGTCTAACGATTTCTCGTATGACATGGTACTTTCTCTCTATGTGTTTGGTCGCCTTGTGGGTCCGTGGTTCCTTCGAGTTTGCCATCGCACGAGTTATCACGATGAACTATGATACTCTTGGGCAAACCAGTACCACATCTAGATCCATGAGGTAGTTCTTGAACCATCTGACCTCCTTAGAAGCCTCCGAGCGGCTACATATTCGGCTTCCATGGTAGAGTCCGCAATGCATCATTTGCTTTGCACTCCTTGAGATCTGGCTCCACCTCCCAAGGTAAACACATAGCAGGGTTGACTTTTTCTCATCACGGTCGGCTTGGAAATCGAGTGCAGTGTAACCCAGGCATTAGACTATCTCGCATGGTAAACTAGCCTATAATCTCGAGTCCTTTTCGGTGCTTGAGTATATGCTTTATCTGCATCGATGAGCTTGTCGAGGTTAGGCGATATCTAGCTACTATGCCTACCGCATAGCGGATATCGGGCCTCGTGCATAGCATTGCGTACATGAGACTTCCTGCGGAAGTCAGTAAGGAACTTGTCTCATTTCCTCTATCTCCTTTGCGGTCATAGGTATTGCGTCTTGAGATAAAGGCGCCATATGCGAAAGGTAGCAATCCTTTCTTGGCGGTCTACATACTAAAGCGGTAATCACGGTATCAATGTAAGGCGCTGAGATAAGCTCAACATTTTCTTCTTGCGATCTCGGTAAACCTTGATCCCAAGAATGTACGCTGCATCTCCTAAGTCTTTCATTTGAAACGATCGGATAGCCAACTCTTTACGTCGATACTTGACTTCACGTTGTTGCCAACTAGAAGGATGTCATCTACATAAAGTGTAAGAAAAACCACATCACCGTTGACATCTAACCGATACACACAACTCTCGCTAGCAACTGGGTAAATCCATAGGACTTTACTACCTCGTCAGCGTAAGTTCCATGATCGGGAGGCTCGCTTAAGTCCATAAATGGACTTAAGCTTCCATACTAGATGCTCTTCACCCTTTACCACATAACCTTCGAGGTTCTGCATATAGATGTCTCTACCTTCCTCAAGGTAACCGTTTAGAAAAGCGGTTTTAACATCCATTGCCAAACCTCTAGGTTCAAGTGGGATGCTATGGCGGAAGAATTACGATGGACTTGAGCATTGCTACAGACGAAAGGTCTCATCGAAATCGATGCCCTCAATACGAGTGTACCCTTTCGCCACAAGCACGGCTTTAAAAGCGAAACCTCTCCATCGGAATCTCTCTTCCTCTTGTATATCCACTTACTACCTATGGCTTCCTTGCCATCCGGTAGAAGTGTCTTTTCATATCATCCATAGTCGTTATGGACTCCATTTCTAAGTCCATAGCGGTGTGCCATGATCTTGCATCAATATCTTGTATCGCCTCCTTGTATGTCCATGGGTCGATTATTGCTGTTCGTCTCACGGGACTAAATCCGAAGATTCACCCACGAACATAAATCGCTCGGGTTGACGAACAACCTCCCACTACGACGAGGTTCTACAGCACAATAGCAGCGGTGGGTGCGAGATACTTGTGGTTCTCTAACTTGCACAACTTGCGTGTAGGTACCACTTATGCGGTCGGTATCTCGGTGGAACTCGACCCACTTCAATTTCTTGAAGTATCTGGTGTCGATCCCTCCCACTAGACTCGATATCTCGTACCTTTGGCCTAATCGGTGGTGGAATACGATCATCTTCTAATACTTGAAGAATGATTTCAACTTTGGACTTATGATTTTTTATATAATCCTCTTCTAAGAATCGGACATTAGTGCTAATAATGACCTTCTGATCCTTAGGACTATAGAATAAACCACCTTCGTTCCTCTAGGATAGCGATAAACGACCTTGCGTCGATCTAGCCTCCAACTTGTCGACCTTCTTGTTCAAAGACATGTCTTTGGTCTGCCCATATCTTTATGTGTCTTAAACTAGGCTTGCGCCCAAACCACAACTCGAAGGGGTCTTTTCGACCGACTTGGGCGGTACTAGATTTAGCAAGTATGCCTGCCTCTAAGGCATACCCCGAGCGAAATGGGCAATGTTGCATAGCTCATCATTGATCTAACCATTTCTAAAAGAGTCCTATTTCTTCGCTCGACACACCATTTCTTTGTGGTGTGCCCGGTGAAATCTTGTTGGGAGGTAATCCCACACTTCACTAGATAGTCCATAAACTCACATCTTGAGGTATTCGCCACAATGATCGAGCCTTGATGACTTGATACTTTACCTAGCTTCGCTCCACTTCCGCCTTAAACTCTTTGAATTTCTCAAAGCATTCGGACTTGCGGTGAAGCGGTATACGTATCCGTACCTTGAATAATCGTCGATGAAAGTGACAAAATACTCGTACCTCCACGAGCTTGTGTAGACATCGGTCCACACAGTCGAATGGACTAACTCCAACATTTCTTTGGCTCTATAACCCTTCGCTTTGAAGGTCCAGTCGACATCTTACCTTCTATCTGAGATTCACGGACTTGGAGCGGAGTAACCGTGAGATTACCCAACGCCCATTCTTAGCCGGTCTTTGGAACCTATTTAGATTTATGTGACCTAATCTAAGATGCCGGAGAAAAGTAGAGTCATCTTCATAAGAAAACTTTCTCTTTTAGGGTTTGATGAAGATGCAACATAGTTATAGGTATTATGTTTGGCGTAAATAGTATAAAGCGAATTATATAACGTGCAACACGATAACTTCGTCATTTCTTATGATAGAAACACCACTATCAAAAATAACGAGAATATCCATGAGTAAATAATTTGAAAGCGAAAACAAGGTTCCGTGAAAATCCGGCACATATAAAGCGTCTTTCAAAACTAAACTGTTTTCTCAAAACATAAAGTAACATCTCCAACCGCAACGGCCTCGACTTTCGCGCGTTGCCCATGGAGATCGTTATCTCGCCATCAAACAGCCTCCTTGTCGCGGGAACCCACGCAGGTGTAACAAACATGATCGATTCGCCTGTATCTACTACCCAAGAATGGGTAGAACAAGTCGCTAAACATGTTTCCGTTACTAAGCAAGCGGCGTACCTTGAGCCTTGAGCATAGGGCACTTGGCCTTCCAATGCCCGCCTTACCGCTTGAAGCACTTGCCCTTCTCCTTCGGCTTCTTCTGCCTCCGGTGGCAACCATGTTCTTGTTCCCATTACTCCCACTATTTGCCTTGCCTCTTCCACCTTTGGTACCCCTTTTCTATTTCTATTTTGCAACGAAAATTTTGGGCCCTTAGATGTGCTAGCAAGAGCATGTGCTCCTTTTCCCATAACTCCTTCCGCACCACGAGATCATTAAGCAACCGACTAAGTGTAAACTCGGTCTTGCTCATGATCGCATTCTGTAGTTCTCAAAAGACTTGGGCGATGTATTGAGGATGATATCGACCTTGGCCGCCGTCAATACCTCCTCCCAACCGATCAAGACTATCCATGAGATGAGTCATGGGAGACATGTTCATGGACTGAACTTCCTTCTTCCATCTTACACGCCAAGATTTCTCTCATTGTGTGGAAGCGATCGTCCGATCCGATTGCCCAAACTTACTCTCGAGACTTGACATAATATCGGTCGCGTCTACCATCGATCGAGGTCAGTTGCATGCAAGCCTTTGGACATAGTAGTCATCATATAGCATTTAGCCATATTGTTTGACTTATTCCAAAGTCTCGCTTGACTCTCGTGCTCATTAGTCGATCGTCGATAAGGGCATCGGGTTTAGGAGTAGTGAGAACAAACATGTGTTCTTGATAAGAACATATTTCATGTTTCGTTTCCACTCGATAAAATTTGGACGGATAACGGTTTTGTGCGAGCATATTGATAATCGGCGTAAGAGACATATCGAAGCGATAATGTAAACACATAAGCATACGATCGCATATAATTCGTAACAATAATATTGTAACCTTTGATAAAACAATATTAATTGAAACCTCCAATCGCCCAGGAATCCCACATGCAAGCCACGCGTGTGGGCGTTTACATGAACCCCTAGACCGGACTAAAATATACCTTTTAGTCGTTTAATTTCAATCCATGTCAACTTATCCTTATGACAAATGAAATTAACGATTGGACCTTACTAGACCACATCACTATCGCAAGAAGGGACTTTCGCGAAGTTGTACTTGAGGTGATGTCTAAGCATTGACCACAATTTTAACAGCAGAAAATGAATTCTTAGAATTGGCATACTCACTCGGACCATACCACTTCCAATTCAAATTCTTTTGTTATCTCTTTTTATATCTATCTCTAGAGAACTTATGAAAATCGCACATGCAAGCCACGCGTGTGGACGTTTACACATGAAACTCCCACTTCTCAATAGATTTAAAAGTTTTATTTAGAAATCTCATCTTTATGATAAACAGTGCAAGCAAGCCACGCGGGTGGACGTGTACTCACAGTGCGTCTCACTTTGTTTAGAGATCAAAAAGTGGAGGTCTTGACATTTTAATTTGAAAAATTAATTTGTCGGGTTGCTTGCTTAGTCTTTTTATTCAAAAGGTTTGTCCATGCGATCACGTAATCCTAGCATGCTTTTCTATAGAACTCGACATGTAAAACATGCTCGCAGATTTCTAAAATATGCTTGATAAACGCGATAAACCTAGCATGCTTACTATGCGCGTCGATTACGTAAAACACTTAAAGGTTTGTCAACGTAATATAAACATACATAGCATGCTCTTGCATAATTTAAACATCCACGACATGCATATGAGCGATAAAATAAAATAAAGCGTTCATCGCGGCCCAATCGTGAAACCTGCACATTTATATCTAATCTATTACATAGATTTACAAAGCATGCAATTAAACTTTGAAACGGGCCTCGCGTGGGCGGGCGCACGGACGGATTCAACAAATGGGCCCGCGCGCACCCAGGCACGGACGGAAAATCTGGGTTGGGCTGGAAAACGGTGCGGGTGGGCCCAATGTCTGTGTTGGGCGTGCGCTAAGGCAAAGCCCGCCCGCGCCCGACCTTCTGCGCCGCTTGCCCGCGCGTGTCCTCGCTGGCTACTCGCGATCGCTAACGCGACCGCGACCCGTCGAGCATGCGTGCACGGTCACGCCCGGCGCCGAACATCCGCCGAGAGATGTCGTCGTCCGCCGCCGAAACTTCGCGACCATGATGCGCTCGCCAAGCGGGTTTCGGCGTGCGACAGCGCCCGTCGCCCGCTAGCTCGCTCGCCCGCTTTCTTGGCGGCGAATCTCGCGACCACTCGCTCGCTCGCGTGGCGCCAGGATCTCGTCTTGTGACGCCGCCCGTCGCCAGCGCCCCGCGATCGCCCTCGCGACCGCGAGGCTCGCTTCATGAAACCGTCGAGGGATCGCCGAGAGACTGTTTTTCGATCGTTTCGTTCTTCGTTCTTTCGTCTTCGTTCTTCTTTTATAGATATGATTTACGAGAATAAATCTAATCTAACCACGGATTTTCTCGTGGTGTAACAACAAAACGACAAAAAAATAAGCGAGCCACGATGAGCAGCGGATCCACAATTAATAAACGCGCGTAATAATCAAACGTGAATTAATCCAGCGAGCGAAGATTCGATCCCGTGCTCGATACCAAATGTAGGGAAAACATATGTTTAGCCCTCGCCCGAGGATCTATCTTGGATATTTAATTCACCATACATTGATTATAAACCTAGCATGCGTCTATATAATTAATCGCAACACGTGGGGTTTTCTCGTGTTTACCTTTGGATCCGTAGAGGTCGATTGAACGGCGCGAGCGGATCGAGCGGAACGGACTCGTGCTTTGACCTTACGGGCGTATCCGGTTGCCCAATCTCCAACGCCGGTGAGGGCGATCTATGGAGAATGCGGAAAATCACCCTTTCCTCTCTTACAACTCTCGAAAATTATCTTCCTCAAGACACAAGGAATTCTCGAAAATATGGTGTCGATAATGTGAGCATTAACCTAGACTTTATCTCATACCTTATATTTATAATGCACTACCTTAATCCCGTATGGAAAATTACCATAATCCTATATGGAAATTACTATAATCCTATATGGAAAATTACCATACTCCTAGGATTATTACCATACTCTCAGGATTATTGCCATAATCTTATATGGAAAGGATCTATGCATATACCATAAATATAATTATATCCTTGTGGGATAAAGAGAAAAAATCTTGCCATAGAGAGCTTAAGGGGCGATTTTCCTTGGCTACGGGCACGGATGGGCCAACCAGGATCAAATGAGGAATAAAGATGGGCCTCAAATAAATTAATTATCTTATGTTCACCCGAACATAAATTAATTTATAAACATTCGATCATGCCACTAGAGAAAGAATGTTGACTTACCCATTTATTACCGAAGTTGAGTCGGGCTTGCACTTAGACATTACGAATCCCGTATTTAAGATATCGAGCGTCCATTAATTATTTATAACATTACATTGCTTAAAATAATTAATAACTTCATTTCCTTAAGTAGTACCACTCGACCTTATTATTGTACTTAAGCTAACTCAACCTGCGGGGTTTAGTACAATAAACCTTTGAGTTCTTAAGGGGCGTCATCATCCTAAGCGGATACGGTAACTCGACAGATAACTAGCGTGACATACAAGCACTGCCACCACCCAAGATGCGGAGAATCTTGGGTTAGAACATATAACCCTCACCCATAACAAGTCAAAGTGATGGACAACAACTCATATTCACCTAATACCTTATCGAGGTTTAGATCATCGTAAGTCACCGAGATCTTGGTTCTTCACGACGGTCGAGAAGAAGAACACATCTCATGTGATCCTTCATACGTCGAGACGCATCAAAGGCATAGACAAGCAACTAAGTCAAGTCACTTCTTATCTATCTGCGGCTAAACCGACAACTCGTCCTTAAGTTGTCTCACCAGTGAAACTTTTATATCTCATTGAGCTTGACCAATCATACGGACTCGTGATCTTCTACACACCGTATGATCTAACTTATATATGAGATAAGGGGACACGATATATGCAATCAAGTATTCAAATCGACATAGGAGATTGTAATAGTGGTAACGAGAAACATTGTATACAAGCTCAACCAAATCGCTTTCAAGATCTGACCAACATCGTCGCGTTTGAAGCATCCATCATTGGTGAATGCGCACGCCCCCTTATGACTCCTGTGACACCTTGGGCACACAGGGGGTCGTATGAACCTCTGGTTTCCCCCGCCAGGTGCGGGTATCATAGCGCGTCCATTTTCTTGCCCGTGCCCAGATGGCATGTTGTTTCCTTGTCCGTGCCCAGATGGCACATTGTTCCCTTGCCACGGCTTCCTGTCGGCCTGGCTGGTGTTAGATCCTTGCCCCTGGTGGGGTCCTTCCCACTTCCTCTTCCCGCGATCTCCTTGGTGAGTCGGGGGATGCACAGTGACGACTCTATCTTCAGGCAGAGCAGCCTCGATATCCAGTGCCCGACTGAGGGCCTCACGGTAACTCAGATCTCCGTGACAAGCTAACGACACCCTGATCTCATGGCGGAGTCCGGCCCGAAATTTCTCAGTCCTCTTCTCGTCGGTGTCGACCGGTGAGTTGCATACCGTGACATTTCACGTAACGCACGGTCGTGTCGGTGACCGTGGTCTTCCTCGCGCAAGTTGTAAAACTCGTGCTCCTTCCTCTTCCGGTAACTCTTAGGAATGTACTTCTCGACACTTCCTCTTGAATTCCTCCCAGAGAAATCTTCCGCTCTTCATCTCGAGTTTTCTCTTCGCCTCCCACCGTAGTCGCGCACCTATCCGGAAGGCAACTGACGCAAGCGTTCACGAGATGTGGAGGAAATTGAAGATTCTCCGAGCGAATCCAGCTCAAGATCCACGGATTCCCGTCCGCTGAGTGGCGGGTTTTGCCCGAGGAATAGTTCCCGATCCGCTGCGGTGGTGGTGTGGTGGTGGTTTCTTCTCTTGTGTTATCACACGATTTCTCCTTCTCGGTGGCATCCTATCCTTCACAAACACATGAAATTAGATCTCGCCTTATACCACTCATCGATTAATGTATCTATATATACACTCGATTTATATAAGTAGCAAATTTTTAACATAACATCGAACACCACATAACACAATATTAAAACAAAAGGCTCTCAAGAGCTATCATTATATCACATCAATTGCTCCACGAGGACTTTCATCAAGATTGTGAAGATTACAAAGGTCGGTGCAGTATGATGCCCAAAACAAATACCAAAGATCACTCGTGTACTAGTCGCATGCATAAAAATCTAACGCCACCGTGATCATCAAATAGGGTTCATGTGACGACTCATCGCTTTCGATGCATCAAAAGATATACAAGGTATATAGACAAAAGATAATCTAGTCCTAAGAACTAGATCTATGATCGCCCGGAGCGTAGATCGGGCTCCGTGCAGGTCGGATGAGCTGAGCTATCCACCCTCCATCTCATCGCGTGGGTCCTCCTCGGGGTCTTCCTCCGTCTTCCTCCGATCCTCCTCTCCCGGCCGAGTGCGGGGCCACGGCTCCGGATCCGATGAACCTGGCATCTTCCATAGCTGGTAGTCTCGCGATCTCGGCCATGACCTCCTCGAAAGCGGTGGGTGAGGCGCCGGCAGCGCGTCCTCTCTCTATAGACAGCGATGTGGTACACGTGCCATGTGGTGGGGTAATTTGGGAGGTGGAGGAGCCGGCAGGTGGGGGGGATATGGTATGGCATGACCGGTGGTGATGATCGGGGTGACAATCGTGGGACGAATCCACCGTGGTAGGATCGAAAGGCTGGTGTCGGGCGGAAGGTCCGCTCAAACATATCTCGCCGCCCCAGCAGAACACAGCCCACTCTAGCGCGGCACCTCCGGTGAGCCACTCGAATCTCATCGCGCGTGTATTCCCGACGGGATATGGTCCACGCGGCGGCTCAGCAACGTGAACACATAGCTCGATGGTTAGCAAGTGAGGCAGTCGCGCCGAGGTCAAAGCTCTCTCGCGCGGTAAATGTAGTCGCCGATATCTCGAGCGAACCACGCGACGGAGCCGGTCTGATCGGAGTACACGTCATAATGTGATGTACCGAGCATGTCGCAGACCAATGAGCGTGTGAAGTCGCCAAAACTCGCCAAGGTCGCTCGCGCACATCCGGTAGGAGCGATGATCGTATAACCTCGTGGCCTAGAGATAGGGCCTAGTGGTAAAGACCGCTTCCGAGCCATCCGAAAGAAAAGTATCACTATGGTCGACACTGTAAACATAACGTGTATCTAATGTAAGTGTAAACAATGAAATCAGAATAAGAAGGTTATAGCAATCTATATTCTACTATGACCTACATTTCTACATTCTTATAGTACGACTTTCATGGTCGGGTCTTCGAAAGAGATGGTATGGTTTCTTAACGTAGAGGAACGATCGGTGTCAGCCTTGCAAAGGCGAGGTCACCCTATCTTATTGGGCTTTGATTTCTTATTTCTACTCACGTTATCGCATCACATCATATCCGCTCTCATTATGTATTTACAAATCGTTATTTCTTTTATACTTCCTAACATTATAATGCTCATTCTTTTCACTTATGCCACGATAGAGCAACAGCGTGGTGTTCGGAATTTTCTCGCATCGAGAGTGGGACTCATAGCGCAATCCCCCGCTACAATTGCTTGCGTTATAGACTGTCGATTCTCATCATCGAACTGCTCGATTGTGATTCTTAAGATCCCTATGTTCTCGTCCTCCTTAGTATTTCGTTAAATTGGGGATATCTTATATTTTCATACTAGTTCGCTAAAGGATCATGCGCTTAAGAGTCTATGTTCTCATGGAAAACATACTCCTTGCATCATGCTTCTATCATGCTTCGCATACAATAATAAACACAAATCGCAACACCTTGTGCAATAATCAAGCATTCTCATTTATTCATTTACCAAGTCTCAAGTTTGCAACTTTCTTTCGTGCTAACGACTTAATCATTTAAAACAACTTTTCAATTTCAAATATTCTTCCTTCCAAAATATTCCCAACTTCCCAACAAGAAAATATCAAATTTCCAATTCACGCTCCATATACTTCATCATTTCAAAACAACTTTTAGTTGAAATAGTTACCTTCTTCTTCGACGGAGACAACGATGGAGTGCAAGAGATGCTCAAACATAAATACTTTCTAGACTCGACTTTCAACTAATAATTCGAGAAAGGGTTTCTAGGGTTCAGAGCGAACAAGTGCTCGATACCACTTTGTGACGACCCGACTTTCCAATAAAGTACGGATCATATAGATCGTCACCTAGTATGATAAAGCAATGGATATAAACATAGCTAATCAAGGCAATCAATCATTCACTTACTCAATAACGCATAGGCTAAAAGGGATAAGCCATTCAATGCAGACTCAAGTCACGTATGACTTGTCGAGTTCAAGATTCAAACATAACCCAATCGGGCAAAATTCAAAGTACGAGGTACAACCTCCGCTCAATCGCATAAAAGTAGTTATGATCAAAGATCAAAATTATCGAGTTAGGCGCAATTAACGCGTGTGACATGCATATGACGATGCATGCCCAAGGTTCTAGAAACCTTCCTAATAAAGCATCAAAATAATCCCATCTGCACCACTTCGCACCCATCATCGATCTCGCTCAACCCGCACATCAAAAACGAGATGCGGTAATACAAAAGTTCGTGGACTCATTCGAAAATGTTTTCTTTATCAAAAGTTATTGAACGCCCCAATAGCACGAGATTTTAGTTAAAGACTCATGCTTATCAAATATTTTATCTTTTTCCAAAAGTGTCGCCCGACTATTTTATCGCTTGTTCCATATCCGTAATTTATTCATTAATCATGCTCATTCATTCAGCAGACTATGTGGTGCCACTCACATATTCGCCAGTGACCGGTCGAGAGCTAACCTTAACACAAAGTCACACGTACACAATCCGAGTTAGTCTCAACTAAGTCGATCCGATCCTACCCTTTTTAACGCTATGGACCAACTCATTCACATACCACATCGATATACCAATCATTCTCGTCCCACATTTGGACAAATCAACCTCGAATATGGACACAACAAAACATAAATATTGACGATCATAACGTCATGCGATAATATTTCATAAAGCTTTTGTAAATCATGCTTGAGTTATGCATAATCATTTTGTTTCAAGAAAAGCCCACCTCGAATTGTCCTTCAAGTATCGCTAGTGGTCCTTGTCGTTGCTCGTCACGCCCATGGATCTTATCAACGTAAGAGATATAATTTAGTATGTCATTCGCTTTCTTCGAGAAGATTGCTAATATTTACGTACTCGATACCCTTTAAGTCTTGGGTTTTGGATTTTAGTTATCGATAAGACCATTAACAACTATATTTCGCCTATTTGATTAGTCTCGCCATAGCGATAGATGACACTTTGTCGCTTGCGTTCTTCTCCGCGATCGATGTTTCTTCACGCCGTTCGTCAATTATGAATCCTAAGTTTATAACTAATATTCGTCATTTGTTAATGCGTATCAACGAATTCGAGTTCCAATAACCCATTTGTTAATATCATTTCCTCGTCGTGTTTCCCTCACACGTCCCATATATTCCAACAGTAGAAACTCTTACACAATCAATAAATATTTCCCGTAGTTCAATCATCTAACAAATGTTTTACAAATTAAAGTTACCAATATTTCTTAATCATCTACTGACATAACCAAAATCATTAATTAATTAATTAATTAAGTTCTTTAATTTAATTAATTAAATCCACAATTTAAGTTAACTAAATGGATTAATTTAAAAGTCCAATAACATTTGGTTAATCAATCAAATTACTTTAATTAGTTGATATTCGATTATTATTTAATTAACTTAAAATAAATCCCCAAAATTTAATTATTAGAATTAAATCTTCTATTTAATTAATACTAATTACTTCAATCCTTAATTTAATTTAATGGATTCTAGAAGAATTAATTCAAGTCCATTATCCATTTATATACTTAGCCCATTATTCAAAAATAAGTCTAAGTCCATTTTAAATTTAATTAAAGAGTCCATCCATTTAATTAAATTCTCACTAATTAATTCAAAAGTCCATTATCAATATTATTTTTGATTGATCAACTCCACATGACTTAATTGGTCAAAGACTATTTAAATTAATTAATTAAGGCCCATTGCTCTTAATTAATTGTTTAAGTAGCTTAATTAATTAATTAGAGTCTAGCTCATTAATTATTAAGGTCCATCTAATTCAATCAATAAAGCTTTAAGTAGCTTAATCAATTAATGTCTAATTATAATTAATTAGTGCTTATCAACTTTATTTAATTAAAGTTGATCTAAATAATTCCTTAAGTCCAAAGTTAAATTAATCAAGCCCAACTTAAATTAATTAAAGCCAATTTCTATTTATAACTTAAGTCCAACACTTAAATCATACTGAAGTCCAATACAATTAATAAGAGAGGCCCTATTTGGAAGCCCATCCTACAATAAAAGTCCAAATAATTAATTAAATGGCCCCTCTGTTCGCCAATTAAGTGAATTCTTTATCTCGTTATTTCTCGCCCAATTAATTAAATCTCGCCCAACTAATTATTTTCGGTCCACATAATTTAATTCAGAGCCCATTTGTTCGCCCAAAGAATAAAGCCCAAACCATTAAAAACAAAACCTAGCTTTTCTACCTTACACTTTTTAAAATCGATCCTCTCTCTCGCCCGTCCTCCACACACGCGTCGCCGCGCCCGCCTCCTCCGCGCCATATCGCGGCCCAGTGACCCCACCTCTTCTTCCCTCCACTCGCAGCCGCACACCCACAGCGTGCCGCGCCGCCCGACGCTCCTTCTCCAACAATGCGCCTTCGCCGGTAAGACCGCCGCGTATCGTCCCATGAATATCGCGGACCGGCGACACCATGGTCGCATCACCGCCTTCGCCCGCCTTCTCTCTCCTTCTTTTCAGCGCACGTGAGACACCTATACGCCGCACAAAGCGCGTTTCTCTTGGTAACACCGCCGTCGCGTCGTCTCGCCGTGTTCCGCCCACCGAGCGACGACCAATGACGCCGCCTTGTCGTGGAGTCGCATCGCTGCGTCGGTTGCAAAGCCGGCTTGGTCTTTGTCCCGTGGTTTAAAATCTTTTTTTTTTTTTCATTTGTATTAGATTCATATGTTCTTGAGCTTAACAATTTCCGCCTATGTGTTCAGATATGTTTGTATCGATGACATTTATGAAATTTTAAATATGAGGAATATGTAAAGGAGCAGTAACCTTGGTAGTTTAGATATGCTTTCCTTTACAATCGATGGCACCGAATTTCTTCAAAGAAGAGAAATGGAATTGGTTTCGCTTTAGATATATGTTGAATGTAAAAGAAAGAAACCGAATTTACCTTCATATTCCTCTATTTCTTTTCTGAGAGTATGGGGGTTGAAAGGAAATTTGAGAGTGAAGTGTAAGAGAAGTTCTCGATGTGTAAGTGATGGAGAATGAAATAGTTGAAGTGAGAGAAAACTTTGTTGTCTTGTGTGTGATGAAGCCGAGGAAATCGGGGTGTGCGCGAGGTGAGAATGGAAGAAGATATGGTTGAAGTTGTTGTTATACTCAAATAGACTCTTTTTGAAATTATAAATTTTGATAATTTACTAAGCGACATATCACTGCGTTATCCGAACGAGGATCGATGATCGTACTCAGTCCACGATTGGGATATCGGGATTGTTACCCGATTGTCATTGCATACATTCGCGATTCGATTTATCTGATCCGATCATATTACGCTATCATTTGATTATCAATCGATAAATTTTCTCGTTATAAATATAAAGGAAAAGATCAAATAACAATTGATTAAATTCTTTGTTAACAAAATTTTATTTTACGGTTATTACAAATCCCATGTAAAATTCGATTACCGTTGTCGCTTTCGAAAGCAATCATGGTCGCACTGCTTTGTAAGGTAGCATCGTCGCAACGCCGTGCCCCCAAACTACTTTGGTGTTTTTCCGATTACTAAATATTCTTCATCATGTGGAGCTTCATTAGAAAACATGTTAGATAACAAACTTTAACACGAAAGTGTTATCAAATAAGCATGTAACACCTTCGGATATTACAATTTTCGTGATACAAACAAACACATTCAAGCTTTGTTCGATAATATTCTACATCAGTGTCTCAAACAAGATACCACATCGCTTCAACAAATTGGTTAAGTTCATTATGCATAGCAACGACCCGTAACTCATCACCCAATGCTTCTTTTATGTTCTTAGCTAATTTTAGAGACGAAACATATAAATCCGCATCAAGCACATGTGGATGAAAAATATACCATCTCTCCGTAGTTCAATGGTTGTACCTGTGTTCAATACCATCTCGAATATCGCCATGACTTGAGAGATTGGATGATTCTTACGATTCTTCCGGAGGATCTCGCCTTCTTGTTGTTGGACATCATATTCACTTCATCCTCCGTGTCACCGGATCTTCGATGTTTGTGTCGTTGTTCCAGGTGGGTGGCTTCAGCAGTGGACATCACTACTACGAACATCCGCTTGAATGGATTCTCAGAATCTTCCATCAATTCACCACATTTTCATCTTGCTTTTCCCGCGAGATTAGCAAGATCATCAAAACAAATTTTACGGACTCTGAATGGTCCGTAATCTCGATTATACACACGGTATGCTGACTATTTAGAGATACCCTATAAAAATTCCTTTATCACTTTTCTCATCAAACTTGGTGAGATAGTTGTATCCCAAAGAATATACATAAACAAAATGCACTCTCAGAACAATCTCCCTTGTTTACACAAATATCATCAAAACATTTCGCTACACATTCATCAACAATCGTGCAAACATACTCATCAACAGAGCGTAAAACAAACATCCGTAAACATCGATATTGCATAAAAACTATCAAGATCAATACCAAACATAAAACCATTCGATGTCCAAAGATCAACCAACAACAACCATAGCCTGCCTTAAAACATGTTAAAAAAGAAAAAGAAAAAGTTCAAGAGTTCATCGTTGTTCATAGCCAAGAACATTCATATGTCCACGCCCATCTTTCCATGTCCACTGACATTCCAACGCTGAGTTCCTCCCTACTTGTTCTCCCCTTGAGAAGAAAGGAATCCAAGCAAGTCAATCAGAACTGCTACTTCAAGCCGAGCCGACCTTACACCGCCGAGAAAGACTTGTTCGAGTTTCAGAGGTGTTCCAAGATGGCACACATTCGACGGGTAGATATCATCTCTTCTGATCTAGCTTCGATTCTGTCCATCTCGGATTTTGAAGGATTATTCCATGTCAAATTTGGAAGCTTATTCCCGAGAACAAAGTGTTGCCGATGGAGAATTGTTGAAAGTCCTCGAATAGACGTCACGTGATCCGTCGCAAACCTCGCTTTTCAACAATTGATATAAAAGATGGAAACGGAGTAAGGTCGATTCTTACACCGCATGGCACCTATTTGTTCTACCACCAACTTATCTAAGTCGAATGGTATACCTTTCCAATCTCAGATAATAGTATCATGTCGATAGTAACCACCGATCGCTTGACGATACAATTCGCTTAGACGTCATCGCTTAAACAGACAAAATGTAGATATGTTAAACAACCATCGGACATAGACTCTTCCACTTCTTAACCCTTCATCCGTTATTTCTTTTCATCTCATCATTGTCATCAATATACATCATTAATCGACCATTAATCCCATAAAATGCGCTGATCTCACATGAAATATGAAAACCCGACGCCTAAAATACACCTTACAATATTTGTTTGAGGTACACTCAAAAAGATTTGTCCATGTTTGCATACACATGCCTTATCATGTTTTTGGGGTAGGGATGAATAGCAAATCAGCATGAGACCACGTCTTCAAGAATTCAACAAGATTATTTTGGGCAAAAGTTACCTCATCAATTTTTCGCTGCTCAAGCACTTCGAATGCTTCAATTGTTCCCACCTTTTTCCTTCTTTGAGTAGAATTTGAAAGAATCGCTATCAACTTCAACATCGAATCCAAGATTGAAGGATTCTCCTGCTAGAGTCCCAATTTTCCTCCCTAATACGGGCTAGGTGGTGTTGAGATCTGTTTCATCCGTGATGTGGACAACCTGGAACATCCGTTTGGTTTTGTTCGAACACTTTTTTGCTTTCCTTTCGATCATCGCCCTCTCTTTTTAAAATTTCACCCAGTAAACGTCCACCACCGAGTTTAATCTGGCCAGTTTTGGTTTCAACCTATGTCTTCCAGAGTGTCCGGAGTCACTATGGATATCCAGTTGTCTTTGATTCGGAGGATGTCTCGCAGGCCTCGCCGCTGGTCGCGATTTTGAGAGAGTTCTCTAGGAACGTCCTTTTTCGGCTTTGACGCATCGAAATTACCGCGAATCACCAGAATGTCAATGTGAATCGGGAGCCCGGCCTCCCAGCGTGATTGGCGAGGTATACGCCCGACCTCGCCTGCATACGCTGTCTTTTCTTTCTTTCCGCTTTGTGTTTAGAGGCTCGCCTTTTCGGATATATGATTTGAAGAGGTGTTGGTTTTAAGGATTCCATTGGCAACGCCAGAGTTCTTTACTGCGCTCGTGTCGACAGGGCTGGTCTCTGGACGGCTTTGGTGTCGACGCTAATGCTTGTTGAAATTGGAGAACTTTCCAGAACTCTGAGACCATGAAGCGTAGCGTAGTGGTCGGATCCATTTTTTCGAGAGAAAATGGTTAAACGTACTAAAATAAATGAAAGATATAAATGGAACGCTTTCACCTTTAAACGAGTAAAAGCTCGTGATTTGATCGCTGATTTGATCGTGTCGCAGTGACAGCTTTATACGCAAAGTCTCGGTCAAGTGGATAGCATGCAGATTCGACATAAACCACAATATATCTCATTTAACAAACCCTAGTTTAAAGGAACAAACACACCAAAGATACTCAGGCCACTAAAATAGGAGAAAAACGGGATTTGTTGAGATAAAATCGATTATAGTAGATGTGATACCAACTCAACCTATTTTTCACGATATCTTCAAAAGATAAGGGTTAACTAACAGTGTTCCAAAAATCTGGGATTACTCACGGGTATTACGCAGTTGTTATCATAACATCTCCATAAACATAGCCTCATTTTAATCGTAATAAAACATATAAATCAATCCCATGTAAAATTCGATTGACCGTTGTCGCTTTCAAAGCAATCATGGTCGCACTGCTTTGTAAGGTAGCATCACATCGCGAACGCCGTGCCCCCAAACTACTTTGGTGTTTTTCCGATTACTAAATATTCTTCATCATGTGGAGTCGTTCATAGAAAACATGTTAGATAACAAACTTTAACACGAGTGTTATCAAAAACAGCTTGTAACACCTTCGGATATTACAATTTTCGTGATACAAACAAACACATTCAAGCTTTGTTCGATAATATTCGTCACAGTGTCTCAAACAAGATACACACATCGCTTTAACAAATTGGTTAAGTTCATTATGCATAGCAACCACCCTAACTCATCACCCAATGCTTTTTATGTTCTTAGGCTCAATTTTAGAGACGAAACATATAAACTCCGCATCAAGCACATGTGATGAAAAATATACCATCTCCGTAGTTCAATCAGGTTGTACCGTGTTCAATACCATCTCGAATATCGCCATGACTTGAGAGATGATGATTCTTACGATTCTTCCGGAGGATCTCGCCTTCTTGTTGTTGGACATCATATTCACTTCATCCTCCGTGTCACCGGATCTTCGGATGTTTGTGTCGTTGTTCCAGTGGTTGTGGCTTCAAAAGGTGACATCACTACTACGAACATCCGTGAATGTGATTCTCTCAATCTTCCATCAATTACCACATTTTCATCTTCGCTTTTCCCCGCGAGATTAGCAAGATCATCAAAACAAATTTTACGGACTCTCGAATGGTCCGTAATCTCGATTATACACACGGTATGCTTGACTATTTAGAGTACCCATAAAAATTCCTTTATCACTTTTCTCATCAAACTTGGTAGATACTCTATCATTCAAGATGTAGCAAACACACCCAAAACATGAAAATATTTGAGATTAGGTTTCATTCCTTTCGCATTTCATACGGTGTTTTGAAGGAACCGGTCGAATGTTCACGCGATTGTTAATATGACATGCGGTGTTAATACTCTCGCCAAAAACATTTAGACAGACCTTAACATAACTCGTGGTCATTTCTATTAGAGTTCGATTCTTGTGCTCACCACACCATTTTGTCGAGGTGTTAGAATTCTGAAAATTCCTTTTTCTCACAAAAATTTGTGAAAGAGATATTCTCAACTCTTCCATGATCCGATCGATCCTTCAACACCAAACATGTTAAAAATTCTAGCAAAGAGGATTTTAAACGCTTCAAACGTGTCCGATTTTCTCAGAAAAGAATGTCCATGTGTACCTGAAAATCATCCACAACGACATATGTATACCTCACACCCAAGCTTTCAATCTGGCAGTCCTACTAAATCCATGTGAAGTGTACAACAAAGTGGTTGTACCATAATGTTGTTCGCGATGTTGTCAGACAATGGGGAATACGGGTCTCGTTTTCCTTCGACAATCACCACGCATCATTTCTAGCTCCGCCACTGTAGTCCACGATCGCTCCATCTTGTTCAACTCACAAGATTTCTAAAGTTAGTATGTCCTAACTTTGATGCCATAACACACTCATCGATTTGCGCCTTATCGCACTTTGTCTCTGGTCATATAGCGCTTATCGCCGACCTCCTTCATACATGTGTTCTTACCATCATGACCTTACAATAATCTTAATTTCACTTCAGAACTCTTCGTCGATAATCGACTTATGCTTATAAGATTTGCCATTAAACCTCAGACGCAAGACATTTTTGAGGCTAGGTAAACTCGATGTTTAGGAGTCCTTCGCCTATGATTTTTCCTTTAGAACCATCTCCAAATGATACACTACCCCGCATACGACTCGTAGTTGGAAAGATGCTTATTACAAATATGTGACGGAACAATGCTATCAAAATACCATAAACCTAAAATGTTAGTTTTCAATGCAAGATAAACAAATGGCATTTTACATCATCTTTCTCGACCCAAACTCTTCGAGTCGCCTTGTTGGTCGTGGTTTGTCGCAGGCGTGACGAGCGCCTGGGTCTCAGGCACGTATGTTCATATACAACCTAGGCATCATCCTATGGCATTAAAATCGCTTCGGTTTATAACAAAGGCCTAATGTGACCAGTGTAGGAGCAAGAATGACATACGATTTTCTATGTTTTCTTGTCATTTTTACCCTTTTACCGGTTCACCGCTTAACGAATGGTTTCCATTTGTGCGACAATTTGGGAACAATCAATGTTAGGAACATGTGTAAAACCTAGACCAAGAAGATCTGCTTTTACCCATTAACAAATCATCATCTAATTTAGATGTACATGTGTTCCACTTTCTAAACGCACTGTGCCACTTCAAGTCGACAAGTCACCTTGTTTAGTTCGACTTCCCTTGTGTTACCAAGACTTCAAGCTTAGCTGTGGATGCTTTCACCGTGATTCTCTCTGACGTGAGCTCAAGATCTCGACTTTGTCCTTTCCATTTTCAAGTAACTCGTCAGATAGCTTCTTCAACTCTCGTACTATGGCGATAGAGTCTTCATCGTAATCATTGGATTTGTATACGAAGCGCTTTGGTTGAGCTTGTATACAATGTTTCCGTTACCACTATTACAATCTCCTATCCGATTTAATACTTGATTGCATATATCTCGTGTCCCCTTATCTCATATATAGTTAGATCACAATGGTGGAAGATCCGAGTCCGTATGATTGGTCAAGCTTAATGAGATATAAAAGTTTCACCGAGACGACTTAAGGACGAGTTGTCGGTTTAGGCGCAGATAGATAAGAAGTGACTTGACTTAGTTGCTTGTCTATGCCGGTACGCCTCGACGTATCAAGGATCACAGTGAGAGAGTTCTTCTTTCGACCCGTGAAAACCAAGATCTCGTGACTTACGATGATCTAAACCTCGATAAGGTATTAGGTGAGTATGAGTTGCGACCATCACTTGACTTGTTATGAGTGAGGGTTATATGTTCTAACCCAAGATTCTCCGCATTCGGTGGCGTCGATGTCACGCTAGTTATCTCAGACGAGTCACCGTATCCGCTAGGATGATGACGCCCCTATGAGTTAAAGGTTTATTGTACTAAACCCGCAGGTTGAGTTAGCTCAAACAATAATAAGGTCGAGTGGTACTACTTAAGGAAATAAAGTTATTAATCGCTTTAAGTCAGCGATTGCTATAAATGATTAAGGACGCTCGATATCTTAAATACGGGATTCAGAATGTTCAAGTGCAAGCCGACTCAACTTCGTAATAAAGGGTAAGTCAACATTCTTCTCTAGTGGCATGATCGAATGTTTATAAATTAATTTATGTTCTGGTAACATAAGATAATTAATTTATTTGAGGCCCATCTTTATTCCTCGATTTGATCCTGGTCGGCCCATCCAGTTCGTAGCATCGAGGAAAATCCCTATGCTCAATTGGCAAGATTTTATTCTCTTTATCCACATGGATATAATTATATTTATGGTATATGCATAGATCCTTTCCATATAAGATTATGGTAATAATATCGAGTATGGAAATAATCCCAAGAGTATGGAAATAATCCCAAGAGTATGGTAATATTCCATATAGATTATGGTAATATTCCATATAGGATTATGGTAATATTCCATAGGATTAAGGTAGTATTATAAATATAAGGTATGAGATAATGTCTAGCTAATGCTCACATATCAAGAGAATTTTCGCCATCTCATTATTGTGAAAGAGAATTTTCGGAGTTTGTAAGAGCATAAGATTTTCCAAGCATTCTCCATAGATCGCCCTCACCGACGCTGGAGATTGGGCAACCGGATACTCGTAGGTCAAAGCACGAGTCCGATCCGCTCGATCCGCTCATCTCGCTCCATCGACCTCTTCGATCCAAAGGTAAACACGTAAACCCCAACGTGTTGCGATTTAATTATATAGACGCATGCTAGGTTTATAATCAATGTATGGTGAATTAAACACCCAAGATGGATCCGGGCGAGGTTAACATAAGTTTTCCTACACTGGTATCTCGAGCCGGATCGAATTCGCTCGCTGGATTAATTCACGCCGATTATTACGCGCTATTATAATTGTGGATTTGTCGCTCATCGTGGCTCGCTTGTTTTGTTGGTTTTGTTTTACACCACGAGAAAATCCGTGGTTAGATTAGATTTTATTATGTAAATCTTGTCGTAAAAGAAGAACGAAGACGAAAGAACGAAGAACAAACGACGGAAAACAGTAGCTCGGCGCCCTGCGGATATCTCGCGAAGCCGCGGTCGCCGGCGATCACGGGGCGCGGCGACGGGCGGCGTCACAAGACGAGACCTCGGCGCCACGCGAGCGAGCGAGCGATCGCGAGGACGGCCGCCAAGCAGCGAGCGGAGCTGGGCGACGGGCGCTGTTGCGCCGGCGCCGGCTGCGAGCATCGCGGTCGCGAAGTCGTCACGGGCGACGACGCTCGCACGCTCGGGCCGGGGGCTGCGCAGCGCAGCCGACGGGTCGCGGTCGCCTTGCGATCAGCGAGGCAGCCGCGAGGAGCACGCGCGGCGGCGCAGGTCGGGCGCGCCGGGCTTTGCCTCAGCGCCCAAGACAGCTTGGCCACCTCGCACTGCTTCCAGATTTCCGCCCGGCCCGCACGCGAGGCCCAATTGTTGAATCCGTCCGTGCCCGCACGCGAGGCCCGTCAAGTTTAATTGCACTTTGTAAATCTATGTAATAGATTAGATTTAAATGTGCGTTTCACGATCCGCGATGAACGCTTTATTTTATTTTTATCGCTCATATGCATGTCGTGGATGTTTAAATTATGCAGTAGCATGTTATGTATGTTTATATTACGCGACAAACCTTAAGTGTTTTACGAATTGACGCGCATAGTAAGATGCTAGGTTTATCGCTTATCAAGCATATTTTAGAATTCGCGAGCATGTTTTACATGTCGAGTTCTATAGAAAAGCATGCTAGATTACGTGATCGCATGGACAAACCTTTGAATAAAAAGACTAAGCAAGCAACCCGACAAATTAATTTTTCAAATTAAATGTCAAGACTCCACTTTTGATCTCTAAACAAAGTGAGACGACCGTGAGTAAACGCCCACACGCGGCTTGCTTGCACTGCTTATCATAAGTTTGTTAGATGAGATTTCTAAATAAAACTTTTAAATCTATCGAGAAGTGGGAGTTTTGTAAACGCCCACACGCGTGGCTCGTATGTGCGATTTTCATAAGTTCTCTAGAGATAGATATAAAGAGATAACAAAAGAATTTGAATCAAGTGTATGGTCCGAGGAGTATACCAATTCTAAGAATTCATTCTTCATGTTAAAATTGTGGTCAATGCTTAGACATCACCTCAAGTACAACTTCCTCAAGTCCCTTCTGCGATAGTGAGTGGTCTAGTAGGTCCAATCATTAATTTCATTCATTAAGGATAAGTGACATGGATTGAAATTAAACGACTAAAAGGTATATTTTAGTCCGGTCGAGGGTTCATGTAAACGCCCACACGCGCGGTTGCGTGGAATTCCTTGGCGATTGAGGTTTCAATTAATATTGTTTTATCAAAAGGTTACAATATTATTGTTATAATTATTCTGATCGATGCTTATGTGTTTTACATTATCGCTTCAGATATGTCTCTTACGCCGATTATCAATATGCTCGCACAAAACCGTTATCCGTCCAAATTTTATCGAGTGGAACGAAACATGGAATATGTTCTTATGCAAGAACACATGTTTGTTCTCACTACTCCTAAACCCGATGCCCTATCGACGATCGACTAATGAGCAATGAGAGTCAAGGCGACTTTGGAATAAGTCAAACAATAGGCAAAATGCTATATGATGACTACGATGTCCAAAGGTTTGCACCGATCCGATGGTAGACGCGATCGATATTTGTCAAGTCTCGAGAGTAAGTTTGGGCATGGATCGAAACCGCCCACACAATGAGAGAAATCTTGGCTGTAAGATGGAAGAAGGAAGTTCGTCCATGAACATGTCTCCACATGACTCATCTCATGGATAGTCTTGATCCTGGGAGGAGGTATGACGCGGCCAAGGTCGATATCATCCTCAATACACGCCCAAGTCTTTGAGAACTCTGAATGCGATCAGAGCAAGACCGAGTTTACACTTAGTCGCTGTTTAATGATCTCGCTGTGAAGGAGTTATGGGAAAGGAGCACATGCTCTTGCTAGCACATCTAAGGGCCCAAAATTTTCATGCAAAATGGAAATAGAAAAGGGTGCCAAAGGTGGAGAGGCAAGGCAAATAGGAGTAATGGGAACAAGAACATGGTTGCACCGGAGGCTTAGAAGCAAGGAGAAGGGCAAGTGCTTCAAGTGCGTAAGATCGGGCATTGAAGGCCAAGTGCCCTATGCTCAAGGCTCAAGGTACGCTTGCTTTAGTAACTAAACATGTTTAGCGACTTGTTCTACCCATTCGGGTAGTAGATACGGCAATCGATCATGTTTGTTACACCTGCGGGGTTCCCGCGACAAGGAGTCGCTTGATGGCGAGATAACGATCTCCATGGGCAACGCGCGAAAGTCAAGCTGCGCTTGGAGATGTTTTTATGTTTTGGAAACAGCTTTAGTTTTGAAAGACGCTTTATATGTGCCGATTTTCATGAACCTTGTTTCTGCTTTCAAAATTATTTACTCATGGATATTCGTTATTTTTGATAGTGGTGTTTCTATCATAAGAAATGACGGTTATCCGTGTTGGCACTTTATATAATTCGCTTTATACTATTTCTCGCAAAACATAATACCTATAACTATGTCGATCTTCATCAAACCCCAAAGAGAAAGTTTTCTTCAGAAGATGACTCTACTTTTCTCGGCATCTTAGATTAGGTCACATCAATCTAAATAGGATCCAAAGACCGGCTAAGAATGGAGTTGGGTGATCTCACTACTCCGCTCCACCGCGAATCCGTATAAGGTAAGATGTCGACTGCACCTTCAAAGCAAGGGTTATAGAGCCAAAGAAATGTGAGTTAGTCCATTCGACCTGTGGACCTATGTCCACACAAGCTCGTGGAGGTACGAGTATTTTGTCACTTTCATCGACGACACTAAGGTACGGATACATACCGCTTCACCGCAAGTCCGAATGCTTTGAGAAATTCAAAGAGTTTAAGGCGGAAGTGGAGACGTTGGTAAGAGTATCAAGTCATCATGTCCGATCGCGTGGCGAATACCTCAAGAACGAGTTTATGGACTACCTAGTGAAATGTGGGATTACATCCCAAACAAGATTTCACGGCACACCACAAAGAAATGGTGGTCGGAGAAGAAATAGGACTCTTTGAAATGGTTAGATCAATGATGAGTTATGCTACATCGCTATTTCTGCTCGGGGTATGCCTTAGAGAGGCGGCATACTTGCTAAATCTAGTACCGCCCAAGTCACCGAAAAGACCCATTTCGAGTTGTGGTTTGGGCGAAGCCCGCTTTAAGCCACATAAGATATGGCCAAGACACGGCCGAACAAGAAAGTCGACAAGTGGAGGCTAGATCTCGACGCAAGACGCTTATGCTATCCTAGAGGAACGAAGGTGGTTTATTCTATAGTCCCAAGGATCAAGGTCATTATTAGCACTAATGCTCGATTCTTGAAGAGGACTACATGAAAATCATAAGTCCAAAGTTGAAATCATTCTTCAAGAATTAGAAGATGATCGATTCCACCACCGACATTAAAGGTACGAGATGTCGAGTCTAGTGGAGGGATCGACACGATACTTCAAGAAATTGAAGTGGGTCGAGTTCCACCGGAGATACCGACCGCATAAGTGGTACCTACACAGAAGTTGTGGTTAGAGAACCACAAGTATTCGCACCCACCGCTGCCATTGTGCTCGGAGAACCTCGTCGAGTGGGAGGGTTGTTCGTCAACCCGAGCGATTTATGTTCGTGGGTGAATCGGATTTGGTCCCGCAGACAACATGCAATAATCGACCCATGGACATACAAGGAGGCGATACAAGATATTGATGCAAGATCATGGCACACCGCTATGGACTTAGAAACGAGTCCATAACGGCTATGGATGTATATGAAAAGACACCTCACCGGATGGCAAGGAAGCCTAGGTAGTAAGTGGATATACAAGAGGAAGAGAGATTCGATGGAGAGGTTTCGCTTTAAAGCCGTGCTTGTGGCGAAAGTACACTGATTGAGGGTATCGATTTCGACGAGACCTTTCACCGTAGCAATGCTCAAGTCCATCGTAATTCTTCTAGCATAGCACCCACTGAACCTAGAGGTTTGGCAATGGATGTTAAAACCGCTTAAACGGTTACCTTGAGGAAGGTAGAGACATCTATATGCAGCAACGTTATGTGGTAAAGGGTGAAGAGCATCTAGTATGGAAGCTAAGTCCATTTATGGACTTAAGCGCCTCCCGATCATGGAACTTACGCTTTGACGAGGTAGTAAAGTCCCATGGATTTACCCATGCTAGCGAGAGTTGTGTGTATCGGTTAGATGTCAACGGTGATGTGGTATTTCGCACTTTATGTAGAGACATCCTTCTAGTTGGCAACAACGTGAAGTCGTATCGACGTAAAGAGTTGGCTATCCGATCGCTTCAAATGAAAGACTTAGGAGATGCAGCGACATTCTTGGGATCAAGGTTTACCGAGATCGCAAGAAGAAAATGTTGAGCTTATCTCAGCGCCTTACATTGATATCGTGATTACTGCTTTAGTATGCACCACCAAGAAAGGATTGCTACCTTCGATCATGGCGCCTTTATTCAAAACGCAACACCCATGACCGCAAAGAGATAGAGGAATGAGACAAGTTCCACGCCTCGCCGTAGGAAGTCTCATGTACGCAATGCTATGCACGAGGCCCGATATCTCATCGCGGTAGTATAGTAGCTAGATATCGCCTAACCTCGACAAGCTCATCGACGCAGAAAGCATATACCTGCACCGAAAGGACTCGAGATTATAGGCTGTTTACCATGATAGTCTAATGCCTTGGGTTAATGCACTGGATTTCCAAGTCGACCGTGATGAGAAAAAGTCAACCCTGCCATGTGTTTACCTTGGGAGGTGGAGCGATCCTCAGGAGTGCAAAGGAATGATGCATTGCGGACTCTACCATGGAAGAATATGTAGCCGCCTGAGGCTTCTATGAGGTCAGATGGTTCAAGAACTACCTCATGGATCTAGATGTGGTACCGGTTTGCCCAAGAGTATCATAGTTTCATCGTGATAACTCAGTGCAGGGCAAACTCGGGAACCACGGACCCAGGCGACTAAACACATAGAGAGAAAGTACCATGTCATACGAGAAATCGTTAGACGAGGTGACGTTTGATTGAAAAGATTGATACGACGGAAAATCTAGCGGATCCATTCACGAAGAGCTCCGCAAAAGTCTACGATGGACACGTTAGAGGACTGATTGCTGATGGCACCCACTTAGAAAGGAAACTTTTGTATAAGTGGGAGAAGCAAAGTGATGGTTATTTGTAATAGCTAGTAGAAAGACACATTGTATACTAAAAGTTTGCTTTAGTATAAGGGAGAGTGTGATTTGTATACGAAAGCGCTTGGTTGAGCTTGTATACAATGTTCGTTACCACTATTACAATCTCCTATCGATTTGAATACTTGATTGCATATATCCGTGTCCCTTATCTCATTTATAAGTTAGATCATACAATGTGTAGAAGATCACGTAAGTCCGTATGATTGGTCAGCTTAATGAGATATAAAAAGTTTCACACCGAGACACTTAAGGACGCAGTTGTCGGTTTAGTCCAGATAGATAAGAAGTGACTGACTTAGTTGCTTGTCTATGCCGGACGCCTCGACGTATAAGGATCAGGAGATGAGTTCTTCTTTCGACCGCCGTGAAGAACCAAGATCTCGTGACTTACGATGATCTAAACCTCGATAAGGTATTAGGTGAGTATGAGTTGCTCACTCACTTGTTATGAGCGAGGGTTATATGTTCTAACCCAAGATTCTCCGGATCTTGGGTGGTGGCGTTTGTATGTCACGCTAGTTATCTCAGACGAGTCACCGTATCCGCTAGGATGATGACGCCCCTTAAGGAGCTCAAAGGTTTATTGTACTAAACCCCGCAGTTGAGTTAGCTCAAGACAATAATAAGGTGAGTGGTACTACTTAAGGAAATAAAGTTATTAATCGTTTTGTCCGATTGCTATAAATGATTAAGGACTCGATATCTTAAATACGGGATTCGAATGTCTAAGTGCAAGCCCGACTCAACTTCGTAATAAAGGGTAAGTCAACATTCTTTTCTAGTGGCATGATCGAATGTTTATAAATTAATTTATGTTCTCGGTCGAACATAAGATAATTAATTTATTTGAGGCCCATCTTTATTCCTTGATTTGATCCTGGCGCCCATCCAGCCGTAGCATCGAGGAAAATCGCGCCCCTATCGCTCAATTGGCAAGATTTTATTCTCTTTATCCACATGGATATAATTATATTTATGGTATATGCATAGATCCTTTCCATATAAGATTATGGTAATAATCTCGAGAGTATGGAAATAATCCTAAGAGTATGGAAATAATCCCAAGAGTATGGTAATAGATTATGGTAATATTCCATATAGATTATGGTAATATTCCATATAGGATTAAGGTAGTGCATTATAAATATAAGGTATGAGATAATGTCTGTGCTAATGCTCACATATCAAGAGAGAATTTTCGCCATCTCATTATCGGAAATAGAATTTTCGAGAGTTTGGTTGTGAGAGCATTGGGTGATTTTCCCAAGCATTCTCCATAGATCGCCCTCACCGACGCTGGAGATTGGGCAACCGGATACACCCGAAGGTCAAAGCACGAGTCCGATCCGCTCGATCCGCTCATCTCGCTCCATCGACCTCTTCGCATCCAAAGGTAAACACGTAAACCCCAACGTGTTGCGATTTAATTATATAGACGCATGCTAGGTTTATAATCAATGTATGGTGAATTAAACACCCAAGATGGATCCTCGGGCGAGGTTAACATAAGTTTTCCCTACATAATCGCCCTCACAATCTGTATCATTCACAAGAGCATTTAAGCAAAACAAACTTCAATAATAGTCGAGACCATACCGCTTGATATCGATCAAACCGATCGCATCTTCCTCATCGCCCGACAATGTGCGGCAATCGCGACATGGAGTGTTGTGGCAATGGGGCGGCCGCAGCTGTCATTGCCATTATTTACCCTTCAAGAACTCACTTCGCCATCACTTCATGATACCTAGTATGACTTTCATCTCTTTCTTAGCGTGTTCGCACATCGGTTTGCATAATGACCATACCCTTTGCATTCACGGTATCGATACTATCAATGTTGGAGGAATCATACCTAAACGTGTCTCGAGGAAAAGACTTCCTCACCGGTCTTGGTGAAGTGAAGCTTTGAGGTTTTCAAGACGGATACTCGACCATTCGATGATTTTGATCCATAGGCCTAGCTTGAACTTTCTCCTTGTTCATCTTCCTTCCCATAGTGTTGAATTTCCTGGTGATTAGAGCAACATCATCGCCAGCTTTGATCTCCTGCAGCTCTTCTTCATCATCCAACTCGATTATCTCCCGCGATGTTCCACCGGATGTTGCGCCAGCAGTGAAGGCAATAGTCGGCTTTTTATTGATCGCATCTTTCTCCTCCATTCATCTCAGATGTCTTAAGTGAATTCATGAGATCCATGAACTCAATGGTCGCAACCATTTGAGATGTTTCAATAGCCGTGACCTTCATCTCAAATCTTGCGTAAGGTTCAAGAGCTCGACACCAAAGAACTTGTTACTTATAGCATCACCAAGATCTCGCACTCATTGGCAATATCCAATATCCTCTCGGTGTAGTCGCTGATGTTCTCTTCTTCTCTCATTTTCATATTCTCGAATTTGAAGTGAGAATGCGAAGTCGAGACCTTTATGCTAGTATCACCCTCACACGCCGCTGAAGAACATCCCACGCATCTTTCGCAGATGCTACCGTTTCGATCAATTTGAACATTGTCATGTCCACGTATGCGTAAATGGCATTGAGGGCCTTCGCTTGAAATTTGCGTCAAACCCGATCTCTTGTCCACCGTGCGGACGGTGTTGGGGTAACATCGCCTCGAACATCGCTGGTCTTTGGGATCCACCATCCGCTCTCCACGGATCGCCATGCTTTGACATCAATGGACTTGATGTATGAGCGAATTCGTCTTCCAAGATGAATAATTCGATCCATCCAAGATTGGTGGTCGATAATACCAAGAATTGTTTGAATCCATGGCGAAATTATAGCGAAGATATTTGACAGATCTCACTCGATGTATGAGTGTGAGCTCGATACCAATTGAAAGTGTTGTCGCCTAAACACACAATCATTATGTAGATCGTTATCCACACACGTAGTAAAACAAATAAATTAAAATCTTGAAGAACACCGAAGAAACTTTTTCACAGATTAAAATTATAATCAGAGATGTCAATACGGCTAAATGATTCACTATAAAATTTACAAATAACGTTATAAAACTCACTACTTTACCACAAGATAAAGTCGGAAAGTTGAGTACTAAAACTACCTATCGAGATCTATGAAAAAGCTAAGAAGCTATCTCAAGATATATGAAAATACTAAAGATTTCACACCACTGTGTACTAAAATGACAACCTTCTAACACCATTAGAAGTTAAAACACTCGTGTGATATTGAAATGTTACGAAAAAGACTCAACAACATAAATGATCTTCGATTCTTCTTCAATGATCATGTGTCTTTGCGCTTGCTTTGCCTTATTTTATAGACGCTGAAAGACCTTCAATCGCATATCTTGACCACGATCCGCCCACTAAGGTAGTGACTAAGTCGTGATGCTTAATGGCATGACTTGCTCTTGAAAGTAGGAACCGAATCGACTTAGTTCACCCGATCTCTAGCGATTTGTTTCCGATTTTCCTGCAGTGTTACCATCGCATCCCGCGAAATATTTCGTAACCTGCACACCAAAGAGAAGAAATGGCAAAACTATACAAACAAACTAATTCCTTGAAATGAGGAGAATTAGTCAAAGTTAACCAACTCTAACACTGTATTTGTCAGAGGTCAAAAGATTAATCGCTTGCCGAATAAAACACATTATATGTACTATTGTAGTCGGAAAAGTACAAACGGAAAATAAGAAGAGCAAATCTCATGATTAAGTAATGGCATTGCAACTCAGAAGTTTATATAAAAGTAGCCCATCAAAGTCTTACCACTGCCAATTTACTATTTCTAGCATATGTCCTTCAAATCCATGCGCAAAAAATATTATTTAATGCAAATGTTAAAGTATTATCATAATTACAATCATCCCAAAAATATAATTTCCTCAACAAAATTGACCTAGTGTACACAAAAAAATTGTAGCCCAACAAAGATTTGACCGCAACCATAATATATATATATAGGAGATGGATCATGTAGGAATGGATAATTTTGTAGGAAATAAGAATGAATCTGGGCCTTTGATTCACCGAATCAATGGTTGAGATTTAATTTCAGCAGTATTCTACTGCTTTTGTGTTGTGTGTGCTACGCGATTATTGCAAAGACTAGAACCCTTCATTGTACACTGTCAAGAATAAAAGATGTATAAACTAATATATTTAGCATATGTGCTACTTAAAAGATAAAATATGTGCTAAACTAATATGTGCAATATAGTAATTCGATTGTGTTACACAAATATGAAAGATATGCTGACTTACATATCTATTCATATTTCCTACACTTATTTCCATTCTCACAGAACTATCCCATACATACATATATATATATATATATAAAGTTTGATTCAAATAAAACCATTCTTATCCTAAAACTAAGAACCAAATGAATTGTTATGAAAGTTGATGAATCAGCTGAGAAAATTAATGAATTCAAAATTCGTAATTTTTCACCCGGTTCGAATCCCGAGAGGGCTAAAATTCTATTTTTCGATTCAATAATTTTCTCGCCGATTCATCAACTTTCACTATGAATTCATCGCTTTTGGTTCTCACGCTCACAATAAAATGATTCTCACGTTAACCTCATCTATATATATATATATATATATATATATATATATATATATATATATATATATATATATATATATATATATATATATATATATGAGTTGGTTATAGGATAAACACCCTAAGATGAAAACTAAAAACTAATAAGGACCGTAGATAATGTTAAATTTGATGGTCCATATTTAATTGGTGCATAATCACGTGTTTGACTTAATTTGTCAACAATCCCCTCATTTTAACGCGTTATGGGTAAATATATAAAATCAAAATTCATCTCACCCCTTTGAAACCACCCATCCCTCTGTTTACCGCATCAAATCAGTCAAATTCTTTATCTCTCCTATCATTATATCTTCTCTCTCAATACAGTTAAACTATTTCTCTCTCTTACCTTTTTATCTTCTCTCTGTACCTAAATTAGTCAAATTCTTTCTCTCTTATATCCTTTTATCCTTCAAAATCTATACAAATCAATAAAAACTTATATCTCTTATTATATTTGATCCCCTAAATCACGCATATTTTGTTTTGTTTATGCAGGTGAACACCAAGAAGTTTGTTCGAACGAATTTGTGAATATTTATGCACTTATTTTGCTGGAGTAGAAGTGTGAATTTGTGAAGAATGCAAGGTTTTACTATGAAAAAAACATTAGAGCTTCGATTTATTGTGTAAGAACAATATTATGCATAAAATTTATGGATCTAATATATTACAAAATGAGTTTTTGTGCATCAAAAATATTAAAAATTAATTTTCTCAATTTTTGAACTTTTATTGTTCAGCCAAAATATGCTGACAAAGACGAAGTGGACTGATGCACATAAATTTTAGTTTTGTTGTTCGTTTATTACGTTTGCTTTGTTTTTTTTTTGTCAATTTAATGCATAAATTTAAAGGCTGCATCACGATGGACTCGATCCCGAGACCTTTAGCCTCGGACATTAACCACTCTACCACTAGGCCAACACACACACACAACGTTTGCTATGTTTATGCATGATACATGCAATGATTGTGCATGACCTTATATGTAATTACATAATGCAATGTCAAACATGAACAAGTTAGAAAGGTATCATGCACAATATACAATGCACTTGTGCATAACTACGATAAAACACACGACAAACACTTAAGCGCCATTAATTTCAAAACATTAAACACACACATTTAAAAAAAAATAGGTCTATGGATAGAAACATAATCCAACAAGAGGTCTATAGAATCTTTATAAAAGAGGTCTAAATTTTTGTAAATATCGGTGTTCAACATTAAAAAACCAACAAGATACATAATCCAAGAAAAGCAACAAATAGATAAAAAATCATTCGTTATCGTCAACTCGGTTTGGACAATTTCTAAAATCATGTTAATCAAGTTCGTTACATTTCCTACATTTTCTTTTTGCTTTTTGATATTTTTATGTAGCTTGCTCTCTATTAACTTCAAACTACGCCCGTCGCGCCTACTACCTTTAGTTTAAGAAACTTCTGGCAACAAAATATCAATCTCGATTGGAATTGACATACCATAAAATTCCTTTACCACCTTATATTTATCCTTCAACGTGCATAACGACTGCCCCAACATAGAATACTTATCATTGATATCTTTCAAAACTGAATACAGACGATCCTTGAGCTCAATGCATCCGTTGCTTATATTGTGCATATCAGTAATAAGTTTGTGCACAATGTTATTTATCTTATGCAACGATATTTCATTAACGACTAATACTACTTTTCATGATTTAATGATCACAATAGTAAATATGGTCTTTGATCAGACGTAACTTTGAAATGAACAACATAAACTTGATAAGAAGTAACTTAAACAACCTATAATTCATGCCATTTACCATTTTTAAAAACTCAAGAAGAAACGAAAAATAGAAATAAACTTGAGAAGAACTAATGCAAACAATATATAATCCTTGTCATTCATCAATTTTTTTAAAAATATGAAGAAACAAAATTACAGATGCTATTAATATTGTATAATGCAAAAAATCTGCAATGTAATTAGATAGGAAGATGATTACTGAATAACCGGTTATGAATATAACAAATAAGATAAACTAGAATTGGATGTATTAATTATGCTTATCAAATCCCTTAAATCTAGGATGTCATCCGTTAAAAATAATTTAATATGACAAAAGTGTCCTTAATGTTAATATTATTAACTAATGCGATAATTGTAACTTTAATTAGGGACCATAAGATTTGATCAAATCAATGATTATGATTAGTTCTCATTTTTCAAAATATTTATGGTTTTCATTTGATATAATATATATATCATTAGCATACATTTTCAAAACAACTTTTAATTAATTTACTAACGATTTCCTGCAATTGGATGAAGCAAAGCACTAACCACCCTTTAGAGGTTCCATTCAAGGGCCATAAAATAACATAGGTTACTCTAAATATAAAGACTTTATTTGTATGAATTTGACAGAATGTATTCATCTATAAAATTGAATGAACTACTCCAAGCACTAACTCCTTAGCTAGACGGGTTCAGATTATCCGTTATATGTGGGTGTAGAAATGGATGTAATAATAATATGCTATGTAAAACCGAGGCAGAGTTAGACTCTCTTTCAGAAGACGAAATTGTTCCAAGACAAGACACACGGTTCAACGGCAAACGTCCCCAAGATACAATGGTTTTCTATGAATACGAGACCTTGACTAGGAAATCGTATCTCGCGTAACTACTTGATACTCGGATAGAGGCTTTTGAAGAATGAATGAGATTGATTAATTATCTTCGTTTTGTGTGTTTGAATGTCAATCAAATGGGTCTATTTATAGAGAGGAAGATGTCTTTTCGCCAAGAGTGCGCGTTCTTTCACGTGAAAAGGTACGCCTTTCATATGAAAAGGTACGTCTTTTCATTTGAAAAAGGCGATTTTCAAAAGAAAAGGTACCTCTAACCGCTTTTAACCACCTATAACCAACTCTATTAAATAAATTCATATGGAAAATAATAATTTTCCAACAATCCCCACATGAATGACATTTAATGCAAATGCAGTGTTTTTTCAAAATCCCGACAACCTATTATCGCATCGTGATAGGTAGTAGTTAGCTTTGAACCTTCCTTAGTGTAATGCTATCGATTTACTCGCTGCTTGGTGAACGCGATGTCTCAACCACCAACTTTAGTGTAAACCAAGATAATAACATACACACAATAATAGATCTAATATCTTTCGCTCTCACGCAGTCCATTTTCGCCTCGACCATTTCTTGATTCATAAGTGTTATCGTAATCTTGAAACGGCCTCACTTCTTCACTTATATAGGTGATCTCCCATAAAGAGTATCCCGCCATACTCCACCTATAAAAGGCTATAGGAATCATTAAAACCTTAAAGGTTTACCCTTTACCACAAGCTGCTGTGTTTGCACTTGAGCGCCTACGAGAATGGATTTTAAAATTTTCAAGTGCTCAACTCGAACTCCTACAACTTAGTTATCTCATTGAACCATGTTTTGGGATCTCCAATCAACATGGTCGAGTTACCATTGTAAGTGTTCTTAACGTGTGGATTTTAATCTCATTCCCTTATCGCATCATATAATTGATCACGATTGATACCTTTAGTAAACGGATCCGCTTATATTGTCTTTTGACTTTACATAGTCAATACACATTATTCATGTATCGATCAATTGTCTAATCGGTATTATGTCTTCGACTAATATGTCGAGACTTACCATTATACATACTATTCTTTGCTCTCCTATGGTCGCTATGCTATCACAATGTATCATAACCTGAGGTAAAGGTTTTTCCCAACAGGATATCTTCTAAGAAGTTTCTTAGCCATTCGGCTTCTTCGCCGGCTTTGTCCAAAGCAATAAACTCTGATCCGTTGTAGATCGGGCTATGCAAGTTTGCTTAGAAGATTTCCATGAAATTGCTCCTCCACCAATTGTAAATACAAAACCACTTGTGGATTTGGAGTCTTTAGTATCGGATATCCAATCGCATCACAATATCCTTCCAAAACAAATGGATATCTCGAATAATGTATACCATGAGTGCTAGTATGTTTCAAGTATCTCAACACTCTTGTCTGCTGCGATCCAAAGGATCCTTTCCAGATTACTTGTAAACCGACTCAACTTGCTAATAGAGTATGATATGTTCGGCCTTGTACAATTTGCTAAGTACATTAGGCTTCCAATGATCCTAGCATAGTCTCTTTGTGATACGGGTTCTCCTCGATTTTTGGCTAAGTGTATACTTAAGTCAACAGGTGTCTTAGCTGGAGGTTGATTGTAAGCTTTGAATTTCTTAAGCACACTCTCAACATAATGAGACTATGATAAGACTATTCCATCGGGTGTTCTAGAAATCTTGATTCATAGAATCACATCGGCTAATCCCATATCTTTCATATCAAAGTTCTTCTTTAACATTTCTTTAGTGTCTATGATGATTTTATTGTTGCTACCCATAATTAGCATATCATCAACGTAAAGACACACAATGACAAAATTTTCTGATGTACCTTTGATGTATACACACTTGTCACATTCGTTGATTTTGAATCCATTTGACATCATTATTTGGTCAAATTTCTCGTGCCATTGCTTAGGTGCTTCTTTAAGTCCATATAAAGACTTGACAAGTTTACAAACTTTCTTTTCTTGGCCGAGAACTACGAACCCTTCGGGTTGTTCCATATATATTTCATCTTCTAAATCTCCATTTAGAAATACCGTTTTTACATCCATTTGATGTATTTCAAGATTGTATAATGCAGCTATCGCAAGTAGCATTCTAATGGATGTAATTCGAGTAACCGGTGAGTATGTATCGAAATAATCATACCCTTCCTTTTGTTTCTTTTGCTTATGCGAGTCTTGCTTCTTTTGAATGAATTTTCGCTTCTTGTTGTTTGCCTCGACAAGATTTGCTTTTGCCTCCATAGATGACTTGTTCGTCTTGACATCGGTCTTCCGATTGTCTTCTTCGATTCTCAATCGTACGATGAGGTCTTCAAGACCCATCTCCTTGCGCTATGCTTGAGGTAATTGTTGAAATCCCTCCACATTGGGGGCAACTTCTCAATTATGGCGGCAACTTGAAAGGATTCTGAAAAACTCATTCCTTCCGCCATAATGTCATGCAGATCAACTGAATTTAATTAGAAGCAATCGATTACGAATATATGGAAATCTATTAATATAACCAATGCAAATATTAAGGACATTTATTTCTATATAATTAAGGTAAATGCTTCTAAATATCTATTTATTGTATATATGATTACGAAAATTGAATTTATTTAATACAATAAATTTAATTTCCAAAATTACATGAGTACTACAATAAAATACTGTAAATGGAAAGAAAATAATGCATTAATTAAATCGAAATTTACCACATCCGGCAATCCGTAGCTACTATTATATAGTATATAGATATAGATTTAGAATACTGCTTTATATATTAATAATTGATGCAACAATATATAACATGATAGATTCAAAGATAGTGTGATAGGACTATCAATTCGTGACTTAGACTAAGGGAGACGTTACAATAGTTGTGCCCGCTTGAATGACGGTCAATTCTTTTTCAACAAAGTGCCTCGCGCCATGCTTGAATCCCAAAAATGAACAATAGTCCGCTCCAAGAAACGGGTACTGTTCACCGCTACCTTTTTTTCTTTCTTTTTTGCTTTTCTTTTTGTGCTTTTTATTTATTTTCTTTCCTTTTGTAAATGGTGAGAAAAGCATAGAAAATAGAGAGAGAATTGAAGAAGAAGAAGTAGAAGAAGAAGCGCCCAGAGAAAGAATGAAAAAATTAGTCTAATTAGAGTTCTTACTTTTCCTTTGATATTGTTTCATGTATTTTGTTTTTGTAATTTTTAATTTTATTCATTAAATTCAATTAAGGCCCATTCTATTATTATTTAACTTGGGCCATTAGTTTGGACTATTAATTTAGTTGATGCAGAACTCATATTTTACTCATTATATTCCTTTATTTAAAAAATATAATTAAGATATTATAAATGTGTTATTTTACCTATCACCTCCTAATTAATAATCTAGCCCCAAATTTTAAAAGAAGAGATGTGCTGAGTTTGATATGCTGAATTTTCTCCACCACCACCTCTATAGCTGGCGGCTCTCTTTTCCTCATCCGGCAACAACGTTCCGTCAGTTTAGACGTAATCAACAAAGAGAGTATATTTCATTAATGGAAATTGACGGGATATGGCTCAACCAACGGGCCCACTAACAGCCCAAGCGAGCCGGGCCTCAACGATGGTAGCAGCCCACGCCGTCGAGCCCCAATCATCGCCTCAAAACGCTAGCCCCCGTGACCGCCACCCTCCGCCAATGGAGAAGATGAACCAGGTCGACGCCACCTCCACGTGGCGCGCAGAAGCGAGAGGTCCCCGCCCGCCAATGGAGGGCACGCCAGAGGAAGAGTCACGCAACGACCAATGGAGAGGTCGGCGCGCTTCGTGACGTAGTCGGTCAGATAAATAGAAGGAAACCGATGTTAGAAGCGGTTAGCACCCATCAATACAAAGCGCAGTAAACAATACTGCATTTAAAAGCTCTAGTGAAAGTATTGAGGAATCATTCCTCCGTGACGAGATCTCATTAACGATCGAACCACGAAAAGCCCGGTGTTCTTTATCGCTTCATATAAATCTCGCACACTCACGTAGCTAGATTCATCATCGCGCCCGCCTGGGAAACATTTTCAACAAGAAAAGCTTCATTCCCCTACGACTAAATGGCAAGAACACGCAACCGCCGCCAACGCCGGCAACAACTGCGGAGGACGACTGGTGGTCGCCGGGCCACGGAAAGGAGATCGCAGACGCCACGAGCGGTCACACTCGAGGCCACATGGAAAATGTCTCCATACACCCTCAGACCGCCTCCCAACGCGTAAGATGTCGACCTCAACGAGGACGAGCAAACAGCTCATTCGTCCCACGAGGTCCTCGCCGAGCCGTGAGCGAGTTCCTCCACGCTAATCTCGCCGGCCCAAAGCTTCCTCAACCAGAGGACTAACGAGCGGGTCCTCTAGGCCCCTGATCAACACCACGGCCTCCCGAGGCCGCTCCCCATGCGAACAATAAGGCAACACCTCGCGTGATAGCCGAGAGGCGATCGCGCCCGACGCGAGGAGCCGCCACCGCGCCGAGCCGACCTCATTCGTGGAGCCGCCACCGCGCCGAGCCGCCACCAACGATCGCCTCGCCATTCAGCAGCACCGCCTCCACCTCGCCATGCCGACCGCAGAGTCGAGCGAAACAGAGGGAAGAAAGGCGAGTCGAACTCCCCTGAGGGACGACAGCGCCGCTATCGATCCCCACCCTCCGTAGAAGAGACGGCAACGATCTCCCTGGGTTCGACCGGCACGAGAATCATCTCCCTTCTCCGTGGAGATTCTAGACACGCCCGCCCGCAATGCACGGCACCCAACATAGCGGCTCACGACGGCCCTCGAGACCCCTCCCACTTCCTTTTCGCCACACCACCAACATGGCGATCAAGGAATGGAAGATTTTCACATGTGCAAAATCTTCCCGAGGTGTCGATCTCCAACGCACGGCGCTGGTTCACCTCGCCCGCCTGTATCAAAGATACATCGCTTCCGTGACCTCATGGAACAGCTTCAGTGGCGCTCTATCGTAAGATGCCACCCCAAAGAGCCCTCCTCCGATCTATTTCACAACCGCCATATGGACGAGACGATGTCAAACTGCCTCGAGGTTCATCAAAGAGTCGCCAAAATCGACGACGAACGATCTCTACATCATCAACGCTGCTCAAAACGGATCCGACCCGCGCGAACAAAGAAATCACTGGAGAAACCAAAGACGCGAGTAAGCTTTGGAACTCGTGGACAACTTCGTCAAGGGAGACGAGTCGGATCGAAGCGCGGAGATCCGGGACGAAAGGTAAGTCCGGGAGAAAAGCCGACGATCAAGTCGAGGTGCAGATCGCAGGAGCTCGACAGATCAAGAGAGGCCCACCGAGTCCGTGCCCGGACCTCGCCCAACCCCGAGGCAGCCCCGCCAAATCAAGGGCGAAATATTCGAGCCCACGCCGAGCTCTTCCCGAAACCCGCCCTATGAAAGCGAGGATCCAAGAAGAGGTCCACTGACGAGTATTGCGACTATCACCAAGCGGTATGGTCACGATACCGAGGATTGCAGTAAACCCGGGCTCACAGATCGACGAGCTCGCCAAAGGTGGAGCCCTCAAAATACCTCGGACGAGCCGGTCCGAAGAATGCGAAGCGCAGGCGAATGGAGGCGGCAACAATCATGGCCAACCCAAACAAGCACTCCAACCCAAGACGACGAGACGAAGGTCCCAACGCCATGGAGCAGTGTCTATGTTGTTACCGATCGCCTCGGGACGACGAGGTCGCCCTCGAAGAACGACGCCGAGGCCGCCCCAAGAGCCAAGAACAAACGACCGGATGGCGAGAACATAACGCTCTCCAAGGAGGACCCCGTGCCCAAGATCATGCCGCACTGTGACGCCATCACCATACAGTGCGCGGGGCAACAAAACGCCCACCGGTCTATATCGACATCGAGCCTCCACAAGATCATCTTCCGTGAGTCGTCTCGATAAGCTTGAGGTCGGAGGCATTCAGTGCTTCCCGCGCCTCCCGCCCACTTGAGCTTCACTCAAGAAGGTCCACCCGAGGGGGTCATTACCCTTCCAACACCGTAGGCGGGCTCCTGTGCCGGTCACCAAGGCCATCCGATTCTTCCCGGTCCGGCTCCCCTCCGCACAACATTATCCTCTGAGAGATTGGTCAGACGCCACCAAGGCCGCCTGCTCGGCCTACCATCTCACCAGAAGATTCCCACCCCTGGAGTGCTCAAGATCCATGTGACCAAACGGTCAGAAAAGAATGCCTACGCCTCAACTCGTGACGCGGCCTCGCCCTGCATAGCAATTACTGCCCCCCTGAGGCCGACACCCCGGACGACCGACCGAGACCTCCAACTATACGACGACGATCCCACGAGGTCATCCAGTCGGCACCTGTGGCCCCGGACATCCGTGGCACGCCGTACGACTTCAAGGCGAATATAGGACGTGTTTGTTGGTCCCCGCCGATATGACCGGTGTCGCCCGAGCTCATAACTCACCACTCAACATCGACCCGCCACCAAGCCATCCGGCGAGAAGAAAGAATATTCATGCGAGCGCAACAGTCATTAGGACGAGGTGACTCAACTTCAAGGCCAAGATCTTGTTCGAGGTCAACACCGACCGGATGGCTAATCCAATCGTGGGTCCGAAAGCTCCATGAGGGTGGCGACAAGGCCGATTATACCGACCTCAACAAGCATCGCCTAAAAGATTGCTACCCTCCCCGATATCGACAAGAAGGTGGAAGCTTTGGCGGGCCACGAGATGTTCACCTCGGATCTATATGCGGGTACCACCAACTCGACGAGTCTTGAGGACGCACCAAAGACCCATTCATCACCGACTTCGCTGCCTTTGCACCGAAGATGCCATTCGCCTCAAGAACGCCGGCTACTTACCGTATAATGGTGGATGCAACATTCAAAGACCACATCGGGAGATCGTCGAGGTTCACGCCGACAACATAGTAGTCAAAGTCGAAACTGAGAGTCTACCGACGACCCCGGCACCATCCTCCAACCGCCAGTGTCGGCCAACCTCAAACTTAACCCCCAAAATGCACGCTCATGGTAAAACGGGAAATTTTGGGGTGCCGGGTTTCCCAAGAAGGCTTGAAGGCGAACCCCACCAAGATAAAGACGGTGCTCAAATGCAAGTGCCAAAACCATTCATGAGGTCCACAACCATCGGGTGCCCGCCGCCTCAAGAGGTTCCTCCCGGCCGCAGAGAAGCAACTCCCATTCTTTAAAATCTTGAGGAGGCCCCTGACTGCATGGCGGAAGAGCACCACCGCCTTCACACACCATTTCGAGTACCTCACGACCGCCTACCTCGACCGCCCCCAAAAAGAGGCGAACCTCTCCTTGATTGGCAGCCTCTGACGAGGCAATCAAGGATCGCGCGGACGAGGTCTGACGGCAGCCTTCCTATCTACTTCATCACCGAGCACTCAAAGGACCGGAGACAAGGTACCGCCTCAAAAGGTAGCACCGCACCGTGAATGCTGTTTACGGCCCCGACCCTACTTTCTGTGCTCACTCCATCCAGTATCGACCGACCCGCCTCGAGGCAGCCTTATCAAACCCGAGTCATCCGGACGAACAGCCTGGGGCCTCGAGCTTGGCGAGCACGATATCTCGCACTCCCTGCACCGCCATAAAAGCGGCAAGCTCACGATTTCCGGTAGCCAAGTTTATCGAGCTCGGTCGCACGCTTAAGATTAGCTCCTCCAACGCCTCCACCTCGGCCGTCCCACCGCACGGCGAACCGGACCCTCATCCACCGGATAGTTGTTGGCGATGTACGTGATCTGAGCCTCGCAAACGGGCAATGAGCGGCATCCTTCTCCTCGGCCCAGAGCATGCAGAAGTCACCCACGCACCCGGCCACCTTCCCGACCACCAACAACGAGGCTGGAGTACGAGGCCCTAATCTCCTGACCGCCCGCTATGAGCTGAGGTGGGTGAGATCCAAATCTTCATGATTCCTGTGTCGTCGCGAACTGTGTGTTAGGCAACACGAGGCCAAGGAGGACCGAATGAAACAATACCGACAAGGCAAAAGAGACGCTGACCGCTCAGACACTTCAAGATCCACCGAATCCCCGAGGGAAAACAAATGGCCGACGCCCCTCAAGAAGCTAGTCACACATCAACAAGTCCACCAAAGGAGGAGATCCGCTCCGTAGCATAGCGAGTCCCACGCCGGCATCATCACCGAGATAGAGCCGAATCGACGTCTCCCCAAAGGCCTACCCGAACACGGCGACTACCTTCGTGATCGGCTCAAGCCAAAAAGACGATGGCAAAGTCCCGTATATCTCATGCACGAGGGCGTTTCACCGAAGTCTTACCTTCAACCCTCCCGAGATGCCTCTGCCGTAAGAAGTTCGACTATGTGCTCAACGAATACACCGGTGGTCTTGTGGAAGCCACATCGGGTCGCGAGCACTTTCAAAGAAGACGCGAGGTCGGGATACCACCGCCCACCGCAAGATTCGGCCGAGCTCGCCAAGAAGTGCCCAGTGCCGATCCACCCACGCCAAAAAGCTACCTCGACGGATTTGAGCACCGCAGAGTCCGTGGCCTTTCATGCGCAGGGGATCGACATTGTCGTCTGCTCGACCGAGCACCGTGTCACCCGATATTTAGTCGTGGCCATAGACTACTTCACAAACGGGTCGAGGCCGAGCCACTTTCGAGCATCACGAGCGTATGATTCAAACCTTGTGTGGAGAAATAGTTCCGCTTGCATACCGCGACATCCTCGGTCTCTGACAACGGCACCCAATTCGTCGACAAAACTTCAAGGAGTGGTGCGAAGAGTTTCACATCGATCAACGCTTCACTTCGATCGCACACCCGCAAGCAAATGGTCGCACCGAGGTGACGAACCGCACGATCGCACAAGGTTCGGGCAAGAGGCCGACTGCTGGGGCGACGGGCTGAAAATCTCCTCAAGTCCTCGGTCCCACAGACCACACCTCGGACGGCGCACGACGGAGACCCTTTAGCCCGGGTTCACGTACCGAGGCATTATACCGGCCGAGATCGCGCCAAGCCCTCGCACTCTCCACTTCAACCAGCCGAACGAGGAAGACCAAGGGCCAACCTCGACGCCTCGAGGAGAAGCCACGAGCTCGCTTCATAAACGGCCAAGCACAAGAGCCGTGTCGCTCACATTACAACAAAAGAGTAGGCCCCACACCCGAGCGGGCGACTCGCCCCGCGAATAATGAAGCGAGCCGAGCCGCCTTAACAAGCTTGATCCGACATGGAAGGACCCTCACCGCTGCTCACGGTGACTCCTGCAAGCGGGCCTATAAGTCACCCACCGTCCGGCACTTATTCTCTAACTCGCACATAACTCATCTAAGGAGGTATTTTACATAGCTTTGATTTTAGATCGCGACATGTTAGCCCTCCTATTGTTTTCGACCGACGTATGATGTCAAGCTACTTGTTTAATAAAACATCTGCTTTTCTAATGAGTATTTCACTGCTACGCCTTACATCTATGTGAACATCCGCTCGATATACCACATCTAAACCTTCACAAGGGACGCCTCACGAAGACGAAAATCCCACGTATAGGGCACGATACGACTCACCCATTAAGTTGGACGCCTACATGCAAAGCATACAGACACCCATTAAGTCGACGCCTACATGCAAAGCATACAGACACCCATTAAGTCGATCGCTACATGCAAGCGACATCCAAACCGATCTCGCCACCTCATACCCCTTTATTTGGGAAGATATGCACTCCCGACAAAGTCTAAAATGCATCAACGACTACAAACAAAGTACCAAGCCATATACAAGACAACCGTGTTTCGAGCTCGCTTATACCCCTTTATTTGGGAAAATACGTCAGATACAAGATGAATACATTTATGACCAAAACGAAGTCCTAAGCTATGTTTGTACCTCTCAAAGGGGAAAACGACACTTCAAACGAGTCTAAATACATTTATACCTACATACAAGGTCCTATACTATACATGGCCTCATTCCGCCTCCTCCGCCCGCCAGACCGGCCGGCCGCACCAATTCTCTACAAAATCCCAGTCCGACGATGTATGCCTCGAACGAACTCTCCTGCCTTCGACCCACCGACGAGGCCGAATCACCACGGCCTGCCCCGGCCGCCGCTGGCTCCTGAGGCAGCCCTGACGGAAGCATCGACCTGTGATCACCTTCACCCGCCTGTGGACACCGGCGGCGGCGCGCAAGACGGCATCCGGGCGGGACGCACCCGAGGTAACGCCCGACCCCCGACCGGACACCGGCCGTGCGCGCGACTGCCCCCGCTCAAGCTCTCCTCACGACTGAGGACCTCGGTCGCCCGTCCCGTCGAGGATCCTCGATAATCCGCCCGCCGACCCATCAACCTCAAGACTACGGGCGTGATCGGAGTATCCGCCTCCTCCGCTGGTTCTTCTATGATCGGGCCGGCAGAGCCCGCCGTTGCTCGCCACCGCCGGGCATGCGACGCCGGACGATGTCGCACATCTCCATAAACTTCACCACGGAGTCGACGCAGCTTTGAACTTCTTGTCATGGGCCCTTCCTCATCCTCAAGACCATGCCCTCCGCCAAAGAAGCTCTGACCTTTGCCGTCGGCTCGGATACGGTAGTCCCACCAGCAAGCGGATCGCCTCCTCTCGTGACTGTGATGCTCCTCGACAACCGAGCGAGCCTCCGCGTCGGCCTGTTGTTCCTCGTGACCGCATCAAACGTCTGCGGATTGCGCCGGCAGATATGTCCGCCTCGACTCCGCCTGCGCGACCTTCAACTTCGCACTGCTCGGCCAGGAGGCGGGCCACCTCCGATCAGCCCTCGGTCAACTTCTTCTTCACTGAAGAAGACACCGAGCTCGCATCCATGGCGGCCAAAACTGGGTCACCGCACCGACTCCTCCAAAATCGCACCTCGCGCCCTTCTGGCCAGGCACCTCGGACCTCTTTCACCGCCGCAATTCATGGTCGAGTCCCAAGTATCGAGACGCGGAATGCTATAAATAAAAGACAACACAAGTCTCGTAAAGTGATAAACATTCTTTATCAGATACGAAGAATTTTATTACAAGGGCTCGTGGTCCCATCGACCCCTGCGGTTCAACCTATTACACCGACCCACTAACTCGGCCTCTCTCCTGACTCGCCGCCCCCGCCCCCGCCGTCCTCCGCCCCAATGTCATGGTCACGCGGTCGACCCGAGCCGAGCTCGGCCCTTCTCCCTCCTCCTCCTCTTCGGCCCGGC